>BSBK01001760.1:412500-1012500 GCA_027943335.1 Chamaecyparis obtusa | reverse complement strand
ATTTATTGGTGAATGAGACCGCCAACTTGGATAGTGAGTTTGCAAACTTATTTCCATCACAAAAAATATGTGATACTTTGAATTCCTTGAAAAACTTCTAACTTCTTCGTACTAATTTGAATGACTCTGTCAATCTGTCATACATGAGCATGCCTTGTGGTTATGGCATTTACAATGATATATGAATCACCTTCAAGGTACACTTGCTCCACCTTGGTTCTTGATGCCAAATTCATAGCAAATAAAGTTTCTTGAACTTCAACATCATTATTCTTTCCATTTGCCAATTTCTCTGTTTCGATTGTTAAGATATTGTCATTTGAATTACAGACTACACATCCAATCCCTGATGGACTAGGATTTCCTTTGGATACCTTATCGAAATTGACCTTGATCCATCTCATCTCTAATCTCATCCAACGCACATCATCTCTTTTATTTACAATGGGATTAACCCCAGGAAGCTGATTAATAGGCTAAATCTCTACAAATTTTTAAATATGTTGAATTATATGTAATTTTGTTTTAGACTTACAAAAGTGCAGTTTAGAAATATAAAATTAAAAGATTATTTAAGTGTTGCTAGTGTACTATATTAACATATAAATGATAGAAATATTATTGTGGTAAATACTATATCACTAGAGCAAATCAATTCATTAAGTACTAATAAATAAATATATTCAAATAAAGCAATAGTGGTATTCAATTTGTTGTAGAAAAAAACTTTTTTAAATGTGTCTAGTTAAATGCATTGAAAGTGGTTAAAAAATCTATATATCAATCATTTTAACAAATGTGGATCAGTTATGCATAGTTGTGAATCAATCCCATGGTCATGGATTTGATCCTTCTAAGTGATTTTAATTTCTAATACGTTTAGTCTTGTAAATGATTCACCTATTGATCCCTATGTTATGTTTTCTATTAGTGTCTAACACTTAGTCATTTTCTAGGAAATGGCTAAATCCCTTGCTCTTAGCTATTTTTGTAAATGGTCCAAATCTCATTCTAGTAAGGTGCAGAGAATAGAGGAGAAAAATACAAAATAATGTTAAGTTATATTAAATACTCATTATAGATAGAGTTATATTACCACAACACATATGACATCCTTATATAGGTGGTAAGGAGGTGTAAGAATGATGGGTCACAACTTTTATATATTAGCTAGGATAGTCCATTTTTTCTGAAAAAGCATCTTCCTAGTCACTTAGTTTAACCATAAACATGCATACCCAATTTCTTCTTAAGGAAAGATACATAGAAAATGATGCAAGAGCATCCTAGGATTCTTGGCAATCATGTATCAACCAAAAATAGGTTTTTCTTTGAAGTTAGATTGTTGGTTGTGATCTTGGTTTGATGGAGTTCTTGCTCGGTTTGGGAGACTGGTTGCTCGGTTCAGTGTTTACCGACCTGCTTGGTCTCTATGGAGTGTTCGGTAACTGAGGGCGTTGGTATTCCCTGGCGCTTGGTAATACTGTGTTGTTTGGTCATCGAAGGGGACTCGACATTGTTGGTGCTTGGCAATGTCTATGTTGCTCGTTCAACATTGGTGCTCGGTAATGCTTATGGAGATCGATTAATATGTGCAGTCGGTGTATTTCCTGTCGCTCGGTAGATTGGCTTACCGATGGTGTTCTTGTAGAGTTATTTGGCTGACTTGGTGCATTTAATGTTGGTTGCTGATGTCACATTTTCCTATGTGGATCTGGGGGCCGACATAGATAATTTAATTGTTTGTAAGGCTATTGGGAGCCAACCTATTTTGCATTTAATATTTGTTTGTAGTAGAAGCTGACTGGCTTGGAGAATTAATTATTTGATACAGCTGACCTGTGGCTTGGATTTAGTATTTAAGTAGATGTTGTGTAGATGTTTAGGCATCAATTTTAGAAGGAAGAAATCAAGAAGTGACTGATAAAAGTTAGTAGCCTGCGAGCTTAAGACATGAAGATTGCTTGGAAGTTGTGAGTACAAGTTCGGATCTTTCCTGGGGTCCTACCAATATCTTGTCCTGTGATAGATCTAGGCTAGCTGGATTTGGTGAAGTTGTGGAAGGTTTGGATCCTGTGAGATCTGGAAGACTGTGTTTTACATTGTAATTGGCCATAACCAAGAAGGCCTTACAGCCTGACACATTGCATGTAATGGGTAATTTGATGAATGTGATTTCCTTTTTTACTTTAGATCTGTTGTTGGTGTTGTATTTCTGTTGCATATTGTATTGGTTGTAGGGTTGGTTAGTCTTTCACTAGATTTATCGACCGACGTTGCATCAAGTTGTATCAGAGCAGAGAAGATCTTGAGTGTGTAAATTAGTTGAGGCTGTTTGCAGGAGGACCTTGATTTGAAGATGCCTCCGAGAAGAGCTCGTGAGATCTCTGAAGATGAACCTGCTGGAGGATTGAGTCTTGAAGATTTTAGGGCTTTGTAGAAATAAGTGCAAGATTTTCAAGAAGAGCTAAGAAAGAAGAAGACTACCTTGAAGGTGGATAGTGATGACGAAGATCATTTTGAAGAACCTGTTGAAGAAGCTAGAGATCCAGAGGAGAATAGAATCCTGAAAGCTATGACTAAGATTGGGAAAAGACCTAGAATAGAACTTGCTACATACTCTGGAAGTCTTAGACCAGAGGAATTGATTGATTGGATCAATGAGATGGATGATGACTTTGAATATGAAGAAGTAGAAGATCTTGACAGAGTCAGATTTGCAAAGACTAAGTTGAAGAGTCATGCAAATATTTGGTGGAAGGAAGTTCAGTTGGAGAGGAGTAGAAGAGGAAAAGAAATTATCACTCGGTGGAGCCGAATGGTGGACAAGTTAAAGAAGCAATTTATTTGAGTAGATTATGAGCTGGATATGTTCAAGAAAATGCAAGCTTTGAAGTAGACAAACAAATCGGTGCAGGAGTATACCGAGGAGTTTTACCGGATCTTGTTTAGAACTAGTCATTCGGAAGCTAATAAAGAGAAGGTTGCTAGGTATGTCTATGGCTTGAGACCTAGTATTCAGGAGGAATTGCTGACTGTTCGATTGATAACAATTAGGGATGCTTATCAAATGGCATTAAAGATTGAAGAGAAACTGAATAAGAAGTTTGAAGGTAGACATAATAGTAGAAATTGAGGTAGTAAGACTGGTGAGACAGTTTCCAATAATAGTATGGTTGAAAAGAAATTTGATTTGAGATCTAGCAGTGATCAAAGTAATAAGAAATTTAACAGTGGGCAACGAGGAAGATGGAAGGATAATTTCACTAGTACTTGTTATAACTGTGGTGAAGAAGGTCATAGAAGTTGTCAATGTTCCAAGAAGAAGTTGGCACTGGCTATTGAAGAAGATATTGTGAATGTTGCAGAAAAAGGTGAGACTCTTATCACTACAAGATTGGCTACAACTGTCCATGAACCGGTGTAGAGAAGAAGTCTGTTCAGAACTAGATGTAAATGCATGGATAAGGTATGTAATGTCATAGTTGATGGTGGTAGTTCAGAGAACTTTGTTTTAGATGAAATGGTTAGTAAATTAATTTTGGAAAGAAGGAAGCACCTTAATCCTTATCAGGTTAGTTGGATACAAGATGTGTCTACAGTAAGAGTTGAAGAAAAATGCTTGGTTAATTTCAAGATTGGGTCTTATCATGATGAGATACTGTGTGATATATTATCGATGGATGCTTGTCATCTGTTGCTCGGTAGACCTTGGCAGTTTGATAGAAATGTTTTGTTTGATGGTCGTGCTAATACCTATGTGGTTAGGCATGAAGGAGCTAGGCATAAGTTGGTACCTTTGTAGGAGACAGGGGCTAAGGAGTGTGGAGTTATCAGATATTGTGAGAAACCTCAGAAGTGCAAAGTGGATGAACCAATTCCTATACAATCTAGTCTGAAGGAAAAGGAGAATTATATAATTGAAGAGTTTGTTGAGATCAAGAGACAAATGATATTTTTGACAGAGATGGTACAATAGATGGTGACATTTATGACACAAAGAGATGAAGATGATGCTGAGTTAGGTGAGGAAGCTAAAGAAGAAGATACTGACATAGATACTGATGTGACCAATAAAGGTCAAAATTGGTTGTTGACAGTTGTAGACTGAAAGGATAAAGGGATTTTAGAGTACATATTGAATCTCCCATTGCATTAGATGACAAACTTAAGGAAAAAATAGAAGATAAGATGATTGAATCGGACACCTTCGCTAGAATTATCAACATGATCCTGTCACGACCTCCTTCTTCCAAGAGTCTTTCATCTTCTAAATCTTCCAAGTCTTCTCATGATCCTTCTAGATACTATTCGCATTCTTCATCTTCCAAATCTTATCATGACTCTTCTAAACATTATTCAAATTCCTCATTGCCCAAGTCTTCTTTTTCCACTAGGTCTTCACCTTCCTCTTCTTCAGGATCTCGTTCTTCTTCTACTTCTCCTAAGAGTCTTGCTTTTCTTCGTGAGACATACCATAATGATGACTATGATGACTATGATGATGGACAATGTAGTAATTCCTATGATGCTTCTATTCCTAGTAGTCCTCCTAGTCGCAAGCTTGTGCTTTCTGTAAATGGGCTCTCATATTGGATAGATCGTGATGGTGATCCATATGACTCTGATTTTGAAAAAACCTATGAGGCTTGTTGTGAACAATATGATCCATCTACTTCTATTGAGGAAGCAAAAGCATTTCGTAATAATTATAAACGTAGATATCGTGAGTATTACTCCTCTAAGTATTCTGCTGCTGAAAATAAAGACTACTCTCTCAAGCAAGATCATGTCAATGCTGAACCTTTGTCTTGTGTGTAAGGAAACTCAGGTGCGGAAACAGCTTCCTATGCTAATCTCTATAGGAAAGTAATGTGAAAATTCTTTCAAACCCTTACAATTTCAGATTCGTTAACTACTTTTAACAAATATATTGCAACCACATACCATGCATACAAAAAAATAGAGAATGACACAATGATATACCCTGCGGAAACCTTTCGGTAAAAACCCCAGCACTCCAAATCTGCACAATGTATTGACCAAAACTATTACAGCTTACAATACACTTGCAATGCAAGTTCTTTTAGAAGATTTCCAAAAAACTTGAAGACAAATCACGGTAGCATAAAACGTTCCAACAATACACTCTCATCACATCTCTTCATAAACCTAAAAATGCTTATATCATGCGCTTCACTTTTTAGGGCTACTCCCAAAGATAACCGTATTAGGGTTTTACCATTCTCTGAGAAAATAGGAACCCCAAAAAAAATTTTGGGGCGATGCCCAAAACCCCACGATTGGGGAAGAGTGTACACTACTCAAACTTATCAGTTGCCACATGTCTTCACTTGTCATTGAATCTTCCTAACATAGCTCTTACGTGTCATAGGAATCTGTCATAAGCGTTTTAGCCATGATCTCCTTACACACAATTCAAGATGCCGATACATCAACATTATTTGCAAGAAATACATTTTACAAAAAACAAATAATAAGAATAGGAATTATCCAAGGTTGAGACACCTTATTCCTAACATTCTCCCACTTGTCGAACACCTTGTAAGAGCAACAGGAACATAACAGGAACTAACCGCTATAGGCCAAAAGGCCCATAGACTTCGAACACCATCTGAACTTCTCAGTGCCTACTGGTTTCGTTAATGCATCTGCAACATTCTTCACAGTATCTACCTTCTCCAAACTTACCTTTCCATCTTCCACCATATCTCTCACAAAGTGAAACTGCACATCAATGTGCTTCGTTCTGGCATGGAAAGTTGGATTCTTTGCAAGGAAAATAGCGCTCTGACTGCCACACCAAATAGTAATCTCTTCTGCATCAACACCAACATCATAACACAATCTTCTAAGCCAAATGGCTTCCTTACAAGCATGAGTAGCAACCATGTACTCAGCTTCTGTAGTGGACAAAGCAACCACAGGTTGTCCCTTACTCATCCAACTGATGGCACCACCAAACATACTGAACACATAAGCACTGGTGGATCTCCTATTGTCAATATCACTTGCCCAATCTAAATCCACAAACCCATGAATACAAACTAAATGCGGAGATCCAGAAGAGTTACCATGATAACATATGGAGTAATCTGATGTACCCCTCAAATATTTGAATACTCGCTTAACTGCATCCCAATGTACCCATCCAGGATTAGCCATAAACCGACTCAGGACTCCCACTACTTGGGCAATGTCTGGTCTAGTACAGACCATAGCATACATAAGATTGCCAAATGCACTAGCATAAGGTACTCTACTCATGTCCTCCACCTCACTAGGAGATTTTGGACAATCATCTACAGATAACTTTGTTCCCACAGAAATAGGAACACATAGTGGTCTACAATCTGCCATGCTGAACCTGTCCAACACAGACTTCACATACTTACTCTGAGTCAACCAAAGTTTTCTGTTAGACCTGTCTCTACTGATTTCCATACCCACGATGTACCTTGCTACCCCAAGATCTTTCATCTCAAACTGTGCTGACAACTGAGATTTAAAATTAGAAATCATACCCTTACCCTTCCCAAACAACAACATATCATCAACATATAATGAAACAATAAGAAGGTGATCATTTTCAACTCTGAAATAAACACAATGATCTGATTTCGATCTTACAAATCCAATTGACAACACAAAGGCATCAAAATTAAGGTACCACATCCTAGGAGATTGCTTCAAACCATATAGAGATTTCTTTAATCTGCAAACTAAGGATTCTTTACCTTTAACAATGTAGTGCTCAGGCTGTGACATATAAATCTCTTCCTCCAAATCACCATGAAGGAAAGCTATCTTCACATCCATCTGTTCTATCTCTAAATTATATGATGCAGCAAGAGATAATAGAAATCTAATGGATGTCAACTTTGCAATAGGAGAGAATATTTCACCATAATCTATTCCCTCTACCTGTGAATACCCCTTTGCAACCAATCTAGCTTTGTACCTTTCAACACTGCCATTTGCATAGAATTTCTTCTTGAACACCCATTTACAGCCAACGGATTTTCTCCCTTTAGGAAAAGGTACAAGGTCCCAAGTTTTGTTTTTCTCCAATGAAGCCATCTCATCATCCATAGCCTCAATCCAGGAACCTACATCTTTCATGCCCAAAGCCTCTTTCACAGATCTAGGCTCATCAGTGTTAGTAATCAAAGCAAAAGCACAACTGGAATCTAACATAGAATAACCAAACCTTTTTGGTTGCTTTCTTTCTCTCGTGGATCTCCTCAAGGGCTGAGGTTGAGGTTTTTCTTCCTCTTCTTCTGAACTATCAGAGCTATTAGAGCTCTCCTCATCATTAGACCCAACATGGTCTCTCTGTTCAGTCTTCTCAGGGGTAGGAGGCAAGTGAACAACATCTTTTTCTTTTTCTTTCTCAACTGGTTGTAGCACAATAGGAGAAGACGTTAGCTCTCTGAAAATAATATTTCTACTATACAACAGCTTACTAGTCACAGGATCCCAAAGCTTGTATCCTTTCACACCAACACTGTATCCAATGAAAATACATTTAACAGCTTTGTTTTCCAACTTAGATCTTTTCTCCTTTGGAACATGTGCATAAGCTTCACAACCAAAAACATGAAGATGTCTAATTGAAGGCTTCTTACCAGACCACACCTCCATGGGTGTCTTACCAACAAGGGCTGATGTAGGAGATCTGTTAACCAGATAGCAAGCAGTGGCCACAGCTTCAGCCCAAAACTTGTGTTCTAAACCAGCTCCACTAAGCATACTCCTAGCCTTCTCCATCAGTGTCCTGTTCATTCTCTCTGCAACTCCATTTTTCTGTGGAGTATAAGGAGTTGTCTTATGTCTCTGGATACCTTGTTCTTTATAGAATTGTTCAAACTCTACTGAGAAAAACTCACCACCATTGTCAGTTCTCACACACTTAATCTTCTTACTAGTCTGATTCTCTACAAGAGCTTTAAATTCCTTGAACTGACTAAAGACTTGTGTCATACTTTTAAGGAAATAAATCCAAGTCCTTCTACTATAATCATCTATGAAAGATACAAAAAATATAGACTTGGAGATTGAAGGAACTTTTACAGGACCAAATACATCAGAATGAATAAGATCCAAAACATCAGAAGATTTGTGAGAACTAGAGTAAAACTGAACATGATTTTGTTTACCATAAACACAGTGTTCGCAGAAGTCCAACTCAAGATTGCAATCATTTAACCCCTCAATGAGATTTTTATTTTTCAGGGTTCTGAGACCCTTTTCACCAATGTGGCCAAATCTCATATGCCACAACATTGTCTTTTCTGCAGGAAGCTTACCTTCCAAAGTGTTTGCACTACCATCAGAACCAATAACCACAGAATTCTTCACTGATCATTCAGATGGTGAGGATGAAGAACTATTACATACAGGAATACATGCATCTAGTTGAAATAAAGTACCTCTCCTAGTACCCCTTGCAAGCACTATCGATCCTCTCATCATCTTGCATCCTTCTTTAGAAAAAACAACTTGCACACCTACATCATTCAACATACTTACAGATAATAGGTTTCATGCCAAACTCGAAATGTGCATAACTCCGTTGATTCCCTTTACTTGTCCATCAAGAAATTTGATAGTGACCCTTCCGCGTCCAACTATCTTTAGGTGAGAATCATCACCTAAATACACCTTTCCACCATCGAAATCTTCATATTTTGAGAACCAGTTTCGATGAGAGGTCATGTGAAAAGATGCACTTGAGTCAACCAACCACACATCATTAGATGCATGGGCTGCCAAAGCTGCGATGAATGCATCGCCATCTTCTTGAGATCTTTTTGAAGTTGAATCTGAACCTTTCTTCTTCTTCTTCGGCTCTTTGCAGTCTTTACAGAAGTGCCCAGATTTATCACAGTTCCAACATTTTGCCCTTGACTTATTGGAAGTCTTTGACTTCCCACAGGATTTGGATCTACCCTTATTGTCAGACTTATTGTCATTTTTCTTCCCTCTTTCAGTGGATCTCCCACGAACAGCAAGGGCTTCTTTTTTCGAAATGGAAGCCTTTCTCCGCATCTCCTCTAATGGCAGTGAAGACACCACATCATCCATTTTGAAGGTGACTAATGTTCTTTCGAGAGCCATCACAAGATGGTCCCTTGAATCTGGTAAAGAACACAAAAGTGTGTAGCAACGATCCTCCTCCTATAACTTGACACCAGCTGACGTCAATTATGCAGCCAACAGATTAAATGCATTTAAATGATCCGTTAAGGATCCACCTTCCTCCATTCGCAGAGAGTACAAATTATTCCTCAGGAACAACTTGTTCACCAGAGATTTGGCCTGATACATGGCTGCAAGTCTTTCCCACAAACTATTTGCGGTTTTCTCATCTAGAACATTCAGAAGAACTACATCGGTTAAACAGAGTCTTATGAGACCCTTCGCTTTACGGTCTTTGATATCCCAATCTGCTTGAGCTATAGTTGTTGGTCTTGTAGCACTTGAAGTCTCTTCCCATAGGTCACGATCTTCCAACATGTCTTCCATCTTGAGTTTCCACAACTCAAAATTAGTGCCATTAAATTTCTCCACCTCCATTCTTCCATATGATGAACTCGCCATCTCAATCTGCAAATAAGATTCAGAATGCTCTGCACAAAACTCCCACTCAAACTTGAGATCAGCTCAAAAAACCCTACCCAACAACTAGGATCAAAAGTTGATCAAGCTCTGATACCACTTGTAAGGAAATTTAGGTGCGGAAACAACTTCCTACGCTAATCTCTATAGGAAAGTAATGTGAAAATTCTTTTAAACCCTTACAATTTTAGATTCGTTAACTACTTTTAACAAAGATATTGCAACCACATACCATGCATACAAAAAAAATAGAGAATGACACAATGATATACCCTGCGGAAACCTTTCTGTAAAAACCCCAGCACTCCAAAACCTGCACAATGTATTGACCAAAACTATTACAGCTTACAATACACTTGCAATGCAAGTTCTTTTAGAAGATTTCCAAAAAACTTGAAGACAAATCACAACAGCATAAAATGTTCCAACAATACACTCTCATCACATCTCTTTGTAACCCTAAAAATGCTTATATCATGTGCTTCACTTTTTAGGGCTACTCGCAAAGATAACCATATTAGGGTTTTACCATTCTCCGAGAAAATAGGAACCCCAAAAAAAATTTCAACCCCACGATTGGGGAAGAGTGTACAGTACTCAAACTTATCAGTTGCCACATGTCTTCACCTGTCATTGAATCTTCCTAACATAGCTCTTACATTTCATAGGAATCTGTCATAACCGTTTTAGCCATGATCTCCTTACACATAATTCAAGATGCCAACACATCAACATTATTTGCAAGAAATACATTTTACAAAACAAATAATAAGAATAGGAATTATCCAAGGTTGAGACACCTTATTCCTAACATTGTGATGGTTCTCTTCCATCCTCTACTTCCTCCAATATCCATACATCTAAAGCTTCTAAGTCTTCCAAATCTTTCACAAATCCTTCATCCAATGCAAATTCTAATGCTTTCCATGCAGTTCCCTATAGTTATTCTCAAGGACCACCTCTTAAAGAGACCCAAGCTAACCTTCACTTGGCTGAAAATACTTTCAATGATGATAACCCTAAAGAGTCTAAGTCTTTATGCACTATATTTCCTACTTTAGCTATCCCTTCACCATCTCTTCTAAAGTCTTCCATACGACTCCAACATGCTTCCTTGTCCTTAGAAGTGGCTTCATGTCAAGAGGACTCTAAAAATGATACATAAAAGAACATAAAGAATGATCAAGATCAAGGACCCTTCATGTCATCCAATCTTGTTCATGATGTCTCTCTTCCATTTTACATTTCTTTTGATCCTTTACGCCCTTCCTCATTCATTTCACCATGTCTTAAATCTTCCTCTAAGCAAGATCAAGCTACTACTTACACTATTGAGCTTATTGATAATAAAAATAACCTTACTACACTAGCACTTTCCAAAGATGATACTTCTATTAAGGTTATTAAAAATGGTGTTGTTACTTTCGATATTAAGCCTATTGAAAATCAAGAGGCAAATTCTACACTTGTGCTATCCAAAGATCCTTGTCAAGATCAAAGCCTTCCATCTTCTTGCTCTACCGCTCCATGTTTGCTTCCACTTTCTACTCTTCCTAAGTCTTCGTAAGCTTTGAACGATTCTATCAACGAAGTTGCTCCTATTCAAGATGTGCATGATCCTGTTGAAAATTCTAATGCTCGCTCCAAAGATGTTGATATCCTTGGTTGTTATATAGATGCTGATGAACTTATTGATTATCCTTTTGCATCTTCCACTTCCATCCTTGGACCTCCTCCACCAATGCTAAGAACTTCACATTTTCCTTCCAGCTTAGGTCCTTATGTCCCTTCACTTTCCCCTCCTAACTATCCTAATTCATCATCCATCTTGGCTCCCTACGTCCCTCCATCTCCTATCTTTCCTCAAGATCAACATAGATGCATACCCTTGAATCATTTTCATCCACTCACTCATCTAAACCAGTCATGTTATTCTTCTTCTTCCACAAGTCCCAAGTCTTTTGGAAGTAACTTGAATAGCCAATACAAGAAAAATAATCAATACAAGAATCCCTCAAGAAAAGAAGATCACCATGTCTCCTCTAATCGACATGGGGGCATAAAGTCAAAAGAGATATCTAAAAAAACAACTACAAGACAAGTATGGGTTCCAAAATCCATCATTCAAGATATTCTCTCTAAGTCATCAAAAGGAAATAAAAAGCCTAAGGCTATATGGATTCCAAAATCTCTCTTGAGAGAGTCTCCTGTTGAACAACAAGTAAAGTTGACATTCAAGCTTCCAAAAGCTTCCACCTCATCTTCTTCCAAAAATATTCTTTCATTCCACACGCCTGAACCGCAACCTCTACTAAATATTCACCATATTCCTTCACGTATTCCTTCTTTCAAGTTTCCTCCATCCTCTCACCACCCTTCAAGGTGTGTGTTGACGTTGATCTTGCCTTCCTTTCCATCTACCCTTTCCCAATCCTTCCATTCATTATCCTTCTATCTTCTATCATTTTTCCTCATTTTCCTATTCCTCCTATCTTCCAACCTCACTTGCTTTACATAAAATCTTATCCTTCATTATCCTCTTCCATTTTCCTTTCCCTATCAACATCTTTGAGCATATTATTTTGAATCCTTGACATATCATGGTTTATCCTTTCAAGGAGCATTATCTAAAAAGCTTGCCTTCTTCCAAAAAAATAAAAATTTCAAAAACAAAATGAAAAAAAATAAAAAAATGAAAAAAAATGAAAAAATTGAAAATGTTCCATGGTGAAAACTTGGAAACAGGCGCCTTGGTAGCAAAAGTAAAGAGAAATAAATTCGTCCTATGGTGAAAACCACTCCCTTGTGGTGCCTAGGATAGGTACCATGATGAAAACCTGGTAATCAGGCATCATGCGTAGTTCTTCTACATATTTCATCCATTCCATCTTCTCTATTTGATTTTGACAAGGTTGACCTATACACAAACATTTGGCTATCTTGTGAGCTATCTTACGATGATCTTGCTTTAATTCCATTCCTATTTAGCCTTCATATTTATTTTCTTTCATTATAGCCTTTCGCTATCCTTTTTCCCCCTTTGGTCTTGATTTAATAAAAAAATAGTAAAACATGATGTTATAAATCCTCTTGACATGTCTACTCCTTTGGATTGCATCCTTTCCCACTCTTGCTTTACGCTTTTGTGGCTTATCATATGTTGGCCTTTCATTGCTTATCCTAACGTGCTTTACATGACAATTTTTCCCTAGCTTGGGTACTCTTGTGGAGTTTGCCTTTGAGGATTTCTTCCCTTGATTCTCCTTCTTTCTCTTGTCTTCCATCTCTTCCACCAGCTTCCTAATCCCGTTTGTTCTCCACCTTTCTTGACATTGGGACTTTACGATGTGATCTTTCTTGGGAGTTTGATGCTCGTTCTATCCGGGGGCATCCTTTGTATATATCTTATTGATCCTGAAAAAATTTCAAAAAAAAATTCATATATGATGCTGAAAAAATCCTAAAAATCATAAAAAGTCCTAGAAAAAATCTATCAAGTGGTGAAAACCTAGAAACAGGCACTGCTTGAGACCTTCTGCATCTATGTCTATCAGTCTTGCATGGCGCTCCTTTGCTCCACTTCTCACTTTGCCTCTCCTAGCCTGGAATTGATTCTTGTCTTAGTCTAGGGGGCATTTTTTGTTTTGAGCTTATCTTGGGTCTCTTTGTGCGTCTGGGTTTCTTGGGCAACTTGGTTCAAACAGTGTTTCTTAACACTACCCCAACAGTGTTTTTCAACACTACCATTGCGTCGAGTGTTTCTCAACACTTATCAGATATCCTTACCCACAGTCTTGAATGATACAATATTTCTCATTGGTAGATGTGATACTCAAAGTTTGACTCTATGACCTACACACACGCACTTAAACACTTGACTTGATAAGATTTGTTTGACTTTATTTCTTTGTGTGCTATCTATGATGATTTCTTTGCTGAGTGTTCTATCCCTAATAGTTTTCAATGATGCTGAGCTAGAAGACTAGGGCATGAGAACATGTTTTATTTATTTATTTTCTTGTGGGTATATCTTGTTGATCCTAACTGCCATGAGCATTTATGCTAGTCTTACTTGACACTATGGATTGACAAGGGCTTATCCTTGACTATTTTTGCAAGTGCATGCTTATAGCTATCTTGACTTTCTTGTGTCTCGATACGAGCATAATCTTGCCATATCAAACTTAGGTAATCTCACTGCACTAGTCATCTTGACCTACATGTCTTTGGCGCCTAGGTGAGATTCCTACATTCCTATCTGATATAGATCATATTCATATACCCATAGTTATACTAGTGAGTATTGTATGATCTTACAACGCTACCAATAATGCTCGATGATGATAATTAGATGTCTATTGGTATTGTAACCTTGCAAGTAAACCACTTTTCATAGTAGCTTGCATTCTTAGGTTCATGTTAGATTAGTTTTGCATCTTGCATATGGAGAGAGCTCTCCTTTCATCTTTTACGGACTTGTTAGTCAAACTGCGCTCACCTTTCGCTTCTTCTTGATCATGTCTTTCACTTCTTGTCTTTCATATCACATCATTTTCTATTCATTTCAGGATTGAAACCGAAATCCAAGTTTTCCTTGATCGTCAAAATCACATTTCTCCTTCTTTCGCACAGTTGGATGACCTTTTGAGGCCTGATCCTTCAATCTTCATTGGGGCATTCTTCACTTCTTCATCCCCATCTCTTTCAAACTTCTAGTCTTTCATTCACTTTCATTCATTTCATCTCTCCTTCGATCTTTGCTGGGGCATATCTTCACTGCTTGATGGTTATTCTATTCTCTCTCTTCGATTATTATTTCTAGTGATTTGATCATGTTTCTCTTGCTTTTGCAGTCCCTCTACTAGATTTCACTTTCAATCCTGAGGGGGCAGATACATCCTATCCTATCGGCTATTCTCTAGAGCATATGCTTGACCATTCCATTTTCTCTGATTGATCTATCTTTGCGCTTGACATGTTAGTTCTCATCTCGAGTTCTGATACTATCCATCTCTTTCCTAAGTGTTCAGTATTGTCGCTACCAGGCTGACCATGCAGGATTTTCTATCTCTCTGCACTTCATTCTTTGGAGTCAAAATGCTATCGCTTGCCTTCTTGGCTGTCTCTTTCCTTCTTGGCTATCTTTTGCCTTCTTGGCTAATCTATTCTTTGACGTAATGTGTTCCCATATCGATCACACATTAGTCAAAGCCTATGCTTATGCTTGTTCGGATGTGATCCCAAATCGATCTCACATCTAAGTTGTCTTGTGATCCCAGATCGATCTCACATTTCAACTCTATTCTTTGACGTAATGTGTTCCCAGATCGATCACACATTAGTCAAAGAGGGGCAAATGTATACACCAAAAAATGGTCGTCTAGACTATTAGCCCCTTTCTAGCATTATTTCTAAAACATCAATTGCTTATTCTTGATCAAATACTATTTCTATCATTTATTCGATTATTTTCTATGGATTAAACATTTTATCCTAAGTCTTTATTTAATTAAAAGGAATTCCTTTTTATTAAATAAAAAGCCCCACTTTTCTTCTTATCCTAAGTTGCACAAATAAAGCAAATAAAGAAAAAGCACTTTTTGTCTCACATGGACAAAAGTCAACTCTTATTTCTCGTTGGAGGAATCTTGTGCACATGGATTGATCCCACTTTCAAGCTCCACCCTTGATTAAATCTTTTGGCTCTTAATCTCCATCGTCCGTTGATTCTCATTTCTTATAAAAGAAGAGCTCTCTTCTCATTCTAGGATAAATCTTGATTATTGCTAATGTTATGCTACAGGTTTTCTAGGTCACTTTGGAGCTTTTGAAGACATTCTTGCATCAAGCTTTTGAAGACATCATTGTTGCATTACATCCTAGCTTTCATTCTTGCATCATAGTTGCATTATCATGGCATTCATAGTTTAGATTTCCTTTATGTTATAGATTAATCTCACATAGTTTAATTAGCAAGGATTTGTAATACTTCTATCTTTCATTTCCATAGCTTAGCTTGCATCTTCATTCTAGCATTGCATTGCATTCTCATTTAGATTTCTTGAGGATATTGGCATTCTTGCTCTTGTCTTCATTGAATCTCCCATTACATGGTTTATTAGCAAGGTTATAGGCTTAATAGCTCTAGCTGAGAGCATTCTTAACACCCTTGCACTCCATGCCTAGGGAGCTCTAGATCGCTTTCTCAAGGTTTCCTACTCATGGATTCTCTTGGAAGTAATGAATTAGAGAAATGCACTTTTTAGAGTACACAGTAAGAAGCAGAGAGATGTGTTGCAGAGTACAGAGAAAATAGTGCAGACAACATGAGATGAAGGACAAGAAGAGATATGGGTGAAGAAAAGATTTGGCATACCTGTTCTAATTCCTTTGAGGCGTTCCTGATTTCCTTATCAGAAAATCTTTTGAACCTGGGGTGTCTGATGAAGGAGCATCCTAGGATTCTTGGCAATCATGTATCAACCAAAAATATGTTTGCCTTTGAAGTTAGATTGGTGGTTGTGATCTTGGTTTGATGGAGTTCTTGCTCGGTTTGGGAGACTGGTTGCTCAGTTCAGTGTTTACTGACCTGCTCAGTCTCTATGGAGTGTTCGGTAACTGAGGGTGTCAGTATTCCTTGGCGCTCGGTAATACTGTGTTGTTCAGTCATCAAAGGGGACTCAACATTGTTGGTGCTCGGCGATGTCTATGTTGCTCGGTCAACATTGGTGCTCGATAATGCTTATGGAGCTCAGTTGATATGTGTGATCGGTGTATTTCCTGACGCTCGGTAGATTGGCTTACCAATGAGTGTTCTTGGAGATTTGGTTGGCTAACTTGGTGCATTTAATGTTGGTAGCTGATGTCACATTTTCCTATGTGGATCTGGGGGCCGACATAGATAATTTAATTGTTTGTAAGGCTATTGGGAGCCGACCTATTTTGCATTTAATATTTGTTTGTAATAGAAGCCAACTGGGTTGGAGAATTAATTGTTTGATCCAGCTGACCTGTGGCTTGGATTTAGTATTTAAGTAGATGTTATGTAGATGTTTAGGCATCAATTTTAGAAGGAAGAAATTAAGAAGTGACTGATAAAAGTTAGTAGCTTGCAAGCTTAGGACAGGAAGATTGCTTGGAAGTTGTGAGTAAAAGTTCAGATCTTTCCTGGGGTCCTACCAGTATCTTGTCCTATGACAGATTTGGGCTAGCTAGAGTTGGTGAAGTTGTGGAAGGTTTGGATCCTCCGAGATCTAGAAGACCATGTTTTGCATTGTAATTGGCCGTAACCGGGAAGGCCTTATAGCCCCGCACATTACATGTAATCGGTAATTTGATCAATGTGATTTCCTATTTTACTTAAGATCTGTTGTTGGTGTTTTATTTCCGCTACATATTGTATTGGTTGTAGGGTTGGTTAGTCTTTCACTAGATTTACCGACCGACCTTGCATCAGAAAAACATTGTGAACATGACTTGATCTTGATAATACCAATGCATATGCACCGGATGAATCTTTTTACTATCTAGAATGATACATAAAACTTGGCTGATAATAATAAGTTTCAACCACTTTGCTTCAACAAGGTTTTGATGTGTGATTGAAGACTTACAAGTACCCCGTCTCATTAAAACAAGAATGCTAATTAAGCTAGAAAAACACAAACAACAACTCAGATTTTTCAATACACCGGTTAACTTTATCCGCACCATGCATGCCATGCTTATTACAAATATTAGAAACACCAACAATACAAAAATAGATAAATTGCCTACCATGTGGGTGTTTGATTCATTGCTTGAGGTTCTGCCTCTGGTTTGGAAATCCCTAAAGCTTGCACTTGCTTGGGCCTCTGCTGATAACTGACAACTGAAAATCCAACTGACTAGAAATGAATGTGTTTTAAGTTATTGGTATGAAACAATTGAAATGATTTTAGTTTGGTTGGAAGCCTTTTGTAGAATAATGGGGAGGGTGCAGCAAACAACAGAGTATCCATTAAAAAATAACAAGTTCAAAAAGCCTACTATCTTTACGCTTGCATTTTTCGGAGCCAACTGCTTCATTGACTATTTATTAAATCCTGTGTTTTCTCCATTAAGCCCTGAGTTGTTTTTCCCACTATTTTAAAAAAGATAAACCATTCCCTAAACATGCCCAAGTTTCCAAACGTAAAAACTACAGATTCAATCGAGAGAGGTCGGAGCGAATTGTTCTACTGGAATCTATATTTTGGAAGTGTTCTGATTAAGCTCCTCCACCATCTTGGGGTCGATGGTGAGGTCCAACGGCTTTGTCTTAGACTAAGTACTCCTCCAGGTCCACAATTTATCCATTAGGCTTGGTGGAGCTGGTCTCAGAGTGCTTTTTTCCCTTTCCGCTCTTAGGTCAAGAGCGGTTGAAATTTTTCAAGCTTCTCTGGTCGGCGTTCTTTAATTTTTTTTATTTTTTTTTCAAAGATTTCCAAGTGTTCCAATTTATTATCGATATTGTTCTATTTTATTTAAATGAAATTTACTTAATTTTTTTATAATGTTAATTTTCTAATTAAAAAATATCAAACATAATATTGTGAAAGAATAGATTTGTGAAGTTATAAAAATTTGAAGTTAAAATATATAATTATTTTAATATTTTAATTTATTAAAATAAAAATAATTTTTTGTTTAAAATTAAGATGAGTAGCATAAAGTGTATTTTGAATAAATTTAAAAAGTATATATTTTATAAATTATTTTTTATATATAATTGTAAAATTTGTTTTGTATCATATTGTGTTACAATGTTGATTTTATCTCTTTAAGTAACATAAACAAGTAAGGAAGTACATTTGTCCAACATTTGTCCAACATTTAGAAGTTGATGAAGGGTGCTCCCCTTAATACCACAAACACACAATAGAAACAGAGAATAACAATAATTTGCAAAACAGAAAATGAGCCTCTTATTATCTCCACAAATGTGGAATTACAAATTTAAGAATTCTTACATGCAAATCCATATGGGCATTTTCCCTTACAATATACTGTAGGACAAAGCCTCGAATCAATATTCAGATCTCCTACCCAGAACTACTCTGAAACTGCCTAAGACAACACTACGGGCCTTTCTTATATAGACAATTTCCATCGCCCGAGAAGGTTCCAAAAAATTAGCCCTTAAGGCTGACGATCCTAAGATTTATTTTATTTTATTTTCTTTTTACATAGGGTTGGCTAAAACGAATTACAAAATATGGTTTTAGGTAGCCCAACTTCCGGAGGCCATAACTATTTAACCGTAGCTCTGATTTTTAATTATAACCACTTTTCAAAAACACCATGTTGAGATCTACAATGCCTGACTTGCACAAGCTCTAGTCAGTCCGGGGTTGACTGCGATCCGGAGCCTCTAAGGCTTTCAAAATTGACCTGAAAATTTTTGTACACAAAAACCTCAATAACTTCACCAATACAAATGATGTGGCAATGAAACTCAACTGGTAGGCTGATATGACTAAGATGAACTTCCACTTGTGAAATTAGAACATTCTGAGATCGTATGACCAGCTTAATAAAAATAGTAAGTTTCCATATATATCAGCTCTACACAAGATAGCCTGTATTAAAAGAAACTAAAAATATTTTTGGGTGATGCAAGATTTCTCTTACACCCAGGGTGCTCCTGCATCAAACTCCCGGGGTAATTTGAGAAGTGACGCTGTCACGACTCAGGTGTGAAGAGGAAAACCAAGATGACTAACCTCCTCCCTTCACAACCATGATGAATCTTCAATAGGTCATTCTTTCCATTTGACCAAATATTCTTCATATGTCCTGTTCCTTGTACTTCTGCCAACATGACTATCCAGTATGCCCTCAATCTCCATGGTATTTGAACCAGTTGTTGGAATACTCCAATGTGTTGCTATGATCTCATCTTCAACACCTCCTTCATGATACTCTGTCAAATCTAAAATGTTAAACACTGGTGAAATATTCAGCTCAGTAGGCAATTCTACCTCATATGCATTTCCTGAATCATGCTTTTTCAGTATCTTACATGGTCCAAACTTTTTCATTTTCAACTTGTTATATGTATCAATTGGAAATCTTTCCTTCCGCAAATGAACCATGACTTCATCTCCAACCTCAAATTCCTTATGCCTCCTTTTCTCATCTACCTTAGCCTTATACTATGCATTCATCTTGGTAATATGCTTCCTCACGTCCTCATGGATGTTTTTAAAATGTTCTGCAAAATCTTCAGCTTCAACACTACTTATCTCTCCTTTATCTATCTTCCTCAACTCATATGCATTTCTAAGACTACTTCCAAATACAATCTGGAATGGTGATTTACCAGTGCTCCTATTGATAGAATTATTGTATGCAAATTCTGCCTGTGGTAAAATCAAATCCCATCTTGTTGGCTTATCTCCAACCAAACATCTTAGCAAATTCCCCAAACTCCTATTCACCACTTTTGTCTGTCCATCAATATATGGATGATGTGATGAACCGAACTTCAAATCTGTCTTCAGCTTCTTCCACAATGTACGCCAAAAATATCCAACAAACTTAGTGTCTCGATCTGAAACTATACTCTTTGGAAAACCATGTAGTCTCACCACTTCTCTGAAAAACAATTCTGCTATATGAACAACATCATTAGTCTTCTTGCAGGGAATGAAATGTGCCATCTTTGAAAATCTGTCAACCACCACAAAAATTGAATCATGTCCCCACTGAGTCCTCGGTAAACCAAGAACAAAGTCCATACTGATATCCTCCCAAGGCTTCTCTGGTACAGGCAATGGTTGATACAACCCCGTATTTTGCTTCACTCCTTTTTCCATTTGACATATTTTGCAACTCTGTACAAACTTCTTGAAATCTTGTTGCAACTGTGGTCAATAATAATTCTCACTAACCAAGGCAAGGGTCTTATCATGACCAAAATATCTAGCCAATCCTCCGCTATGCTTCTCCTTGATCAGATTCTCCCTCATAGAACTTTGCGGAATACACAACTGGCTCCCTTTGAATAGCATACTATCCTGGATGATGAAATCCAACCACTTCATTATGTCTAGAGTAATAGGTTCTTTACAAGCTTTCCAAGCTTCTCCAAAATCAAGATCATCTGAATACAAATTCTTGAGTTCATTGAACCCAACCACCTCAATTTGCATCTCTATCAGCAATAGTTGCCTTCTGCTAAGTTCATCTGCAACCTTGTTAGACTTTCTACTTCTGCGTTTCAAAATAGATGTATAGCTCTGCAAAAACTCAACCCATTTCAAATGCCTTTGATTCAACTTTCCTTGACTATTCAAATATTGCAAAGCTTGATGATCAGTATACAAAACAAACTCCTTAGGAAGCAGATAGTGTCTCCACTTCTTCAATGCCTGAACTATAGCATAAAATTTTTGATCATAAACAAAATATTTTCTCTTGGCATCATTCAATTTCTCACTGAAATAAGCAACAGGTTTACCTTCTTGGCTCATAACAGCTCCTATTGCAGTACCACTAGCATCACAGTCTACTTGAAACACCTTATTAAAATTTAGAAGTGCTAAAACATGTTGTTTTGTAACTTTCTGTTTCAACAATTTAAAACTCTTATCTACCCCATTAGTCCATTTGAATTCTTTTTTATCACCTCTCATTGTTTCAGTCAAGGGTGCACAAATACTGCTAAAATTTCTGATAAACTTTCTGTAAAAGCTAGCCAAACCATGAAAAGATCTTACCTCAGTAGCACTCCTTGGAGTAGGCCATTCAAGGATAGCCTATACTTTCTCTGGGTCCATTTTAAGACCTTCTGCTGAAACTACAAATCCCAGATACACTAATTCCTTCTTCACAAAACTACACTTCTTCAAATTAATCAACAATTTCTCTTCTCTCAGCTTCTCAAATACCTTACAAATATGTATCACATGTTCCTTCAATGTCATACTAAAGATCAAAATATCATCTAGGTAAACAATGACAAACTTACCCAGAAACTCCTTCAGAACCTCGTTCATGAGCCGCATGAAAGTGCTTGGTACATTGGTTAGCCCAGAAGGCATGACTAATCACTCATACAGTCCTTCCCTTATCTTGAAGGCATTCTTCTACTCATCTCCTTCTATGATCCGAATCTGATGATATCCACTCTTCAGATCTATCTTGGAGAAATACACAGTTCCACTCAAACAGTCCATAATATCATCCATCCCTGGTAGTTGAAACCTATACTTGATTGTGATCTTGTTTATAGCTCTAGAATCTGTACACATCCTCCATTCTCCATTTTTCTTTGGTGCTAATACAATAGGTACAACACATGGACTCAGACTTTCTTGAATCAACCCTTTCTCCAACAATTCATGCACTTGCCTGTTCAACTCTTCAATTTCTACAGGCATCATTATGTGTGCTGCCTTATTTGGCAAACTAGCTCCTAGAATCAAATCCATCTGATGAATGATCTTCCTCACTGGTGCTAATCCATCAAGCACAATTTTGGACACAAAGTCCTGAAACTCATTCAACAAACTAACAACTTCCACAAGTACATCTTCTACTTCCTCTTTACCAAATTTTGGAATTAAAGTAAAACACATATGTTCATGCATCATACCATCTAGGAACTTTTTTCCATCAACAAAAGTTATTCTTGTGTTACCACATACCTTTTCTTCTATTTCCTTCAATGACATTAGCTTATGCCACAATCCATCCTTTGTCAGGGAATAGGTATTCACACAACCATCATGTACAACACACCTATCAAACTACCAAGGTCTACCAAACAACATATGACATCCATCCATAAAGATGATATCACATAGTACCTCATCTTGGTACCCGCCAATCTTGAACTTCACTAGACACTGTTCACTGACCATGACCTTGTGGTCATCTTGTACCCAAGCAATCCGATATGGATGTGGGTGTTTCTGCCTCTTGAGCTTCAACTTTGTCACCATCTCTTCTGACACTAGATTATCAGTGCTACCACTATCAAGAATTACATCACAACACTTACCCTCACACTTGCACTTGGTGCGAAACAGGCTCCTCCTTTGTTCAGGTTCATTCTCACTACTCAGCAGGACTCTTCTATTAATTAGTATTTCTCCTCTTTCCACATCTTCAAAATGTTAGGATCTGACATCTTCATCTACATGTGCAACTCTGGCCTGGCCTTCATTTCTTCTATCGGTCCTTCCTTGGCACGGAGGAAATTCAAATGCCCTATGACCTTCTTCTTCACAGTGAAAATATGGTCCACGGAAGCCTCCTCTCTAGATCCTTGCCCTCTTCCTCTTCCTCTCTGATCTCTATTACTCTGATCCTGGAAATGATTGTAACTATTTCCTCACTGATTCTGACTACTACTAGCTTCATCCTTCTTTTTTAGATCTTCATTTCGGCCTCCATATGACTGTCCACCAGATCTTCCACCACGACCTCTCCCATTTTGTCTGCTCTCAAATTTCTTGTTCAACTTTTCTTCTAATTTTAGGTCAAACTGGTATGCCTCATCAATACTATCCATTCAAACTAGATTCAACTCTTTCTGAATGCTCGGCCTTAACCCATTAAGGTAACGAGCAACTTTCTCCTTGTTAGGTTTTGCATGCCCTATTCTGATGAGGATTCAATAGAACTCCTCTATATACTCCTGAACAGATTTTCCTGCTTGTTTCAAACTTTGCATTTGGTCAAACTCATAATCAACAGGAATGAACTGTCGCTTCAATTTATCCACCATCCGATCCCATCTTGTGGTTTTATCATTTCCTCTTCTATTTCGCTCCAATTGAATCTTTCACCACCAGATCTTTGCATCACCTTTCAGTTTGGCCTTCGCAAATTTGACCCTATCAGGATCCTCAATATCTTCATACTCAAAATATTCTTCAAATTTGTTGATCCAGTCGATCAATTCCTCTGGGTTAAGATTTTCAGAAAATTTAAGAATCTCAATCTTAGGTCTTTTCCCGATCTTGGAAATGGCTCGAAAAAGTCTTTCTTCTTCCCGATTCAAAACTTCAACTTCTTCCTCCTGATCAAAATTTCCTTCTTCTTCGGCTTCATCCTCACACTTCACAACACCAGCTCTTCCACCTCATTCCCTTTATGGAGGCATTTTCTCACTACTTGCTGAAAGCCTAATCCACGGTCTTGGTGAATATTGCCTCACAGTCGATGATCTGTTTACACACTCAGGAACTCCCGCTCTGATACCACTTGATGAAGGGTGGTCCCCTTAATACCACAAACACAACAAAAATAGAGAATAACAATAATTTGTGAGAATAGAAAATGGGCTTTTTATTATCTCCATAAATGTGGAATTACAAATTTCAGAATTCTTAAATGCAAAGCCACATGGGCATTTTCCCTTACAATATACTGTAGGAGAAAGCCTCGAATCAATACTCAGATCTCCTACCCAGAACTACTCTGAAACTTCCTAAGACAACACTACGGGCCTTTCTTATATAGATAGTTTCCACCGCCCAAGAAGGTTCCAGAAAATTAGCCCTTAAGGCCGACGATCCTAAGATTTATTTTTTTTCTTTTGTTTTTACATAGGGTCGGCTAAAAAGAATTACAAAATATGGTTTTAGCTAGCCCAACTTTCGAAGGCCATAACTTTTTAACCGTAGCTCCAATTTTCTATTATAACCACTTTTTAGAAATGCCATGTCGAGATCTACAGTGCTTTACTTGTGCATGCTCCAATCAGTCGGGGATCGACCGTGGTCCGGAGCCTCTAAGGCCTTCAAAATTGACTTGAAAGATTTCGTACCCAGAAATCTCAATAACTTCACCAATACAGATGATGTGGCAATGAAACTCAACTGGTAGGCTAATATGACTAAGATGAACCTCCACCTGTGAAATCAGAACATTCTGAGATCGTATGACCAACTTACTAAAAATAGTAAGTTTCCATATATAGTAGCTCTGCACAAGATAGCCCTTATTAAAAGAAACCAAAAATATTTTTGGGTGATGCAAGATTGCTCTTAGACCCAGGATGCTCCTGCATCAGAAGTACAAATATACTAAATGAATCTCTACAATTCAATTTTATTTTGCTAGTAAATATTTTAATTTTTATTAAAAAAAAATAAGGTGTTCAAGTTACAAATTATAAAATAGAGAATAGAATGTCAACTCCTACTCTAACTAGTCATCCTACCCTTGATTACACGCATGTCGCATATGGAACCCATTATCAAAACCCTAGAATCTACTAGCCTTCAACATCCAAGGCATTTCATCTAAAATATACAATATAGCAATAAACTACCAAAATCACCTAAACACATATACAATGCAAATGGAGAAATATTTCAAACAAAAAATAAGCTTAGACCAAAATGAAAACAAGCACAGCTTCAAGTCGCACATGAGCAACCATGGCATCAAAAATTGGCACCACCACATTGTGCAAAACCACCCATCAACATCCATTCTTCAGGGATTGTTCCTCCCACAACCATGCCTATGCCTTCAGCCACCTCAGCTCCCCCTCGCACCTTAGCCCCTGCCTTGACCCCCGATTGGGATCAGCCTCCAAAAATTTAGCATCTTAAACTTGAGAAGGTTTTTGTTGACTTGGTCCCTTAGAACCCTAGCAGTTAGCATCCTCTCCCAATCTTGAACATACTCTTTGATTAGCCCCCAATACTTATTTGCCTCCACTCTCCTTTGATCTTTGTTCTCCAATGCCCCCCATAAGGGAAAAAAAAGGGTGGACATGGTGAGGGTATCTAAGGATGCTAATCCAATCTCTTTTAGCAGTGACAAATCCAACCTCTGGCTCAGCCAAATTCACAATTGCATCTATACCAACGCACCACTTTGAGTTCACACACCTCTCCACAATACGTCTCACTTCATCACAACTGCTCATTTCTAAACCCCAGACATAGAACATTGAGGAAACATCAGTATTCATATGATATTTGAATTTGGAAACATTGAAATTCACACCCAACAAAGCCCTCACCAACATAAAAAAAAAGGGGGGGGCGGGATTCATTAGTGGAGATGATGATTTTCAAATGTTTTTCACATATTTGAACCTAGCAGAACATTTGTTGTTTTGAAGCTTTGAAGCTAAAGTTCACCTCCATTTTCACCTCACACATATCAACCTTCACACTAAATTGCCACCACAATGTGACCAAACTAGACACGTCAACTCAACAACTATGGAAACCTCTCAAGAATTACACAATTGTTGACATCTTCATCAATGCATCATTTGAACATCCTCTCAAACATGTGTGGTAAACTTGCAAAAAATATCACCTGCAACCATTGTACACAACCTTGTCACACAATTTCTAACATTTTCATCAATGCACCATTTGAACGTCCTCTCAAACATGTGTGGTAAGCGAGAAAAAAATGTCACCAGCATCCATCATACACCACCTTGCCAATTCATCAAAGTGAACCAAA
Source organism: Chamaecyparis obtusa (assembly GCA_027943335.1). NCBI lineage: Eukaryota > Viridiplantae > Streptophyta > Pinopsida > Cupressales > Cupressaceae > Chamaecyparis > Chamaecyparis obtusa. Next base: position 986,391 of record BSBK01001760.1, on the reverse strand, counting down.
TAAAGGCTCAGCTAAATTTTCCACTATGTTGGAACCAAATTTATTGGTGAATGAGACCGCCAACTTGGATAGTGAGTTTGCAAACTTGTTTCCCTCACAAAAAATATGTGATACTTTGAATTTCTTGAAAAACTTCTAACTTCTTCATAATAATTTGAATGACTCTGCCAATCTGTCATACATGAGCACGCCTTGTGGTTATGGCATTTACAATGATATATGAATCACCTTCAAGGTACACTTGCTCCACCTTGGTTCTTGATGCCAAATTCATAGCCAATAAAGTTTCTTGAACTTCAACATCATTATTCATTCCATTTGCCAATTTCTCTGTTTCGATTGTTAAGATATTGTCATTTGAATTACAGACTACACATCCAATCCCTAATGGACTAGGATTGCCTTTGGATAGCCCGTCAAAATTGACCTTGATCCATCTCATCTCTAATCTCATCCAACGCACATCATCTCTTTTATCTACAATGGGATTAACCCTAGGAAGATGATTAATAGGCTAAATCTCTACAAAATTTTAAATATGTTGTATTATATGTACTTTTGTTTTAGGCTTACAAAAGTGTAGTTTAGAAATATAAAATTAAAAGATTATTTAAGTGTTACTAATGTACTATATTAACATATAAATTATAGAAATGTTATTGTGGTAAATAGTATATCACTAGAACAAATCAATTCATTAAGTACTAATAAATAAATATATTCAAATAAAGCAATAGTGGTATTCAATTTGTTGTAGAAAAAAACTTTGTTAAATGTGTCTAGTTAAATGCATTGAAAGTGGTTAAAAAATCTATATTTCAGTCATTTTAACAAATGTGGATCAGTTATGCATAGTTGTGAATCAATCCCATAGTCATGGATTTGATCCTTCTAAGTGATTTTAATTTCTAATACGTTTAGTCTTGTAAATGATTCACTTGTTGATCCCTATGTTATGTTGTCTATTAGTGTCTAACACTTAGTCATTTTCTAGTCAATGTTGGTCGGTCGTCACTGCGACCAAGCCATCTTGTTAAGGTCAAGTCATGTATAAACTTTTATAGTTACCTAGCAGTAGTTACTGTCGAGAAAGTCAGAGGTCGCCGAGTACTTCAGTAGTTACTGAGCAGTTTATGGCAAGTTGTATAGAAGAGTCAATGTTGAGCACCAATATATGAAAAATAGTTTTTGCCGAGCATCAGAGACTTCATATGTCAAGCAAGCCAATTTTGACATGTGTTTTTATGGCACAAACACCAAGGTAAATTGTTTTGGCTGACTTCTATGAGAGATTTAAGGATTGTTGAGAGAATCAATGAGATGATTACACTTTATAATTATTAATAGTCCCTATGCAATCCATGTAACCTATCAGAAAAAGGGAATTCTTAAGCGGCATAAGTAATGAATCTAGATTGTTGATCTTGATCTAGAAGATTGATCAGATGTTTATATAAGGAGTTATCAAAACCCTAAACGTAGTAAGAATGAAGAGAAATAGAGAAGATCTCTTTAATGCAGAACAGAGATCAGGCAGAGTGATCGAGAAAAGCAGTGAAGGATAGAATAGAGCTACATTTGATTTTGGAGATCAAACAAGTATTGGAAGGAGAAGATTTGTTATCAACATTTATAGTGCAAACCGAAGGATCAGGTATTGATACATTTTAGCAGGTAAATCAGGGTAAATCTCTTTATAGAGTGGTCCTCACATGCCTTTATAAATCTCTTAACCGAGTGCTTACTTAGCTGTAAGTTTCAAATCCTTTAATCAAGGTAGATTGTATAAGTCTATAAGTTCTTAACAAGACATACCCCTCATAGGGTAGATCATCTAAAGTGATCAAACATTTTAGCCCTTACAGTCACACTTTAATACTATAGTAGTAAAGATTTGTGGGTGTCATCCCCACCCCAGTTTTACCTTTCAAGGGTTTCTGGGTTACAAAAATTTATGTGTTATGTGTTTCATTTGATGGATGTGATTAGAATGTTAGATACATTTCAGTATTGAAATTTATGTTTATGGAATGCGTGTGGAATCAGTTTCAAAATGGAGAAGTATTATGGATAACTGATTCACCCCCCTCTTAGTATCTCACTTTCCCATATTAGATTTCTAACAATTAGTATCAGAGAAAAGTTCTCTTAGAAGAAGTCTAACCACTTGAGAGTTAAGGTCTTGGATATGGAGGTTTATAAGTTGGGAAATATCATAGATAATTAGAAGATTGACATCCAGCTTGCATTGCACCAGCTTAAAGCAATCAGACGAGAATTGAATAAATCCTTGAGTAGAAGGAAAGAATTGGCAATCCAACTGAATGACACACAATATCAAGAAGAAGATACTAAAGGTCTATTTGATAATGGGAACTCTAATGAAAATGATGTAGTTATAGCAGATCTATTAGAAAGAAATAATTCACTGAATGAAGATGTCAGAAGTCTAAAGAGAGAACAAGAAATTTAATTAGTAAGATTATGTGAAGTGATTGAATAGAAAAAGAAAGATGAAGAAGACAAGACAATGGCAGAAGAAGACGAAAGACAAATGGCTATAAGACTTGATGAAAGCTCATGTGATATGCAGAGGCTGATAAATTATCAATTGGACATGGTAAATCAATTGCTACTTGCAAATCAAGAATTGAGAAGGAAAGACATGGAAATCACAAATCTGTAATCAGAAAACAATCAACTAAAGAATTAGTTGAGATCTAAAAAGGAACTTAATGAAAGGATTAACAAGCCAAATGAAGCTATGAAATACTTTGAGGAACTGTTGAGGTCACCAAGAAGATCTAGTGACACCTCTAAACTTGGACATGATGAGCACCTACCATCCACTGAAGAAGGTGAATCATCGAAGAGTGGAGAACAGACGAATGCAAATTCAAAGAACAACAAACCTACATGCCATCATTGTGGAAAGCTAGGACACACAACAAACATCTACATAAGCAAGAATGGTAAGTCCAATCCTAAACCTAGATTCAATAGAAATTGTTTTAATTGTAAGAAGCATGGACATCAAGCACATGAATGCAAGTCAAAGGTTAGTAAGGCCCCTAATACACCTAGATTTCAATGACATTGTTACAATTGTCAGAAATTTGGTCATAGAGCAAAAGAATGCAGATACAATGCTAAACCAAAGTGGACATCCAATAAGCAGAATAAAGCACCAAGGAAAGGTAACACATTCAATTGGGATTACAATACATGGTATACTTTTCATTATTGTGGATAATATGGTCATATTGGAGAAAATTGTGTAAAGACACATTTTAGAGGTAAATCCAAAAGTTGGATGAGTGAAAGTCTGGTCTATTACAAATGCCACAAGATTGGTCATATAAAAAGAGACTCCAGAGTACAAGCTCCGAGTAATGAACAATTTAGAAATGAAGAAACTGTTGAACAGATAAGGAACCAGATGAATAAGACATGGAGAAAGAAAGATGAAGCAAGAAATAGTGGATCTAGTGACCCTAAGGTCACCCAATCCAATGGATTAGGTGACCACACCACTTCTATCTAAGAAAAATGGTATGTAAGGAACTTAGCTTTTAAATATTATATTTTACACGAGTTCCTAACACTTGATATGTTAAAGTCCATATCTGCATGAATTAAGATATATTAGGACATATTTGAGAAAAGAGTCAAATTGCATAATTGATGTCGAGCATTAGTATTTAAGTCTATAGTGACCGAGTCACTTAGTGTATGTTGAGCTCCTGTAATAGTTGAGATGTTATGTTTACCGAGCTGAAATGAAAATGGTAGTATCGACCGAGTCACGGTTTCAACTGAGTATGAGTACATGGTAACTGAGTTGTCATGTGAAGGTTGAGACAACTATATTTTACCTATAAAGAGTATGGATCATTTAATGAAGACCTAATCCGACCGTTTGAGTCTATAAAGTGAAATATTACTGTTCATTCTCATTTCACCCAATGATTTGAGAATTTATAGAGTGATTTTAAGGTGATTAAGAAGAGCAATTTGTGCTAAGTCAAGTTTGTGAAGATTCTTACAGCGTGTCATCGACAAACATCTTGAAGGAATGTTGAAACAATGTATTACTGAGCTACTTGAACCTATAATTTGAACCCTAAATTTGGAAAAATGGCATGTACTTCATCTCCAGCAGTTAGGAAGCAAGGTAAATAAGTTTTAAATGTTCAACTAGTAAGGATTGATGGGTGTAAGCCATTGAAATTCCAAGTTCTACCAGAAAGCACGATGAAGGGAGATCTCATGGGAGCCATGTCATCAATTCCACTGAAGGTCTTGATGATACACAATGTTTGTGCATGCTACATGTACAAAATTGGAGAAATTGGAGATAATGAGTTAAGGGAAGCTTATAACCAGTTGTGTGATAATGAACTGTTGAAGGCGGAACATCATCAGGTTGTTGAGAAAGGGTTAGTGTGTGCCCTAGATTTCCCTCGCAACTTCAAAGTTGAATGGATTAAGATCATCTTGAGAAGATTTCATGACATGCAAGTGTGGTTGGATAATGGGTCGGTCAAGATCACCAAAGAAATGATTCACCGAGTCACCAGTTATCCCATTCTTACCAGAAGAAAACAATGAGATGCCAAAGTAAAGAAATAATTCAAGCCAACACATTGGAAGTATGGAACAAAAGAGGAATGACAATCTCTATGATTAAAAATCTAGAGATAGATTTTTCAATGAGAGTCATAGCTCACAAATTTTATCAGTCGAGTAGGATGGATAGTGTTCCTTGCATTGCAGTAGATCAGGTGTGGAAGATGGTGAAGAAAGATCACACTTATGATCTTGTCGAGCTACAGTTGACTCAACTTACCGAGAACCTAACATCAATCAGGAAGGCTAAGAATTCAATGTGTAAGTTTAGTTCCTTGATCGTTTGTTTATTCTTCTATGTGCAAAATAGTTTTCCTACTATAGGAGATGTAGTATGGAGTAAGGACCAACCAGTAACTCAACAAATCAATGAGTTTATTCATCACTTAGGTGATAATTTTGATAGTATTATGGAAAGTTACTTTATTGAATTCAAAAATAAGATAAGGGAAGTAGAATTCTTGTATCCCTAGTAGAAAAACACTACAATGACATATGTTTTCTAGTGGATACCGAGAATACTTATGTTCAAGCTGTTATGCCTAGGGTAGCATGGCTAAGGTCATTACCTTATTAGGTCAATGTAGATGAGCTATCAGCAGTAATAACTAATTTACTTGCTGAGGAGATTGATATAAAGGCTAAAACTTTTGGAAATTATGAAGAAGTAAAGTCCAAAATAACTATGGGGTTAAAGTCTGCAACCCTAGAGATGAAAAGGAAGAAAATAGTCAAGAATCTAGAAAAGATGTTAGGAGAATGTGAAGAGGAAAATGTACCTCTTGAAATTACACAAGGTCAAGGTGAAGATCAGTCTAGTGAATCTAAAGGTAGTGAAGATGAGGAAGTTGAAATTCAAAAGAAGGGCAAGAATGAAATAGTTACTGAGTCCAGTAAAAGGAAAGTACAAGAATTTAAGCCTACTCCTCTTGCAACTCTTAGATCGAGAACCAGGGAAACTTCAACTACCACAGCTATCGAGCCCCAAAGGAAAACACCAATAAATAAAACTGAATGGGAAGGCTTAGGTAAAAGGAAACAAGTACAAACTAGAGTTGTGTTGAGTCATCCTAAGAAGAAGTTTGGAAGGAAATTAGTATTACAGAATGATGATGATGATGAAGAAATGATTGACACATATGATAATACAAAATTGAAAGTGGCATCACATAGACATCCATCTAGTGTGGATGAAATATGCCAAAATATCAAAACCACAACAAGATTAGTGGTATTCAAATTTATCAAATTTGAGAAACTAAGTAGAGATGACAACGATAAGATTGAAGAGGTTATGTAATGTTATGGACATTCAAGATGACACCTCTAGAGATAAGGAATTTGATTCCTGAAGAACTATTTAGCAAGATTGATCAGAAATGGCAGTATGCCATTATGAATGAGAGACAAATATAGGAAGGCACTTTATCTCAGATTGTGCCTGAACTAACACCCAAGAAAATAGGAAAATTTATGGTAGAGCACAAAAATAGATTCATACCTAAGCTAAGAGCTTATTTTATTTTGAAGCATCAAATTGATGAAGTTTTTGAACAAAGCAAAAGTATGTGGAAGATCATTTTTGGGTTATTAATTTATAAGAGACCACAACAAGGTGAAGGTACATCTAGCCAGGTAGAACTGAATAATAAAGAAGATAACGATGAGCCTCAGAATCTTGAGGAAGAAGAAAGATAGAAGGTAGAAGTGAGTACATCACAGGATGTGATCACTATTGAGGATATCCCTATACACAAGTTAACATCAATACATTGACTAAAGAAGAAATAAAGAACCAAATTATTAAGGAGGCAGCCTCAGGTCCCTTTTTAGCGAGTACTAATCTTGTTCTCATCTAGGTACATGACTATACAATGATTAAGGGTACATCAACTATGGAAACTGAACCTTCAAGCTCTCACATGATCATAGTTGAGAAGAAAGTCTTACAAAGTTCCAGTGCCAAGGAATAGGACAAGCCGATGACAACAACAACAGATAATGCACCTATCGCGGAAGATAATAAAGGACAAGGAGAGGAGAACTTAAAAGAAAAAGAAAACAAATCTACAACAGTAATTTTAGGACCTCATGTGGAGGAAGAAAATAAAACTGAGGAGGCAATAACAAAGGAGCATCTAAGTCCAAGGAGCAAGAGGCAATCCATGCCTTAGTACAGATGTTGAGTGGCAATACACCAAAGAAGAAAGTTTATAATAAAAATGAGAAGTCTCCTACCACACAGGTAACACTTGATGAAGTTATAGTAATTCCAAAGTAGGACACTAATAACTTGACATATGAGAAAATGAAAATTTTGCAAGATCTCTTGAAGAAGAAGAGCAAGCAAGATAATTAAGGAGAGAACATCAACAGAAGCAGGGACTGCATGAAATAAAAGGTATATTTGTAGAAGTTTTTGAAATGGATGATGTGAATGAGACTTCACCTATTTTGGAACAATTGGTTTATATTGTTAAGAAGGTGAACAATGATGACAACGAAAAGCTCATGCAATGGTCCAAAAGAAAGTTTGAGACAAATGTACTTGAAAGGGTCTCAATTGAGATAACAGTCAAATAGGTAAAACTTTCTGAATTTGTGAATAATTTAGAAGAGGTTATATAGAATGTCTATTCTTTGTACAAGAAACTATACTATGTAGAAACATTCACTAAGGATAATCAAGATTTGATTAATAAACTGCAATTAAACTTAAAGTCTACTAGTCATTCACTGAGCATGGATGCAAGCTCCAGCTCCATTCATTTCACACGGTTACTTCATGCACAAGGGAGATTAGTCAAGTTGATGGCTAATGATGGGAGAATAAGAGCTAAATTGATCTCCATATAGATAATGTTAACACCTCATCTAAAGGTTATGTAGTGAGAACTGGTGTCGGTAAAGGAGTTAGTACAAAGAGATCCTCATCTCTCTATTGTCGAGAGTTTGGTTGATCTAGTTGCCCAGCTAGAGATCAAGATACAAGTTTTGGAGTCTGTAAGGTCTGGATGGGACAATACCTTAGCAATGATTATGTAGCTCCAAAAACCATTTTTGGATAAGTATTTTCTTACCCCTACACCCCAACAGCTTCAAGTGACAAAAACAAGGGGGAAATTGTAAGATCAGTCATGATATAGTGAGGAATGTATACATAGTGATCAGATATAGAATCAAAAGGTATGACATATTATTTTGAAATGTAAATGTATATTCAGTGTATGTCAAGTGTCGTGTATATATTTTTAAAAAAATTAAAGACCGAGTCAAAATCTTAGGGGGAGTACTCAAAACTACTAAGTACTATTTTGTAATGTAAAAGTCTTGACAAATTGTTTTTGCCACTAATGTCAAAGGGGGAGATTGTTGATCCCTATGTTATGGTGTCTATTAGTGTCTAACAATTAGTCATTTTCTAGGCAATGTTGGTTGGTCAGCATTGTGACCGAGCCATCTTGTTAAGGCCGAATCATGTATAAACTTGTATAATTACCAAGAAGTAGTTATTGCCGAGCAAGTCAGAGGTCACCGAGTACTTTAGTAGTTACTGAGAAGTTTATGTTGGGTTGTATAGAAGAGTTAGTGCCGAGCACCAATATATAAAGAATAGTTTTGACCGAGCATCATAAACTTCATATGTCGAGCAAGCCAGTTTTGACATATGTGTTTGTTATGGAATAAACACCAAGGTAAACCTTTTTAGCCAACTTCTATGTGAGATTTAAGGATTGTTGAGAGAATCAAGGAGATGATTACACTTTTTAATTATTATTATTAATCCCTATGCAAGCCATGTAACCTATTAGAAAAAGGAAATTCTTAAGCAGCATAAGTAATGAATCTAGATCGTTGATCTTGATCTAGAAGATTGATCAGGTGTTTATATAAGGATTTATCAAAACCCTAAACGTAGTAAGAACAAAGAGAAATAGAGAAGATCTCTTGTATGTGGAACAAAGAAGTGTTTTGATTGTTGGAGGCAGAGATCATGCAGAGTGACCGAGAAAAGTAGTGAAGGACATAACAGAGCTACATTTGATTTTGGAGATCAAACAAGTATTGGAAGGAGAATATCCATTATCAGCATTTATAGATCAAATTGAAGGATCAGGTACTGATACATTTTAGCAGGTGAATCAGGGTAAATCTCTTAACAGAGTGGTCCTCATAGGCCTTTATAATTGCTTAACTAAGTTCTTACTTAGTTGTAAGTTTCAAATCCTTTAATCAAGGTAGATTGTATAAGTCTGTAAGCTCTTAATAGGGAAAACCCCTTGTTCAAAATTGTAATTGAAACAATTGTTTTATTGTCATTGATGTCAAACCTTAACTGGTAAGACTGTTGCTACTTAGGAAAGTACTATATCTATTGTATTGATGTGAAGTGATAGGGAAAGGATGGTAACAATAGCACCTAAGGAAAGGTTGAGTTATCTTGATACTGCAAAGTGTACTTGACTATGTTGCATAATGATGAGATAATGTATTGTTTATCTTAGTAAGATTGAAGACTAAAATTGTAGGCTTGACCAAGCAAAAATGAAGAAATCATGTTTAAGCCGAGTAATGCTAGCGTCGACCGAGTTAGTGGATGCTGAGCAAAATCTAGCATCGACTAAGCATCAGTTAAATGCCGAGGAGGAATGTATAAGCTGAGGAAACTTTTTCAGTAATGACCGAGCTTTTGACATGAAGACTGAGTAGTCAATCTTAGTATTGACCGAGCATCATCAATTTTATATTTGAAGAGAATTCAGATCTGGAGCTGACATTGTTGAATTCTTGGATTATGTAAAATGTGTTAACTTTATTTATTGATTATTTGAAAGCATTTAATGCATTGTAAAATGTTTTATTGTAAATCTTTAAGAGATTTGTAGAAGTTTCTAGAGGAGGAACCGAAGAACAGAAAGCGGGTAGATTCAATGAATCTGACCTAACCCTAAGATCTACGAAAGAGGTTAAGCAGCAAAAGATGAATTAACCTAATAGAGGAAAATATAAAAGGAACTTGAGCATTAGATGTGTATGCATGGGTGAATAGTGAATGCTAGAGGATCAGAAAGTTTATTGACTGTCTAAGCAGAAAAGGCTGAAGGAGAAGTGTGGTGATTGCTTGAAGGAAAGTTCCAAGCAAATCAGAGATAGGTATGGCAAAGTTTCAAAGCCAGTAAACCAACATTTAGTGTATGGAAGTAGATCTGATTTTTGCAAAGTTAGTTGTATGTTTTTCAGATCAAAACTGCTGCTACTTTCTAACTATTGTAACAGTTAAAATCCTTTTAACAGAGGTTGACCTAATAGTCATATGTTAAATCCTTTAAACAAGGTTGCATTCTAATGGAGTGTATGTAAGTCCTTTGACAAGGCTCACTTTTAACAGGGTGATTTAAATCCTTTAACCGGGTCACACCTAATAGAGTGTATTGTAACCTTTGACAGGGCTGGCTTTTAACCGAGCTCACTTCAGAAGAGTGAAAATAATAGTAGCATGTTACAAAGTGGTTTTTTCCAAATTGGGTTTCCACTATAAATCCTGGTGTCAATGCTTGTGTGAATGTTTTGGTTTGAAAATTTATGTATTTGCAAGTTAGATACAGCTGGGTAATGGACTACAATGTTATATGTTTCTATCATTGAATTAGTGATGACTGATTTAAGTTTTGGTTGCTTGATTTGATTCTAAGAAAAAGTTTAATGTTTTTTTTATACACCTAAGAACAACTAATTCACCCCCCCTCTCTGTTGTTCTAAATCATATTAACAATTGGTATCAGAGCTTTGTTGCTTATTAGTGTTTACAGAAATCAAGTTTAAAGGGGCTTGAAGCAAATGATCAAGATGTATAAGAAGGAGGTACCGAAGCTAAACAAGGAGAACTTCCTTGCATGGCAAAGCTTGATGAAGTTGCATTTGGCTGGTATTGGTGATTCTGTAAAGTACTACATTGAGAATGACTATGTCTCACCTGTTGCACCTTTGACTGCTGAGGAAATGAGAGCTAAGCAAGAACATAATCAGGCAATGCTAGAAATTGCATCTGCCCTAAGTTATCCAGAATTTGAGGATATTAAGGATTGTTCAACTGCTAAGAAGATGTGGGATACCCTTGCAAGGATCTATGGTGGTGATCAGAATGTATTGAGAGCTAAAGCCAAGAGTCTCAGAGGTAAGTGTGATGAAATGAGAATGCAAGAAGATGAAAACATTGCACAATATTGTGGTAGAATTAAAGAAGTTGTAAATGCTATTAGAGGATCAAATGGAGTTATTGATGATAAAACTATAATTGGAAAAGTGCTAAGAACTCTTCTTCCTATATATGCTATTAAGATTTCAGCTATTCAGGAATCTAGATGTAACTCTACAAGTGTGCTTACTTTGGAAAGTTTGGTTGGCAAGCTGACTGCTTTTGAACTCTCTAACTATGATAATTTCACTATTGGTAGTATTGGAGATGCTGAAACTGCTTTTAAGTAACAGTTGGTTCTGAACAAGCCTAAGAAGGAAAAAGAAAGATGCATCAATAAAAGTGAAAGTGAAAGTGGAAGTGACAGTGACACTTCTGATGAAGAACTTGAAGATCTAGAAGCTCTTATGGCTAGAAGACTGAGAAGGGGAAAAGGAAAGTATACAGGTAAACTCCCTATTATATGTTTTGCATGTAATAAAGTTGGTCATTTTGCTGCTAGATGTCAAAAGAGGCAAGACAAAGAAGAAGAAAGAAAAGGCAAACACAAAGATAGAATAGATGATAGAAGCTACCAAAGGCACAGAGACTACAAAGAAAAAGGTAAGAAATCTTGCTACATTGCTGAAGAAGAAATTGATGATGGTAGTGATGAATCTAAAATTGAGGTAGTCTATGTAGTAATGAAAGATGAATCTGATGAGGATGATAAAACTGCATTGATTTCCTATGTTAACAAGTATGATAAATGGATTATTGACAATGGTTGTTCACATCACATGACTAGTGACAAGGGTAAGTTTGAAACTTTACATCAATATAAGGGTAAAAGTGTAAAGTTTGGCAATGATGCACCATGTCCTGTTAGAGGAAAAGGTTTGATTAAACTGACTGATAAGATCTCATGTGAAAATGCATATTGGGTTGATGGTCTAAATTACAATTTGTTAAGTGTTGCTCAGCTCAACAAGATTGGTTACCGAGTTGAATTTCATCACAAGAAAGCCAAAATATTTGATGCTACTGGTGAACTGATTGGAAGTGGTGATCAGACTAGAGGTAATTTGTTCTATCTTGACCCATCTAAAGAAATATGTATGATTGCACAACTTGATGACATTTGGTTATGGAATAAGAGGCTATGTCATGTTAACTTTGATAATGTGGTAGAAATAAGTAAAAAGAAGAAAGTAAGAGGTCTACCTAGATTGAAGAAACCTGAGAATGTAATGTTCAAAGAATCCCAGTTAGGAAAAATGACAAAGTCAAGTTTTAAGAGAAAATCCTTTACATTTAAAAACATTTTAGATTTGTTTCATACTGATCTCTGTGGACCCATGGGTGTACAAAGTTACTGTGGTGCTAGATATTTTATCTTGTTTGTTGATGATCATACCAGAATGATGCATGGAATGTTTCTAAAAGAAAAATCTAAAGCTTTTCAATTCTTTAAGTGGTATTTGGCTAACGTTGAGAAGGAGACAGGTAGAAACCTAAAATGTCTTAGATCTGAACGAGGTGGAGAATTTACATCAAATGAATTCAATCTATTTTGCAATGAAAGAGGAATTAAAAGATAGATTTCTACACCTAGAACACCTCCACATAATAGTATAGTAGAAAGGAGAAACAGATCTATTTTGGACTGTGCAAGGACATTGATGATTAAAAAGAATGTGGCACAAAAATACTGGAAAGAAGCTATAAGTACAGCTGTCTACACTCTCAACCAAGTACAAATCAAGAAAGGTACAAATCTGACACCCTATGAATTATGGCATGGATATACACCAAATCTCCAAGAACACTCGTTAGTAAGCCAATCTACCGAGCATCAGGAAATACACCAACCGCACATATCAACGGAGCTCCATAAGCATTACCGAGCACCAATGTTGACCGAGCAACATAGACATTGCCGAGCACCAACAATGTCGAGTCCCCTTCGATGACTGAACAACATAGTATTACCGAGCACCAGGGAATACTAATGCCCTCAGTTACCGAACACTCCATAGAGACCAAGCAGGTTAGTAAACACTGAACTGAGCAACCAGTCTCCCAAATCGAGCAAGAATTCCATCAAACCAAGATCACAACCAACAATCTAACTTCAAAGACAAACATATTTTTGGTTGATGCAGGATTGCCAAGAATCCTAGGATGCTCCTGCATCAGACACCCCAGGTTCAAAAGATTTTCTGATAAGGAAATAAGGAACGCCTCAAAGGAATCAGAATAGGTATGCCAAATCTTTTCTTCACCCATATCTCTTCTTGTCCTTCATCCCATGTTGTATGCACTCTTTTCTCTATACTCTACAACAAGTCTCTCTGCTTCTTACTACCTTTATCCTTTCAGTCTGCAACTGTCAAAAACTGATTCTAACCTTTACTGATCACATCAGCATCTCTGTCAGTTTCTTCTTCTTCAGGTTCCTCACCGAACTCAGCATCATCTTCATCTCTTTGTGTCATAAATGTCACCATCTGTTGTACCATCTCTATCAGAAAGATCATCTATCTCTTGATCTCAACAAACTCTTCAGTTATATCATTCTCCTTTTCCTTCAGACTAGATTGTATAGGAATTGGTTCATCCACTTTGCACTTCTGAGGTTTCTCACAATATTTGATAACTCCACACTCCTTAGCCCCTATCTCCTGCAAAGGTACCAACTTATGCCTAGCTCCTTCATGCCTAACCACATAGGTATTAGCACGACCATCAAACAAAACATTTATGTCAAACTGCCAAGGTCTACCGAGAAATAGATGACAAGCATCCATCGGTAATATATCACATAGTATCTCATCATGATAAGACCCAATCTTGAAATTAACCAAACATTGTTCTTCAACTCTTACTCTAGACACATCTTGTATCCAACTAACCTGATAAGGACTAGGGTGCTTCCTTCTTTCCAAACATAATTTACTAACCATTTCATCTAAAAAAAAGTTCTCAGAACTACCACCATCAAATATGACATTACATACCTTATCCATGCATTTACATATGGTTCTGAATAGACTTCTTCTCTACACCGGTTCATGGACACATGTAGCCAATCTCCTAGTGATAAGAGTCTCACCTTTTTTTGCAATATTCACAATATCTTCTTCAGCAGCCAATGCCAACTTCTTCTTAAAACATTGCCAACTTCTATGACCTTCTTCACCATAGTTATAACAAGTACCAGTGAACTTATCCTTCAATCTTCCTCTCTGCCCACTATTAAAGTTCTTATTACTTTGATCACTGCTAGATCCCACATTAGATTTCTTTTCAACCATACTATTATCAGCAACTATCTCACCAGTCTTACCACCTCGGTTTCTACTATTATGTCTACCTTCAAACTTCTTATTCAGTTTCTCTTCAATCTTTAATGCCATCTGATAAGCATCCCCAATTATTGTCAACTGAATAGTCAGCAATTCCTCTTGAATACTAGGTCTCAAGCCATACACATACCTAGCAACCTTCTTTTTATCAGCTTTCGAATGACCAGTTCTAATCAAGATCCGTTAAAACTCCTCGGTATAATCCTGCACCGATTTGTTTGTCTACTTCAAAGCTTGCATTTTCTTGAACATATCAAGCTCATAATCTACTGGAATAAATTACTTCTTCAACTTATCCACCATTCGGCTCCACCAAGTGATACTTTCTTTTCCTCTTCTACTCCTCTCCAACTGAACTTCCTTCCACCTAATATTTGCATGACCCTTCAACTCAGTCTTTGCAAATCTGACTCTATCAGGATCTTCTACTTCTTCATATTCAAAGTACTCATCCATCTCATTGATCCAATCAAACAATTCCTCTGGTCTAAGACTTTCAAAGTATGTAGCAACTTCTATTCTAGGTCTTTTCCCAATCTTAGTCATAGCTTTTAGGATTCTATTCTCCTCTGGATCTCTAGCTTCTTCAACAGCTTCTTCAAAATGATCTTCATCATCAGATTCATCATCACTATCCACCTTCAAGGTAGTCTTCTTCTTTCTCAGCTCTTCTTGCAAATCTTGCACTTGTTTCTGCAAAGCCCTAAAATCTTCAAGACTCAATTCTCCAGCAGGTTCTTCTTCAAAGATCTCACGAGCTCTTCTCGGAGGCATCTTCAAATCAAGGTCCTGCTGCAAATAGCCTCAACTAATTTACACAGTCAAGATCTTCTTTGCTCTGATACCACTTGATGCAAGGTTAGTCGGTAAATCTAGTGAAAGACTAACCAACCCTGCAAACAATACAATATGCAGTGGAAATACAACACCAACAATAGATCTGAAGTAAAATAGGAAATCACATTCATCAAATTACCGATTACATGCAATGTGTCAGGTTGTAAGGCCTTCCTGATTATGGCCAATTACAATGCAAAATGCAGTCTTCTAGATCTCGTAGGATCCAAACCTTCCACAACTTCACCAACTCCAGCTAGCCCAAATCTGTCATAGGACAAGATACTGGTAGGACCCCAGGAAAGATCCGAACTTGTACTCACAACTTCCAAGCAATCTTCCTGTCCTAAGCTCGCAGGCTACTAACTTTTATCAGTCACTTCTTAATTTCTTCCATCTAAAATCGATGCCTAAACATCTACACAACATCTACTTAAATACTAAATCCAAGCCACAGGTCAACTGGATCAAACAATTAATTCTCCAAGCTAGTCAGCTTCTACTACAAACAAATATTAAATGCAAAATAGGTCGGCTCCCAATAGCCTTACAAATAATTAAATTATCTATGTCGGCCCCCAGATCCACATAGGAAAATGTGACATCAGCTACCAACATTAAATGCACCAAGTTAGCCAACCAAATCTCCAAGAACACCCGTTGGTAAGCCAATCTACCTAGTGTCAGGAAATACACCGACCGCACATATCAACCAAGCTCCATAAGCATTATCGAGCACCAATGTTGACCAAGAAACATAGACATCGCTGAGCACAAAAAATGTTGAGTCCCCTTTGATGACCGAACAACACAGTATTACCAAGCGCCAAGTAATACCGACACCCTCAATTACCAAACACTCCATAGAGACCAAGCAGGTCGGTAAACACTGAACTGAGCAACCAGTCTCCCAAATCGAGCAAGAACTCCATCAAACCAAGATCACAACCAATAATCTAACTTCAAAGAAAAACATATTTTTGGTTGATACAGGATTTCCAAGAATCCAAGGATGCTCCTGCATCATTTTCTATCTATCTTTTCTTAAGAAGAAATTGGGTATGCATGTTTATGCTTAAACTAAGTGACTAGGGAGATGCTTTTTCAGAAAAAATGGACTATCCTAACTAATATATAAAAGTTGTGACCAATCATTCTTACACCTCTTTACCACCTATATAAGGATGTCATATGTGTTGTGGTAATATAGCTCTATGTATAATGAGTATTTAATATAACTTAACATTATTTTGTATTTTTCTCCTCTATTCTCTACACCATAGTAGAATGAGATTTGGGCCATTTACAGAAATAGCTAAGAGCATGGGATTTAGCCATTGCCTAGAAAATGACTAAGTGTTAGACACTAATAGACAACATAACATAGGGATCAACAGGTGAATCATTTACAAGACTAAACGTATTAGAAATTAAAATCACTTAGAAGGATCAAATCCATGACTATGGGATTGATTCACAACTATGCATAACTGATCCGCATTTGTTAAAATGATTGATATATAGATTTTTTAACCACTTTCAATGCATTTAACTAGACACATTTACCAAAGTTTTTTTCTACAACAAATTGAATACCACTATTGCTTTATTTGAATATATTTATTTATTAGTACTTAATGAATTGGTTTGTTCTAGTGATATAGTATTTACCACAATAATATTTCTATAATTTATATGTTAATATAGTACATTAGCAACACTTAAATAATCTTTTAATTTTATATTTCTAAACTACACTTTTGTAAGTCTAAAACAAAATTACATATAATTCAACATATTTAAATTTTTTTAGAGATTTAGCCTATTAATCAGCTTCCTGGGTTAATCCCATTGTAGATAAAAGAGATGATGCGCGTTGGATGAGATTAGAGATGAGATGGATCAAGGTCAATTTTGACGGGGTATCCAAAGGCAATCCTAGTCCATCAGGGATTGGATGTATAGTATTTAATTCAAATGACAATATCTTAACAATCGAAATAGAGAAATTGGCAAATGGAATGAATAATGATGTTGAAGTTCAAGAAACTTTATTGGCTATGAATTTGGCATCAAGAACCAAGGTGGAGCAAGTGTACCTTGAAGGTGATTCATATATCATTGTAAATGCCATAACCACAAGGCGTGCTCATGTATGACAGATTGGTAGAGTCATTTAAATTATTATGAAGAAGTTAGAAGTTTTTCAAGGAATTCAAAGTATCACATATTTTTTGTGAGGGAAACAAGTTTGCAAACTCACTATCCAAGTTGGCGGTCTCATTCACCAATAAATTTGGTTCCAACATAGTGGAAAATTTAGCTGAGCCTTTATTTGGTTCACTTTGATGAATTGGCAAGGTGGTGTATGATGGATGCTGGTGACATTTTTTTCTCGCTTACCACACATGTTTGGGAGGACGTTCAAATGGTGCATTGATGAAAATGTTAGAAATTGTGTAACAAGGTGGTGTACGATAGTTGCAGGTGATATTTTTTGCAAGTTTACCACGCATGTTTGAGAGGATGTTCAAATGATGCATTAATGAAGATGTCAAAAATTGTGTAATTTTTTAGAGGTTTCCATAGTTGTTGAATTGACGTGTCTAGTTTGGTGACATTGTGGTGGCAATTTAGTGTGAAGGTTGATATGTGCGAGGTGAAAATGGAGGTGAACTTTATCTTCAAAGCTTCAAAACAACAAATGTTCTGCTAGGTTCAAATCTGTGAAAAACAGTTGAAAATCATCATCTCCACTAATGACTCCCCCTCTTTTTTTTATGTTGGTGAGGGCTTTGTTGGGTGTGAATTTCATTGTTTCCAAATTCAAATATCATATGAATACTGATGTTTCCTTAATGTTCTATGTGTGGGTTTTAGAAATGAGCAGTTGTGATGAAGTGAGACATATTGTGGAGAGGTGTGTGAACTCAAAGTGGTGCGTTGGTATAGATGCAATTGTGAATTTGGTTGAGCAAGAGGTTGGATTTTTCACTGCTAAAAGAGATTGGATTAGCATCCTTAGATACCCTCGCCATGTCCACCCTTTTTTTTCCCTTATGGGGGGCATTGGAGAACAAAGATCAAAGGAGAGTGGAGGCAAATAAGTATGGGGGCATAATCAAAGAGTATGTTCAAGATTGGGAGAGGATGCTAGCTGGTAGGGTCTAAGGGACCAAGTCAACAAAAACCTTCTCAAGTTTAAGGTGGTAAATGTTTGGATGCTGATCCCAATCAGGGTTCAAGGCAGGGGCTGAGGTGTGAGGGGGACCTGAGGTGGCTGAAGGAATAGGCATGGTTGTGGGATGAACAATCCCTGAAGAATGGATGTTGATGGGTGATTTTGCACAATTTGGTGGTGCCAGTTTTTGATGCCATGGTTGCTCATGTGCAACTTGAAGCTATGCTTGTTTTCATTTTGGTCCAAGCTTATTTTTTGTTTGAAATCTTTCTCCATTTGCATTGTATATGTGTTTAGGTGATTTTGGTAGTTTATTGCTATATTGTATATTTTAGATGAAATGCCTCTGATGTTGAAGGCTAGTAGATTCTAGGGTTTTGAGAATGAGTTCCATATGCGACATGCGTGTAATCAAGGGTAGGATGACTAGTTAGAGTAGGAGTTGACATTCTATTCTCTATTTTATAATTTGTAACTTGAACACCTTATATTATTTTAATAAAAATCAAAATACTTACTAGCAAAATAAAATTGAATTGTAGAGATTCATTTATTATATTTGTACTTCTGATGCAGGAGCATCCTGGGTGTAAGAGCAATCTTGCATCACCAAAAAATATTTCTAGGTTCTTTTAATGAGGGCTATCTTGTGCAGAGCTGCTATATATGGAAATGGAGTTGCTGAGTCGACCAATAAAAACTTGATAACGATAATCAGACATCTTTTAGATGACAATCCCAGAGACTTGCACACCCAGTTGAAGTATGCCTTATGGACTGACCGTGTGAGAGTAAAAAATGCTCTAGGAACATCCCCTTACCAGCTAGTCTACGGTCTGTAGCCTATTTTTCCAATGAACCTGAAAATACCCATTCTAAGATTCTTGGATCAATACGTCGAGGGTGAGGATCGGGTACAAATTCATCTCATGAATTTACTAGACATGGAAGAGAAGAGGACCATGGCCTTAGAACACATAGCTAAACATCAGGCTGTCGTCAAGTGCTGGTTTGACAAAAGAGCAACTATAAAAGCCTTTAGGATTTTTGATTTGGTTCTAATGTGGGACAAAGCTAAAGAAAAACCAAGTAGCCACACTAAGTTTCAACATTTGTGGATAGGCCCTTTCCAGATCATAGAGATCTTGGGAGAAAATACTTTTTGGATCAGTTCTCTTGACGAAGAGTTGGTCATGTTAGCTATCAATGGCCAATTCTTGAAACACTATTTTGTGGCTTAACTGACCTACTGTGTTATATTGTAAATTCTTGTATTTTTAGGGTCTTTTCCTTTTGCGTGTCTTGTTTTTGGCGTCTTTCTTTTTTTAGTCATTTGTTTCTTTTTCGGGGGTAGCTGGTGCTTTTGAAATCTTGGTTCTACACCAGAGGGTCCAGGTAAGAGATAATGGTTTTCAGCTAATAAGATCTTTCGGTGTGATTCTACCCTGCAAAGAGTCGAGCGCCTTGACCCCGAGAGAAGAAATTTTTCCAGGTCCTTCGAAAGAGTTCATCAGAGCCAATCATCCTCGAACACTAACACATATTAAGAAAGGAATCCCAATCCATAAGCTCCTCATGATAATATATTAGTCAGAGTTAGGATATTACTTATGATCACGAAGAAGGTTGGAGGTCAGAACCCTTTCTCGTCTCAAAATGCAGACCAAAAGAAAAGAGTAAATAGATAAAAGAGGAACGCATAAAGCCAAGGCCAAAGGAGGCTCAAGGCTAGGGCAACACAGTCTAAGCACTGCCATGGTTTCAAAAAAGAAAAAAGAGAAATGAGCGAAAGAATGTTTGCTGGTCATATCACATACGGTGACAGCCTATGGACAAGCAAATCAAAAGCAAGGTCCCTGATAATTAAATTTTAAAGGCTAAAAATGAACAAGTCTAAGAGCCCTCTGGAGAAGTTTGAAGCTTCCATCATAGCTCATCTATAGTTAGGAAGGGTGATTTTAGCAACCTCTACCGGGGCTATGAATGCCCGTCGGGCAGTAGAGCAAGGTTAAAGTGACTCACAATTGGCTTTCAATTAAAAGGCAGTAACCTGGCTATGACTGGTTGATGATCAATGGGACTTTAAGGCAAAGGATTCTTGGAAAATGGATACACCAATCACACACACTAGATGCAGAGGTTATGGTGTTCTTGACTGAGGAAACATGGAAAGATCTGCTTCAACTTGAGACTTGGCATTTGGCTCCTCGTAAGATTGGATTGCGTTGAGAGTGATGAGACTCTAAAAACTCAGTTTGTTTCCCTTTCTTTTTTTTGGGCTATTTTTTGTGGTCCCACAACCACGCCCCCCTTTATGGCCTTTATGGCTTAAAAGGGGCCCCCCTTCCGCTTTCTGCTTGTTTTTAGTGGTCTTTGGGAGTTAGTTTTTTTTCCTTCCTTTTAGCTGGTTTTCAGCCTTTCGGCCTTGTGTGTCTTTCAGAATTTCAGAGGTCTGAAAATGTGAAGAATAGGGGAAGTTGATCAAAAGGCCTTTTGGACCTTTCAGACATAGCCATGTCCGAAAGATGACCTTGTGCAGGAGTCAACCCATTGCCGAGTCAGACCTTTCAGAGGTCCGCAACGCCAAAACATCTGAAAGGCTGATGCGTAGGGTCACTGATGTCAGCAACCCCGTGAGCCTATAAAAGGAAGTGAGGGCTTTTAAACCCTCACTTTTCCTTCTCACTCCTCTGACCTTTTCGTGCCTGTTGCTCATCATTTTCATCATCTGAGTGCTTTTCTGTGCAGTTTGCTCTCATCTTCTCGTTGGTCATCGCCGTCTTCATTGTCTCCATGATAGGCATCTTGTCCCCCTCTTGTTTTGTTTTAGTTTGTTTTCCTTTCTCTATTTTAGCTTTTTGGTGTTGTCTTAGGTTTAGGGTTTTGTTTCTAGCCCTTTTCGGCGTGGTCGTCAGTTTGTTGGTCTGTCTAGTCAACCTCTTTCAGCCTTTGGGATTAGAAGGATAATCCCCTTGCGTCCCTCCACAAGTTTGTGGTCGAATCTCACCGCCGGACCCATTTTCAAGTTTCGGCCCTAAACCCTAATTTCGGACCTTCGGGGTCCAAAACTTCCAAGGGGCAATCAAGAATAGAAGGTTTTGCTAAGTGCAAATCCCCATCAGCATTTCAGTGTTTTTGCACACCAAAAAATCACATGCCCCCAAAACACCAACAAAGGCAAAAAATCTTCAAGTGTGGAATCCTTTCGGCATTTCGGTGTTTTCACACATCGAAACATCTTCCTTTTCCAAAACACCGAGATCAATGCAAATGGACTTTTTGGCTCTTTCAGCCTTTTCGGCCATGTTGACCTTTTCACACGTTGAAAAGTGACCTTTGGCATCAAGCCTTGTCATTAACCTCTTCGCCTTCTCAGACGTTCGGCCCTTTTGGCCTTTTGGGGGTCTAATAACGTTGGAAGTCCGAAAAGGCCAGTTTCTCTTATGTGGTTCTCTAGAGCATAGTTTCAGCATTTAATTTTGTTTTCTTGATCCTTTCCTCCTAATATGTTATTAATCCCAAACTTGTGTCCTTTGCAGATATGGCTGAAAAGTTGTTAGCATCTCCAGCAATGAGGTACCAATTCAAACGCTACCATCCATCGTCTAAGGTATCAGACTTGCACGTAGAGATAATGGACACTGACATCAGAAATGTAGATTGGAATGAGTACCTGAACAAGTGTGCTCAGCCAATGGGTCATTCGGAGGACTGCACTTCTTTGGTCCATTGCTCCTTGGTGAATGTTGCAGCCCACCCAGTCTCCATCCAATCAGCAGACCTAATCAACACACTGGCCAACTACTACGTGCCAGATGAACGAATGGTGAAAAATTGTCTTGGGGAGGTAGTCCTGGATTTGAGACCGAATAACATTGAAGATGTCTTCCATCTTCCAAAAGGAGTTGACAAGTTCTTCAATTTCAGCGTCAACAAGGGCCTAGAATTCTATAATAGAGATGTACAAAGAGCCCACAACATTGTCAATAACGAGTACTTGAAACAACCATTTCCCAAAAATAGGTTGGACAAGATAGACATGCGAAGGGGCTATATGAAAGAAGACATACAAGCAGCTATAACTATGATAAGCAAGCTATATGGGCTACCTAAGTCCCACTAGTTGGAGCACTGGATGATCTTCTTGATCCAGAAGATCAAAGAGAGGCAAGCCAGGTTTGATTGGGCAAGTATCTTGAGTGATCAGCTAGATGAGCAGTTGGTTCTAGTAAAGATAGACCCACACTTCTACATGACTTCTTACGTCATGTACCTTCTAGCCACCAGGGCTGTATATCCTAGGTTAACCAAAGTAGGGAACATTGGGGAGAAAAATACTTGGTCAT
The DNA here is from genome assembly GCA_027943335.1 of Chamaecyparis obtusa. NCBI lineage: Eukaryota > Viridiplantae > Streptophyta > Pinopsida > Cupressales > Cupressaceae > Chamaecyparis > Chamaecyparis obtusa. The sequence goes on along the minus strand of BSBK01001760.1, from coordinate 963,855 downwards.
TCACTCTATACCCTCAATTGGTGAGAAAAGAATTCTTTACACATGAGAGTCTAGAGTATAGGATTGTTAATGATGCCTTTGTTTATGCAATCATCTGCTCCATTGAGGGTGATTATGCTGAGAGGTTATCAAAAGAGGTAGCGGCCAAGGTAAAAGTGATCAAAGCATTCTACATCCAGTTCAGAACCTTTACATATATTCGGGTGGCCGGCAGCACTTTGGCACCCAAGAAGCTCCCAAGATACCCAACCGATCGGGTGGTTCTACTGGAGATTGCAAGGTAGTTGTCCAATGCCCATGAGCATATCAAGCATAAGAAGAAACACTACTAGGACTTCCCCATTTCTATTGGCACCCATTGTGTGCCAGACATGAAGGTTTGCAAGTCCCTGGCCGGAGAGTGGGATGAATTTCCATTAGCAACTTACAGCTTGGTGAGGCCACACTTCGACCCAATTGGTACTTACAGCCACATAATGGGGAGGCATTACGTCCATGAGCCGCATGTTGAAGATCACTGGGCTAATTGCTTGGATGACTATGAAGTGAGAATCCGTGATTATTGTCAGATGACTCTAAAGTTGGCACAGGGTGCTCTATCTTTGAAGATCCTGCAAAAGGCAATGGATGCAGATTCTGACAGAATTTTGGATTCTATATACAATGTGGATAAGATATACAACAGGGCCATCCTAAATGCGGAAGTGAATCAGGATGAGAATGATAGCATGGATTTCAGAGCTCACCATGTGGTAAAATTAACTAAATCTTGGATAGCCCATCCATTCCCAATGTAGTCACTCCTGATGAAACAGATAATAGAGAAACCATCCCAAGGAAGCAAAGGGGAGAGAAGGCTCAAGCCACAATTCAAAGAGGCTGCTCCTCTAAGGCCAGACACAGTATATAGGCACAAAAGACCCACCGCTTATGGTCTGGCCACACACTCCAAGGGCATGAAGACCAAGATGAGAGGGAGTGTGGCGTCCCCAGATGCACCTCTTTCCAGTGATTCTGACTCTCCAAGCTCAGCCCGAAAGACTAAATTCAAAATAATAGGACCTAAGCCAGCTAGAGTGAGTAAAGGCCATGTCTACAAGTAGAAAGCAGGTTCAACTCCTACTCAGCTAGAGACTCTTGTAGAAGAGGATGAGGAGGTATTGGATGATGACCCCCTCATTAGGAGGACCAGATCAATAGGATTCCTGAAAAGAAGAAGGGTAATAGAGGATGATCCCAAAGATGATGAAGGGGCTACTCAGGCAGAGCCTATGAACCTAGATGCACTTGGTGATGATGAATTCCATATATTAGATTTTGTAGGGCTACATGGGATCCATGAGATAGAGAAAGAAGCTCCAATGCAATTCACTAGTCTCTTTGGAAACTTAGGAGAAGATCCCCCACAAGAAACCCAAGCACAAAAAGATGCGAAGATGGCTAGTGAACAAGGACGAAGCACAGAGCCTGAAAAGGATTCTTCATCAGGGACTACAACAAAAGAAGGAGTAAATGCATAGGTGCCACTGACTGCTTCCATCCCACCTCCACCTCCACCTCATTCTTCCACACTACCCACCTTTCCATCTCAAGAGATCCCAATCACTCCTCAGAGTGTCCCTTTGCCCCGGCAACCTCCTACACACAATGTTCCTTTCCCAACTCCCACTCCACTGGTCTTTTCTCTGTTCCTCTCGTATCTTCTATGCCTCCTCTAATCAACATTCCCCCCCAGGTCCATGTAGAGTCGGTGCCCCAGGACTCACGAGAGTTAGAAAAGGAAATTGAAGACATCAGTGAAGATAGGGTGGAAGAGGCTCATGTTGAGGAGTCATAGACAGAAGAAGAACCCCCTATAGAGGAAGATAGGCCTCTCATAGATACAGATGAGTAGAAAATAGTTGATGAACAATAGACAACCAATGAACAAACTACGGATGAGGGGGAACATCAGCAGGAAATGGAGGAACCTAAACAGGAGATAGAACCTGAGCATGATATAGAAATAGAACAGGATATAGGGCAAGAGTTAGAAATGGGTGAGGAAGAAGGAAATCCAAAAGAGGAGCTAATAGGTCATTTGGCATCCTCATCCACATTAACTACCCTCTATGAGCCTTTGAATACATCCTCTAAACCCACATGGTTCACTAAGGAAGTACAACCTAGGGTAAGGACATATACCGATGAGGAAGTGGATGTAACTACTTTAGGGCACACTTTTCACCAAATGCCACTTGTTCCCCAGGCAAGAAGAATGTCATATGTAACACAAGATCAAGTGGGGAGGTGGAAGGCATATGTGGTGGTTCCTACCTTGGGTTCTGGCAAGAATGAAGTCACTCATGATGATTATGTCCTGGAAGAGGTGGATTTGGGAGAACCAACTTGAGAAGGTAGCAAGACTCTGGCTACCCTAGGTTTGAAGCATGCTCTGGGCTTCATGAACAAAGATGAGGAGAGAATCAAAACCTTGGAGGAGCAAAATGAAGCTATGAGGAGATTCATTTTGAAAATAGCAGGTCCAATTGACCCAAATAACCCCAAAGCCTCATTACAGGCAATTTTGGAAAAGAAGGGGGAAATAAATATAGATGTACCACATTCTTTTGTACAGGCTTGCACCGATTAGAAGCTAGATTTTGAATATTTTGCTAAAATGTCCCTAAAGAAGATTTTGAGGCCACTGAGAGGCATTTTGATAGGAGTAACTTCATTGGTCAATATCCTGAGCAAAGAAGATGGTGTCGAAGAGATGATACTCAAATGGCATAAGATGCTGGAAGATTTGAAGGTAATAAGGAAGCAGTGCTTCCAGATTCTAGTCAAGATATACGAGGGATCTGAGCTTGACAATTTTGAAGAGTGGATCCAAGAGATCACAACGGCATTAACAATGTTTGAGAAGGTTCTGGAGAAACTGAATAAAAGGAGAGATGACAGTATGGTCTTCGTCAATCAGTTGCACGAGTTTTTTGAAGGTTTGGACCTAGACCTATATGAGGAAGATGATGATAAGATGATGTACTCCATAAATACCATCATTGGGATATACATAGATATCTTCCAAGGGGTCGAAACGAAGGAGGATCTCTAGCAGATGTTATATCAGAAGGAGGAGATCCAAAAGATGGTATCGCGGGAAGAAGAAATTAAAGCTTTTGTAGAAGAGTTATTTATCTTCCGGGATCAAAAACAAGAAGTCCTTCAGGAGATTAAGATGCCCAATTTCGAGGAAGTGTCTAAGGTAGTGGATAGATTCAGGAAAGCACATTTGGAAGTTCTTCCTAAGCAGTGAACTTCCAGCCCAAAACTACCTCGAGTGTGTATAAAGTTCAATTGACACTTAGCCAATTTTACAGTATAGGATTTTTGGCCCTGTCGGCCATAGGGAGACTTCCTGCAACAAGTCCAATAAGTCTGAAAATGGGAGAATAGGGGACTTAGCACTTAGTCAATTTTGCAGCATGTGATTTTCGGACCAAGTGTCAGGTTTTGGGCATTTTTTGGCACGTCCGAAAGTTGACTCTAGTCATCTCAGAGATCACTCTTTCAGTCATCTGGACTTCTTTCTTTGGGTCACTTATGCATGATTATGGAATCTCCTTCAGTTAGAATCACATGGAGAAGCTAAGGCCAAAGATCAAGGGTGTAAACATGAAGATCACCGAATGCATGTAGCAGTTCCATGCCCATTTTTGAGAGATCTAGGGCTCATTTTCTTCAAATCTTTGTAGTGCATGAGGATCAATTTCATGCTAGGATAGTTTAGCTAAGTCTTAGAAGTAGTTTCTTTAATGCAAGCTATAGTTTAGACTTCTTTTCAAGTTTTAGTTGCAGCCAAAACCCTAGCTGCAAAAAATAAGAGCTCAGCTCTATAAATTGTAATAAAACAATGTAATTTGGGTCGGCTTGATCATTAATATAGCAAATATAGTTGGTGCTTCATTCACAGTGTGATTTATCTGTTGTTTATGCAAAATCTTAAATGTGTGGTTTTCTTGTTAATCTTTTCAAACAGCGAATTGGTTATTTAATGGTTTTAAGTCTGCAATCTTTTAATTCGGTGTTTGTTGGTGTTGCATTACTGTGCTGTAATGAACTTTTGAGAAGATTGTTCCTTTGTGCTTAAGATTAACTTTTCTCACGTGTGCGCACATCCATGGTGGCTTCATGATTTGATCAATTTTGGCTCATCATACGTCTGTTTCTATTCATATTCCTTGTTGATTGCATCCATTCAGTTGAAGATTGTGACATGATCTGATCTCTGTTGTGTGGGTTTTCTTATCTTCTTGGATGTTTAATTCGTATGGTGATGCAATGTTGGCATATGTCCATTAGGTTTCTTTTCAGTAATTTCTTTCATTCTCTTGTTACCCAACTTTCTCTAACTCTCTTGGCAATTTGTTTCGAATAGGATAATTAGTTTAGTAGTACTTTCATTTCTGATAAATCTGAAAATCGTACCAAAAAGAGATATTGTGGGATCCTAAGATTTGTTTTGCAATTTTCCTCGAAAGAACTAGCACAGGCCTCCTTGATTAACAGATGTACATTTGTCTTCCATTGAGCTAACTAAGCGGTTGAGACCCAGCCATCCAAAACCTTGAGATTGATTCCATTAATCTTCCAAGAGGGGGATTTGTTCTTACAAATTCCTAGCTATTGTCTTCCTGAAAAAACAACACTCAACAGTTCTGCTAGGTTCAAATCTATGAAAAACAGTTGAAAATCATCATCTCCACTAATGACTCCCCCTCTTTTTTTATGTTGGTGAGGGCTTTGTTGGGTGTGAATTTCATTGTTTCCAAATTCAAATATCATATGAATACTGATGTTTCCTAAATGTTCTATGTCTGGGGTTTAAAAATGAGCACTTGTGATGAAGTGAGACGTATTGTGGAGAGGTGTGTGAACTCAAAGTGGTGCATTGGTATAGATGCAATTGTGAATTTGGCTGAGCCAGAGGTTGGATTTGTCACTGCTAAAAGAGATTGGATTAGCATCCTTAGATACCCTCGCCATGTCCACCCTTTTTTTCCCTTATGGGGGGCATTGGAGAACGAAGATCAAAGGAGAGTGGAGGCAAATAAGTATTAGGGGCTAATAAAAGAGTATGTTCAAGATTGGGAGAGGATGCTAGTTGGCAGGGTTCTAAGGGACCAAGTCAACAAAAACCTTCTCAAGTTTAAGATGGTAAATTTTTGGAGGCTGATCCCAATCGGGGGTCAAGGCAGGGGCTGAGGTGCGAGGGGGAGCTGAGGTGGTTGAAGGCATAGGCATGGTTGTGGGAGGAACAATCCCTGAAGAATGGATGTTGATGGGTGGTTTTGCATAATTTGGTGGTGCCAATTTTTGATGCCATGGTTGCTCATGTGTGACTTGAAGCTGTGCTTGTTTTCATTTTGGTCCAAGCTTATTTTTTGTTTGAAATCTTTCTCCATTTGCATTGTATATGTGTTTAGGTGATTTTGGTAGTTTATTGCTATATTGTATATTTTAGATGAAATGCCTTGGATGTTGATGGCTAGTAGATTCTAGGGTTTTGATAATGGGTTCCATATGCGACATGTGTGTAATCAAGGGTAGGATGACTAGTTAGAGTAGGAGTTGACATTCTATTCTCTATTTTATAATTTGTAACTTGAATGCCTTATATTATTTTAATAAAAATCAAAATATTTACTAGCAAAATAAAATTGAATTGTAGAGATTCATTTATTATATTTGTACTTCTGATGCAGGAGCATCCTAGGTGTAAGAGCAATCTTGCATCACCCAAAAATATTTCTGGTTTCTTTTAATAAGGGCTATCTTGTGCAGAGCTGCTATATATGGAAACTTACTATTTTTAGTAAGCTGGTCACACGATCTCATAATGTTTTGATTTCATAGGTGGAGGTTCATCTTAGTCATATTAGCGTACCAATTGAGTTTAATTGCCACATCATCTGTATTGGTGAACTTATTGAGATTTCTAGGTACGAAATCTTTCAGGTCAATTTTGAAGGCCTTAGAGGCTCCGGATCACGGTAAACCCCCAGATGACTGGAGCTTGCGTGAGTTAGGCATTGTAGATCTCGACATGGCGTTTCCAAAAATTGGTTATAATACAAAATTGGAAATATGATTAAAAAGTTATGGCCTCCAGAAGTTGGGCTACCTAAAACCATATTTTGTAATTCTTTTTAGCCGACCCTATGTAAAAAGAAAAGAAAATAAAATAAATCTTAGGATCGTCGGCCTTAAGGGCTAATTTTCTAGAACCTTCTCGAGCGGTGGAAATTGTCTATATAAGAAAGGCCCGTAGTGTTGTCTTAGGAAGTTTCAGAGTAGTTCTAGGTAGGAGATCTGAGTATTGATTCGAGGCTTTGTCCTACAGTATATTTTAAGGGAAAATGCCCATGTGGCTTTGCATGTAAGAATTCTGAAATTTGTAATTCCACATTTATGGAGATAATAACAAGCCCATTTTCTGTTCTTGCAAATTATTGTTATTCTCTGTTTATGTTGTGTGTTTATGGTATTAAGGGGAGCACCCTTCATCAAGTGGTATCAGAGCGGGAGTTCCTGAGTGTGTAAATAGATCACCAACTATGATACAGTTTGCACCAGGACCGTGGATTAGGGTTTCAGCAAGCAGTGTGAAAATGCCTCCACGAAGGGAATAAGGCGGAAGAGCTGGTGTTGTGATGCCTGAGGTTAGAATGCTGCAGAGATAAGTGCGAGCATTGCAAGAGGAGATTCATAGAGGAATGAATCTTAATGTTAGAAATGAAAGTGAGGATGAAGCCAAAGAAGAAGGAAACTTTGATCAGGAGGAAAATGTCAAAGTTTTGAATCGGGAAGAAGAAAGACTTTTTCGAGCCATTTCCAAGATCGGGAAAAGACCTAAGATCGAGGTTCCTACATTTTCCTAAAATCTTAACCCAGAGGAATTGATCGACTAGATCAATGAATGTGAAGAATATTTTGAGTATGAAGATATTGAGGATCCTGATAGGGTCAAATTTGTGAAAGCCAGAATGAAAGGTCATGCGAAGATCTAGTGGCAAGAGATTTAATTAGAGCGAAATAGAAGAGGAAAGGATAAAATCACAAGATGAGATTAGATGGTGGATAAATTGAAGCGACAGTTCATTCCTATTGATTATGAGCTTGACCTACTCAAGAAAATGCAAAATATGAAGCAAGCAGGAAGATCTATTCAGGAGTATACAGAGGAGTTCTATCGAATCCTCATCAGAACAAGCCATGTAGAAGCTGACAAGGAGAAAGTTGCATGTTACCTTAATGGATTAAGGTCGAGCATTTAGGAAGAGTTGAATCTGGTTTGAATTAATAGTATTGAAGAGGCATACCAGTTTTCCCTAAAAGTAGAAGAAAAGCTGAACAAGAAATTTGAGAGCAGACAAAATGGGAGAGGTCATCGTGGAAGATCTAGTGGAAGGTCATATGGAGGCCGAAATGAAGATCCAAAAAAGAAGGATGAAGCTAGTAGTAGTTAGAATCAGTGAGGAAATAGTTCCAATCATTTCCAAGATCAGAGTAATAGAGATCAGAGAGGATGATGAAGAGGGCAAGGATCTGGAAGAGGAGGCTTCCGTGGAACATGTTTTCACTATGGAGAAGAAAGTCATAGGGCATTTGAATTTCCTCAGTGCCAAGGAACGACCGATAGGAGAAATGAAGGCCAGGCCAGAGTTGCACATGTAGATGAAGATGCTAGATCCTCACATTCTGAAGATATGGAAAGAGGAGAAATGTTGATTAACAGAAGAGTCCTACTGAGTAGTGAGAATGAACCTGAACAAAGGAGGAGCCTATTTTTCTCCAGGTGCAAGTGTGAGGGTAAGTGTTGTGATGTAATTATTGATAGTGGTAGCACTAATAATCTGGTGTTAGAAGAGATGGTGACAAAGTTGAAGCTCAAGAGGCATAAACACCCACATCCATATCGGATTACCTGGGTACAAGATGACCACAAGGTCATGGTCAGTGAACAGTGTCTAGTGAAGTTCAAGATTGGCGAGTACCAAGATGAGGTACTATGTGATATCATCTCTATGGATGCATGTCATATGTTGTTGGGAAGACCTTGGCAGTTTGACAGGTGTGTTGTACATGATGGTCATGCAAATACCTATTCCCTGACAAAGGATAGAGTGTGGCATAAGCTAAAGTTGTTGAAGGAAATAGAAGAAAAGGTATGTGGTAATGCAAGAATAACTTTTGTTGATGGAAGAAAGTTCCTAGATGGTATGAGGCATGAACATATGTGTTTTGCTTTAATTCCAAAAGTTGGTAAAAAAGAAGTAGAAGATGTGCCTGTGGAAGTTGCCAGTTTTCTAAATGAGTTTCAGGAAAATATGTCCGATAATGTGCCTGATGGATTACCACCAGTGAGGAAGATCAGTCATCATATGGATTTGATTCCAAGAGCTAGTTTTCCAAATAAGGCAACACACAGAATGACGCCTGCAGAAAGTGAAGAGTTGAACAGCCAAGTGCATGAATTGTTGCAAAAGGGGTTGATTCAAGAAAGTTTGAGTCCTTGTGTTGTACCTGTTGTATTAACACCAAAGAAAAATGGAGAATGGAGGATGTGTACAGATTCCAAAGCTATAAATAAGATCACAATCAAGTATAGCTTTCTACTGCCACGGATGGATGATATTATGGACTGTTTGAGTGGAGCTGTGTATTTCTCCAAGATAGATATGAAGAGTGGATATCATCATATTCAGATCAGAGAAGGAGATGAGTGGAAGACTACCTTCAAGACAAGGGAAGGATTGTATGAGTGGTTAGTCATGCCTTTTGGGCTAACCAATGCACCAAACACTTTCATGCGGCTCATAAACAAGGTTCTAAAGGAGTTTCTGGGTAAGTTTGTCATTGTTTACCTAGATGATATTTTGATCTTTAGTAAGATATTGGAGGAACATATGATACATATTCGTATGGTATTTGAGAAGCTTAGAGAAGAGAAATTGTTGATTAATTTGAAGAAGTGTAGTTTTTTGAAAAAGGAATTAGTTTATATGGGATTTGTAGTTTCAGCAAAAGGTCTCAAAATAGACCCAGAGAAAGTATAGGCTATCCTTGAATGGCCTACTCCAAGGAGTGCTACTGAAGTAAGATCTTTTCATGGTTTGGCTAGCTTTTACAGAAATTTTATCAAAAATTTTAGTAGTATTTGTGCACGCTTGACTTAAACAATGAGAGGAGACAGAAAAGAGTTCAAATAGACTAATGAGGCCAATAAGAGTTTTAAATTGTTGAAACTGAAAGTTACAGAACAACCTATTTTAGCACTTCCAGATTTTAATAAGGTGTTTCAAGTAGACTATGATGCTAGTGGTACTGCAATAGGACCTGTTATGAGCCAAGAAGGTAAACCTATTGCTTATTTCAGTGAGAAATTGAATGATGCCAAGAGGAAATATTCTATTTATGAGCAGGAATTTTATGCTATAGTTCAAACATTGAAGAAGTGGAGACACAATCTACTTCCTAAGGAGTTTGTTTTGTATACTGATCATCAAGCTTTGCAATAGTTGAATAGTCAAGGAATGTTGAATCAAAGACATTTGAAATGGGTTTAGTTTTTGCAGAGTTATACATTTGTTTTGAAACACAGAAGTGGAAAGTCTAACAGGGTTGCAGATGCGCTTAGCAGAAGGCAACTATTGCTGAAAGAGATGCAGATTGAGGTGGTTGGGTTCAATGAACTCAAGAATTTATATTCAGATGATCCTAATTTTGGAGAAGCTAGGAAAGCTTGTAAAGAACCTGTTACTCTAGATAGAATGAAGTGCTTGGATTTCATCATCCAGGATAGTATGTTATTCAAAGGGAGTCAGTTGTGCATTCCACGAAGTTCTATGAGGGAGAATCTCATCAAGGAGAAGCATAGGGGAGGATTGGCTGGACATTTTGGTTGTGAGAAGACCCTTGCCTTGGTTAGTGAGAATTATTATTGGCCACAGTTGCAGCAAGATGTCAAGAAGCTTGTACAAAGTTGTAGAATATGTCAGATGGTGAAAGGAGTGAAGTAGAATACGAGGTTGTATCATCCATTACCTGTACCAGAGAAGCCTTGGGAGGATATCAGTATGGATTTTGTTCTTATTTTACCGAGGACTCAGTGAGGACATGATTCAATTTTTGTAGTAGTTTACAGATTTTCAAAAATGGCACATTTCATTCCCTACAAGAAGACTAATGATGTTGTTCATATAGCATAATTGTTTTTCAGAGAATTGGTGAGACTACATGGTTTGCTGAAGAGTATAGTTTCAGATCGAGACACTAAGTTTGTTGGATATTACTGGCATACGTTGTGGAAGAAGTTGAAAACAGATTTGAAGTTCAGTTCATCACATCATCCACACATTGATGGACAGACAGAAGTGGTGAATAGGAGTTTGGGGAATTTGTTGAGATGTTTGGTTGGAGATAAGCCAACAGGATGGGATTTAATTTTACCACAAGCAGAATTTGCATACAATAATTCTGTCAATAGGAGCACTGGTAAATCACCATTCCAGATTGTATTTGGAAGTACTCCTAGAAATGCATCTGAGTTGTTGAAGATAGATAAAGGGGAGATAAGTAGTGCTGAAGCTGAGGATTTTCCAGAACATTTCAAGAACATCCATGAGGAGGTGAGGAAGCATATTACCAAGATGAATGCACATTATAAGGCTAAGGCAGATGAGAAAAGGAGGCATAAGGAATTTCAGGTTGGAGATGAAGTCATGGTTCATTTGCAAAAGGAAAGATTTCCAGTTGATACATATAACAAGTTGAAAATGAAGTAGTTTGGACCATGTAAGATACTGAAGAAGCATGATTCAGTAAATGCATTTGAGGTAGAATTGTCTATTGAGTTGAATATTTCACCAGTGTTTAACATTTCAGATTTGACAGAGTATCATGAAGGAGGTATTGAAAATTCATCATGGTTGTGAAGGGAGGAGGTTAGCCATCTTGGTTTTCCTCTTCACACCTGAGTCGTGACAGGGTCACTTCTCAAATTACCCTGGTTGTCTGATGCAGGAGCATCCTTGGTGTAAGAGCAATCTTGCATCACCCAAAAATATTTCTTGTTTCTTTTAATAAGGGCTATCTTGTGCAGAGCTGCTATATATGGAAATTTACTATTTTTAGAAAGATGGTCATAAGATCTCAGAATGTTCTGATTTCACAGGTGGAGGTTCATCTTAGTCATATCAACCTACCAGTTGAGTTTTATTGCCACATCATCTGTACTGGTGAAGTTATTAAGGTTTCTGGGTATGAAATATTTCAGGTCAATTTTGAAGGCCATAGAGGTTCTGGATCACGGTTGACCCCGGGCTGATTGGAGCTTGCGCAAGTTAGGCATTATAGATCTCGACATGGTGTTTCTGAAAATTAGTTATAATAGAAAATCAGAGCTACGGTTAAAAAGTTATGGCCTCCGAAAGTTGTGCTACCTAAAACCATATTTTGTAATTCTTTTTAGCCCACCCTATGTAAAAACAAAAGAAAATAAAATAAATCTTAGGATCGTCGGCCTTAAGGGCTAATTTTCTAGAACCTTCTTGGGCGGTGGAAATTGTCTATATAAGAAAGGCCCATAGTGTTGTCTTAGGCAGTTTCACAGTAGTTTGGGTAGGAGATCTGAGTATTGATTCGAGACTTTGTCCTACAGTATATTGTAAGGGAAAATGCCCATGCGGCTTTGCATGTAAGAATTCTGAAATTTGTAATTCCACATTTGTGTAGATAATAAGAAACCCATTTTTTGTTCTCGCAAATTATTGTTATTCTCTATTTCTGTTCTGTGTTTGTGGTATTAAGGGGAGCACCCTTCATCAACTTCTAAATGTTGGACAAATGTACTTCCTTACTTTTTTATGTTACTTAAAGAAATAAAATCAACATTGTAACACAATACGATACAAAACAAATTTTAAAATTATATATAAAAAATAATTTAAAAAACACATACTTTTTAAATTTATTCAAAATACACTTTATGGTACTCATCTTAATTTTAAACAAAAAATTAATTTAATTTTAATAAATTAAAATATTAAAATAATTATATATTTTAACTTCAAATTTTTATAACTTCACAAATCTATTCTTTCACAATATTATGTTTGATATTTTTTAATTAGAAAATTAACATTATAAAAAAATTAAGTAAATTTCATTTAAATAAAATAGAACAATATCGATAATAAATTCGAACACTTGAAAATCTTTGAAAAAAACAAATTAAAGAACGCCGACGAGAGAAGCTTGAAAAACTTCAACTGCTCTTGACCCAAGAGCGGAAAGGAAAAAAAGCACTCTGAGACCAGCTCCACCAAGCCCAATGGACAAATTGTGGACCTGGACGAGTGCTTAGTCAAAGACAAAGCCGCTCGACCTCATAGTCGACCCCAAGACGGTGGAGGAGCTTAATCAGAACACTTCCAAAATATAGATTCCAGTACAACAATTTCGCTCCGACCTCTCTCGATTGAATTTGCAGTTTTTACATTTGGAAACTTGGGCATGTTTAGGGAATGGTTTATCTTTTTTAAAATAGTGGGAAAAACAACTCAAGGCTTAATGGAGAAAATGCAGGATTTAATAAACAGTCAATGAAGCAGTTGGCAATGGAAAACACAAGCGTAAAGATAGTAGGCTTTTTTAATTTGTTATTTTTTAATGGATGCTCTATTGTTTGTTGCACCCTACCCATTATTCTACAAAAGGCCTCCAACCAAACTAAAATCATTTCAGTTGTTTCATACCAATAACTTAAAACACACTCATTTCCAGTCAGTTGGATTTTCAGTTGTCGATTATTAATAGAGGCGTAGGCAAGTGCAGGCTTTAGGGATTTCCAAACCAGAGGCAGAACCTCAAGTAATGAATCAAACACCCACATGGTAGGCAATTTATCTATTTCTGTATTGTTGGTGTTTCTAATATTTCTAAAAGCATGACATGCATGGTGCTGATAAAGTTAACCAGTGTATTGAAAAATCTAAGTTGTTGTTTGTGTTTTTCTAGCTTAATTAGCATTCTTGTTTTAACGAGATGGGATACTTGTAAGTCTTCAATCACACATCAAAACCTTGTTGAAGCAGAGTGATTGAAACTTATTGTTATCAGCCAAGTTTTATGTATCATTCTCGATAGTAAAAAGATTCCTCCAGTCGCATATGCGTTGGTATTATCAAGATCAAGTCATGTTCACAATGATTTTCTATGTATCTTTTCTTAAGAAGAAATTGGGTATGCATGTTTATGGTTAAACTGAGTGACTAGGAAGATGCTTTGTCAGAAAAAATGGACTATCCTAACTAATATATAAAATTTGTGACCCATCATTCTTACACCTCTTTACCACCTATATAAGGATGTCATATGTGTTGTGGTAATATACCTCTTTGTATAATGAGTATTTAATATAACTTAACATTATTTTATATTTTTCTCCTCTATTCTTTGCACCATAGTAGAATGAGATTTGGCCCATTTACAGAAATAGCTAAGAGCATGGGATTTAGCCATTTCCTAGAAAATGACTAAGTGTTAGACACTAATAGACAACATAACATAGGGATCAACAAGTGAATCATTTACAAGACTAAACATATTAGAAATTAAAATCACTTACAAGGATCAAATCCATGACTATGGAATTGATTCAGAACTATGCATAACTGATCCACATTTGTTAAAATGACTGATATATAGATTTTTTAACCACTTTCAATGCATTTAAATAGACACATTTAACAAAGTTTTTTTCTACAACAAATTGAATACCACTATTGCTTTATTTGAATATATTTATTTATTAGTACTTAATGAATTGATTTGTTCTAGTGATATAGTATTTACCACAATAATATTTCTATAATTTATATGTTAATATAGTACATTAGCAACACTTAAATAATCTTTTAATTTTATATTTCTAAACTACACTTTTGTAAGTCTAAAACAAAATTACATATAATTCAACATATTTAAAAATTTGTAGAGATTTAGCCTATTGATCAGCTTCTTGGGGTTAATCCGATTGTAGATAAAAGAGATGATGTGCGTTGGATGAGATTAGAAATGAGATGGATCAAGGTCAATTTCGAGGGGGTATCCAAAGGGAATCCTAGTTGGCGGTCTGATTCACCAATAAATTTGGTTCCAACATAGTGGAAAATTTAGTTGAGCCTTTATTTGGTTCACTTTGATGAATTGGCAAGGTGGTGTATGATGGATGTTGGTGTCATTTTTTTCTCGCTTACCACACATGTTTGAGAGGACGGTCAAATGGTGCATTGATGAAAATGTTAGAAATTGTGTAACAAGGTGGTGTACGATGGTTGCAGGTGATATTTTTGCAAGTTTACCACACATGTTTGAGAGGATGTTCAAATGATGCATTGATGAAGATGCCAAAAATTGTGTAATTCTTGAGAGGTTTCCATAGTTGCTGAGTTGACGTGTCTAGTTTGGTGACATTGTGGTGGCAATTTAGTGTGAAGGTTGATATGTGCGAGGTGAAAATGGAGGTGAACTTTATCTTCAAAGCTTCAAAACAACAAATGTTCTGCTAGGTTCAAATCTGTGAAAAATAGTTGAAAATCATCATCTCCATTAATGACTCCCCCCCTTTTTTATGTTGGTGAGGGCATTGTTGGGTGTGAGTTTCATTGTTTCCAAATTCAAATATCATATGAATACTGATGTTTCCTTAATGTTCTATGTTTGGGGTTTAAAAATGAGCAGTTGTGATGAAGTGAGACGTATTGTGGAGAGGTGTGTGAACTCAAACTGGTGTGTTGTTATAGATGCAATTGTGAATTTGGTTGAGCCAGAGGTTGGATTTGTCACTGCTAAAAGAGATTGGATTAACATCCTTAGATACCCTTGCCATGTCCACCCTTTTTTTTCCCTTATGGTGGGCATTGGAGAACAAAGATCAAAGGAGAGTGGAGGTAAATAAGTATTGGGGGCCAATCAAAGAGTATGTTCAAGATTGGGAGAGGATGCTAGCTGCTAGGGTTCTAAGGGACCAAGTCAACATAAACCTTCTCAAGTTTAAGATGGTAAATTTTTGGAGGTTGATCCCAATCGGGGGTCAAGGGAGGGGTTGAGGTGGGAGGGGGAGCTGAGGTGGCTGAAGGCATAGGCATGGTTGTGGGAGGAACAATCCCTAAAGAATGGATGTTCATGGGTGGTTTTGCACAGTGTGGTGGTGCCAGTTTTTGATGCCATGGTTGCTCATGTGTGACTTGAAGTTGTGCTTGTTTTCATTTTGGTCCAAGCTTATTTTTTGTTTCAATCTTTCTCCATTTTCATTGTATATGTGTTTAGGTGATTTTGGTAGTTTATTACTATATTGTATATTTTAGATGAAATGCCTTGGATGTTGAGGGCTAGTAGATTCTAGGGTTTTGATAATGGGTTCCATATGTGACATATGTGTAATCAAGGGTAGGATGACTAGTTAGAGTAGGAGTTGACATTCTATTCTCTATTTTATAATTTGTAACTTGAACACCTTATATTATTTTAATAAAAATTGAAATATTTACTAGCAAAATAAAATTGAATTCTAGAGATTCATTTATTATATTTGTACTTCTAAATGTTGGACAAATGTACTTTCTTACTTTTTTATGTTACTTAAAGGAATAAAATCAACATTGTAACACAATACAATACAAAACAAATTTTACAATTATATATAAAAAATAATTTAAAAAACACATACTTTTTAAATTTATTCAAAGTACACTTTATGGTACTCATCTTAATTTTAAACAAAAAATTAATTTAATTTTAATAAATTAAAATATTAAAATAATTATATGTTTTAACTTCAAATTTTTATAACTTCACAAATCTATTCTTTCACAATATTATGTTTGATATTTTTTAATTAGAAAATTAACATTATAAAAAAATTAAGTAAATTTCATTTAAATAAAATAGAACAATATCAATAATAAATTCAAACACTTGGAAATCTTTGAAAAAAAATTAAAAAAACAAATTAAAGAACGTCGACTAGAGAAGCTTGAAAAACTTCAACCGCTGTTGACCCAAGAGCGGAAAGGAAAAAAAGCACTCTGAGACCATCTCCACCAAGCCCAACAGACAAATTGTGGACCTGGAGGAGTACTTAGTCTAAGACAAAGCCACTGGACCTCACCATTGACCCCAAGACAGTGGAGGAGCTTAATCAGAACACTTCCAAAATATAGATTCCAATAGAACAATTTCGCTCCGACCTCTCTCGATTGAATCTGTAGTTTTTACGTTTGGAAACTTGGGCATGTTTAGGGAATGGTTTATCTTTTTTAAAACAGTGGGAAAAACAACTCAGGGCTTAATGGAGAAAACACAGGATTTAATAAACAGTCAATGAAGTAGTTGGCTCCAAAAAACACAGGCCTAAAGATAGTATACTTATTGAACTTGTTATTTTTTAATGGATACTCTAATGTTTGCTGCACCCTCCCCATTATTCTACAAAAGGCCTCTAACCAAATTAAAATCATTTCAGTTGTTTCATACCAATAACTTAGAACACATTCATTTCCAGTCAATTAGATTTTTAGTTGTCGGTTATCAACAGAGGCGCAGGCAAGTGCAAGCTTTAGGGATTTCCAAACCAAAGGCAGAACCTCAAGCAATGAATCAAACACCCACATGGTAGGCAATTTATCTATTTTTGTATTGTTGGTGTTTCTGATATTTGTAATAAGCATGACATGCATGGTGCTGATAAAGTTAACCGGTGTATTGAAAAATCTGAGTTGTTGTTTGTGTTTTTCTAGCTTAATTAGCATTCTTGTTTTAATGAGACGGGGTACTTGTAACTCTTCAATCACACATCAAAACCTTATTGAAGCAGAGTGGTTGAAACTTATTGTTATCAGCCAAGTTTTATGTATCATTCTAGATAGTAAAAAGATTCGTCTAGTCGCATATGCATTGGTATTATCAAGATCAAGTCATGTTCACAATGTTTTTCTATGTATCTTTTCTTAAGAAGAAATTGGGTATGCATGTTTATGGTTAAACTGAGTGACTAGGAAGATGCTTTTTCAGAAAAAATGGACTGTCCTAACTAATATATAAAAGTTGTGACTCATCATTCTTACACCTCTTTACCACCTATATAAGGATGTCATATGTGTTGCGGTAATATAGCTCTATGTATAATGAGTATTTAATATAACTTAACATTATTTTGTATTTTTCTCCTATGTTCTCTACACCATAGTAGAATGAGATCTGGGCCATTTACAAAAATAACTAAGAGCATGGGATTTAGCCATTGCCTAGAAAATGACAAAGTGTTAGACACTAATAGACAACATAACATAGGGATCAAAAGGTGAATCATTTACAAGACTAAACGTATTAGAAATTAAAATCACTTAGAAGGATCAAATCCATGACTATGGGATTGATTCACAAGTATGCATAACTGATCCACATTTGTTAAAATGACTGATATATAGATTTTTTAACCACTTTCAATGCATCTAACTAGACACATTTAACAAAGTTTTTTTCTACAACAAATTGAATACCACTATTGCTTTATTTGAATATATTTATTTATTAGCGAATATGATTAAAATGGATTCAATCCTATTCAGTTGTATTAATTTGGAAAGAGGTAAATATGAGATCTATTCTCAAACCCAAATTCCCAAAGAAGAGATCCAATTTGATCAACCAAGAGGTTAATGCAGAATCGGATCAATTTATGGAGAATATGGAAGAAAGAGAGAACAAATCTAATTTTTCCCTATGCAGAAAGTTATGTTTGAAATCTGAAATAATTGAAGTGCAAATACTAACCTTGAATTAGGGAAGATCTAGAAAATGTTGAATTCCTTCGGAAGATTCTGCAACCCGCTCCGAATTGGAAATACCAAGAAGGAGAAAACCCAGAAATCTTTCTCCAAGATATGCTCAGGTCGACTTTGACCCTCATAAAAGGTCAAATACTACATTTTTAATTTGAAGTCTGATTCTATCCCCATTCGCAGATCTCAGAAGTCTTCCAAAAAAGGTATCCAAATTCGCTCTCAGATCATAAATTTTGCACCTATACCTACAAGAAAATGGGGTTTTTGTTGTTTGTTTGGGGGTTTTACCTTGGTCAAACCCCAATTTGTAATCAACCTTAATATTGAAATTGAAATAGGAATGCTATCAAGTAGTAGAAATGGATCTAACAATGAAGCTATGCAATTCAATAGATATGCCAATGTATTTGGAATGTAATCAAGTATGTTAATATGAAAGCTTGAACATAAATGTAACTCAAACCTCCATGATTGTATACTTGGAATCCACCTTGAGGGAATAATCAAATATATCTTGAAGATGAACAAAGGATCTTGAAGAAAGATCACACCATCATGATGGCTAGATCTAGGGTTTGAATGATAGATCTTGAATGCTTGAACCAAATACCTTCAATGGCTTGAATGCTTGAATCATTGATCTTCAATGGAGAACTTGGATGGAGAAGGAGACTTGAATTCTTGAATGAATGCTTTGCTTGAACACCTTGAGAGCTTGAGAGAAAAATGTTTGACATGAGATATGAAAATGAGAGAGGAAGGCCTCCTTTTATAGTGATCTAGGACACACTCCTCTAGAAGGGCCACCTTGGAGAATTAAATCCCAATTAGGTCCTAACATTTAGAAAATGTACCTAGATTAAATGCAATTAAAGGATTTACCATTTCAAAACCTGAAATAGCCGACCCGAAGGCGGGAAAATAAATAACCCAAAAGCCTGATTCCCAGAATTTAAAGATTTTAAAGTTTCAAAGACAGTGGGAAAAATTGAGGTTGTACATGACCTGGTCAGGTTTGAGGTCAATCCTAACCTGGTCAGGTGTGAGGTCGATTCTAACCCTAAACCCTAATTCAATCAGAATTAAGTCCAGAGGTCCCGAGGATGCCCAAAAACCTAGAAATGATCTCAGATTAGGACAAAATGTCAAGGATAGACATAAAATCCTATGATTACTATGATGAGGGCTAGGCAGACCTATTTCTAAATCCTACCTAGAAAATAGAGCCATGGAAAAGAGAAAATCAAGAGAGTCCTTAAAAACTTAACCCTAATTTCACCTAGAATGAAGAAATCAAGTGTGGGGAAGAAGTGGAAAGCGCGGAGAAATCCAAATACATGTAAAGACTGAATCAAGGCTCTTAACATGACCCCAAACCACTTACTCAGAGGGCTAAACACTCTTATCATGGAAGTGCTTCCATTTTAAGATGATATAATTAGTACTTAATGAATTGATTTGTTCTAGTGATATAGTATTTACCACAATAATATTTCTATAATTTATATGTTAATATAGTACATTAGCAACACTTAAATAATATTTGAATTTTATATTTCTAAACTACACTTTTGTAAGTCTAAAACAAAATTACATATAATTCAACATATTTAAAAATTTGTAGAAATTTAACCTATCAATCAACTTCCTGGGGTTAATCCCATTGTAGATAAAAGAGATGATGTGCATTAGATGAGATTAGAGATGAGATGGATCAAGGTCAATTTTGATGGGGTATCCAAAGGCAATCCTAGTCCATCAGGGATTGGATGTGTAGTCTGTAATTCAAATGACAATATCTTAACAATCGAAATAGAGAAATTGGCAAATGGAATGAATAATGATGTTGAAGTTCAAGAAACTTTATTGGCTATGAATTTGGCATCAAGAACCAAGGTGGAGAAAGAGTACCTTGAAGGTGATTCATATATCATTGTAAATGCCATAACCACAAGACATACTCATGTATGACAGATTGGCAAAGTCATTAAAATTATTATGAAGAAGTTAGAAGTTTTTCAAGGAATTCAAAGTATCACATATTTTTTGTGAGGGAAACAAGTTTGCAAACTCACTATCCAAGTTGGCGGTCTCATTCACCAATAAATTTGGTTCCAACATAGTGGAAAATTTAGCTGAGCCTTTATTTGGTTCACTTTGATGAATTGGCAAGGTGGTATATGATGGATGCTAGTGACATTTTTTTCTCACTTACAACACATGTTTGAGAGGATGTTCAAATGGTGCATTAATGAAAATGTTAGAAATTGTGTAACAAGGTGGTGTATGATGGTTGCAGGTGATATTTTTTGCAAGTTTACCACACATGTTTGAGAGGATGTTCAAATGATGCATTGATGAAGATGTCAAAAATTGTGTAATTCTTGAGAGGTTTCCATAGTTGTTGAGTTGACGTGTCTAGTTTGGTGACATTGTGGTTGCAATTTAGTGTGAAGGTTGATATGTGTGAGTAGAAAATGGAGCTGAACTTTAGCATCAAAGCTTCAAAACAACAAATGTTTTACTAGATTCAAATCTATGAAAAACAATTGAAAATCATCATCTCCACTAATGATTTCCCCCCTTTTTTTATGTTGGTGAGGGCTTTGTTGGGTGTGAATTTCATTGTTTCCAAATTCAAATATCATATGAATACTAATGTTTCCTTAATGTTCTATGTTCAGGGTTTAGAAATGAGCACTTGTGATGAAGTGAGACATATTGTGGATAGGTGTGTGAACTCAAAGTGGTGCATTGGTATAGATGTAATTGTGAATTTGGTTGAGCGAGAGGTTGGATTTGTCACTGCTAAAAGAGATTGGATTAGCATCCTTAGATACCCTCACCATGTCCACCCTTTTTTTTCCCTTATGGTGGGCATTGGAGAACAAAGATCAAAGGAGAGTGGAGGCAAATAAGTATTGGGGGCTAATCAAAGAGTATGTTCAAGATTGGGAGAGGATGCTAGCTACTAGGGTTCTAAGGGACCAAGTCAACAAAAACCTTCTCAAGTTTAAGATGGTAAATTTTTGGAGGCTGGTCCCAATCGAGGGTCAAGGCAGGGGCTGAGGTGCGAGGGGGAGTTAAGGTGGCTGAAGGCATAGGCATGGTTATGGGAGGAACAATCCCTGAAGAATGGATGTTGATGGGTGGTTTTGCACAATGTGGTGGTGCCAGTTTTTTGATGCCATGGTTGCTCATGTGCGACTTGAAGCTCAGCTTGTTTTCATTTTGGTCCAAGCTTATTTTCTGTTTCAATCTTTCTCCATTTGCATTGTATATGTGTTTAGGTGATTTTGGTAGTTTATTGCTACATTGTATATTTTAGATTAAATGCATTGGATATTGAGGGCTAGTAGATTCTAGGGTTTTGATGATGGGTTCCATATGTAACATGCATGTAATCAAGGGTAGGATGACTAGTTAGAGTAGGAATTGACATTCTATTCTCTATTTTATAATTTGTAACTTGAACACCTTATATTATTTTAATAAAAATCAAAATATTTACTAGCAAAATAAAATTGAATTGTAGAGATTCATTTATTATATTTGTACTTCTAAATGTTGGACAAATGTACTTTCTTACTTTTTTATGTTACTTAAAGAAATAATATCAACATTGTAACACAATACGATACAAAACAAATTTTAAAATTATATATAAAAAATAATTTAAAAAACACATACTTTTTAAATTTATTCAAAATACACTTTATGGTACTCATCTTAATTTTAAACAAAAAATTAATTTAATTTTAATAAATTAAAATATTAAAATAATTATATATTTTAACTTCAAATTTTTATAACTTCACAAATCTATTCTTTCACAATATTATGTTTGATATTTTTTAATTAGAAAATTAACATTATAAAAAAATTAAGTAAATTTCATTTAAATAAAATAGAACAATATCGATAATAAATTTGAACACTTGGTAATCTTTGATAAAAACTAATTAAAGAACGCCAACCAGAGAAGCTTGAAAAACTTCTACCGCTCTTGACCCAAGAGCGGAAAGGAAAAAAAGCACTCAGAGACCAGCTCCACCAAGCCCAACAGACAAATTGTGGACCTGGAGGAGTCCTTAGTCTAAGACAAATCCGCTAGACCTCACCATCGACCGCAAGATGGTGGAGGAGCTTAATCAGAACACTTCCAAAATATAGATTCCAGTACAACAATTTCGCTCTGACCTATCTCGATTGAATGTGAAGTTTTTACGTTTGGAAACTTGGGCACGTTTAGGGAATGGTTTATCTTTTTTAAAACAGTGGAAAAAACAACTCAGGGCTTAATGTAGAAAACACAAGATTTAATAAACTGTCAATGAAGCAGTTGGCTCCGAAAAACGCAGGCGTAAAGATAGTAGGCTTTTTTAACTTGTTATTTTTTAATGGATACTTTGTTGTTTGTTGCACCCTCCCCATTATTCTACAAAAGGCCTCCAACCAAACTAAAATCATTTAAGTTGTTTCATACTAATAACTTAAAACATAGTCATTTCGAGTCAATTGGATTTTCAGTTGTCAGTTATCAACAAAGGCGTAGGCAAGTGCAGGCTTTAGGGATTTCCAAACCAGAGGTGGAACCTCAAGCAATGAATCAAACACCCACATTGTAGGCAATTTATCTATTTTTGTATTGTTGGTGTTTCTGATATTTGTAATAAGCATGACATGCATGGTGCTGATAAAGTTAACCGGTGTATTGAAAAATCTGAGTTGCTATTTGTGTTTTTCTAGCTTAATTAGCATTCTTGTTTTAATGAGACTGGGTATTTGTAAGTCTTCAATCACACAACAAAACCTTGTTGCAGCAGAGTGGTTGAAACTTAATGTTATCAGCCAAGTTTTATGTATCATTCTAGATAGTAAAAAGATTCGTCCAGTCGCATATGCATTGGTATTATCAAGATCAAGTCATGTTCACAATGTTTTTCTATGTATCTTTTCTTAAGAAGAAATTGGGTATGCATGTTTATGGTTAAACTTAGTGACTATGAAGATGCTTTTTCAGAAAAAATGGACTATCCTAACTAATATATAAAAGTTGTGACCCATCATTCTTACACCTCTTTACCACCTATATAAGGATTTCATATGTGTTGTGGTAATATAGCTCTGTGTATAATGAGTATTTAATATAAATTAACATTATTTTATATTTTTCTCCTCTATTCTCTGCACCATAGTAGAATGAGATTTGGGCCATTTACAGAAATAGCTTAAGAGCATGGGATTTAGCCATTGCCTAGAAAATGACTAAGTGTTAGACACTAATAGACAACATAACATAGGGATCAAGAGGTGAATCATTTACAAGACTAAACGTATTAGAAATTAAAATCACTTAGAAGGATCAAATCCATGACTATGGGATTGATTCACAACTATGCATAACTGAGCCACATTTGTTAAAATGACTCATATATAGATTTTTTAACCAGTTTTAATGCATTTAACTAGACACATTTAACAGAGTTTTTTTCTAAAACAAATTGAATACCACTATTGCTTTATTTGACCATATTTATCTATTAGTGAATATGGTTAAAATGGATTCAACCCTATTTTTTTGGATTTATTTGGAAAGAGGGAAATATGGGATCTATTCTCAAACTAAAATTCTAAAAGAAGAGATCCAATTTGATCAACCAAGAGGTTAATGCAGAATCAGATCAATTTATGGAGAATATGGAAGAAAGAGAGAACAAATATAATGTTTCCCTATTGAGAAAGTTATGTTTGAAATCTGAAATAATTGAAGTGCAAATACTAACCTTGAATTAGGGTAGATCTAGAAAATGCTAAATTTTGATGTCTAGGTGTACCTTCGAAAGATTCTACAACCTACTCTAGACTGGAAATGCTGAGACAGAGAAAACCCATAAATCTTTCTCCAAGATATGCTCAGGTCGACTTTGACCCTCATAAAAGGTCAAATGCTACATTCTTTATTTGAAGTCTAATTCTGTCCCCGTTTGCAGATCTCAGAAGTTTGCAGAAAAGGGTATCCAAATTTTCTCTTAGATTTGAAATTCCAAACCTGTACCTACAAGAAAATGGTTTTTTTGTTGTTTGTTTGGGGGGTTTGCCTTGGTCAAACCCCAGTTTGGAATCAACCTTAATATTGAAATTGAAATAGGAATGCTAGCAAGTAGTAGAAATGTATCTGACAATGAAGCTATGCAATTCAATAGATATGCCAATGTATTTGGAATGTAATCAAGTATGTTAATACGAAAGCTTGAACATAAATGTAACTCAAACCTCCATGATTGTATGCTTGGAATCCACCTTGAGGGAATAATGAAATGGATCTTGAAGGAAGATCACACCATCATGATGGCTAGATCTAGGGTTTGAATGATAGATCTTGAATGCTTGAACCAAATCCCTTCAATGGATTGAATGCTTGAATCCTTGATCTTCAATGGAGAACTTGGATGGAGAAGAAGACTTGAATGCTTTGCTTGAACACTTTGAGAGCTTGAGAGAAAAATGCTTGAGATGAGATATGAAAATGAGAGAGGAAGACCTCCTTTTATAGTGATCTGGGACACACTCCTCTAGAAGGGCCACCTTGGAGAATTAAATCCCAATTAGGTCCTAACCTTTAGAAAATCTACCTAGATTAAATGCAATTAAAGGATTTACCATTTTGAAACCTGAAATGGCCGACCCGGAGGCGGGAAAATAAATATCCTGAAAGCCCGATTCCTAGAATTTAAGGATTTTAAAGTTTTGGAGATAGGATAAAAATTGAGGTTGTACCTGACCTAGTCAGGTTTGAGGTTGATCCTAACCTAGTCAGGTGTGAGGTTGATTCTGACCCTAAACCCTAATTCAGTCAAGATTAAGTCCAGAGGTCCCAGGGATGCCCAGAAACCTAGAAATGATGTCATATCAGGACATAATGTCAGGGATAGACATAAAATCCTATGATTATTGTGATGAAGGCTAGGAGGACCTATGTCTAAATCTTACCTAGAAAATAGAGCCATGGAAGAGGGAAAATCAAGAGAGTCCTTAAGACCTTAACCCTAATTTCACCTAGAATGAAGAAATCAAGTGTGGGGAAGAAGTGGAAAGTGGGGAGAAAGCCAAATACATGCAAAGACCCAATCAAGGCACTTAACATGACCCCAGACCACTTACTCAGAGGTCTAAATGCTCTTATCATGGAAGTGTAAGGAAACTCAGGTGCAGAAACAGCTTCCTACGCTAATCTCCATAGGAAAGTATTGTGCAAATTCTTTTAAATCCTTACAATTTCAGATTCGTTAACTACTTTAACAAATATATTGCAACCACATACCATGCATATAGAAAAATAGAGAATGACACAATGATATACCCTGGGGAAACCTTTTGGTAAAAACCCCAGCACTCCAAAACTTGCACAATGTATTGATCAAAACTATTACAGCTTACAATACACTTGCAATGCAAGTTCTTTCAGAAGATTTCAAAAAACCTTGAAGACAAATCATGGCAGCATAAAATGTTCCAACAATACACTCGCATCACATCTCTTTGCAACCCTAAAAAATGCTTATATCACACGCTTCACTTTTTAGGGCTACTCCCAAAGATAACCATATTAGGCTTTTACCATTCTCTGAGAAAATAGGAACCCCAAATTTTTTTTCCCATGATTGAGGAAGAGTGTACAGTACTCAAATTTATCAGTTGCCACATGTCTTCACCTGTCATTGAATCTTCCTGACATAGCTCTTACGTGTCATAGGAATCCGTCATAACAGTTTTAGCCATGATCTGCTTACACACAATTCAAGATGCCGACACATCAACATTATTTGCAAAAAATACATTTTACAAAACAAATAATAAAAATAGGAATTATCCAAGGTTGAGACACCTTATTCCTAATAGAAAGTGCTTCCATTTTAGGACAATACATTAAGCCCCCACTTTAGCAAGAGTATGGACTCGATGCAAACTCTTGGTAAAGGAGAAGAAAGAAGAGATCATAGTGGATTCAAAACGAGATAAAATAACACTTAGTCAAGAACACTAGCCCCAGACCAAGGATTCTAACTCAACATACACACATGAGGGTGCCAAAAGAACAAAGGTTAGTACTAAACAACCCAAATCAATTAGCATAAGAAACCTTACTAAGAAATATTTCTCATACTAATATCATATTTGGAAAACTATCATAAAAGCATAAATGATTACATAAGAAAGACAAGAGCAACACTATAGACAACATAGCTTTATGATCCAGTCCTACTAGCATGAAAGTGAAAAGAGAGAAAGGAAAAGAGTGATTACCTTGCTTAGTAAGATGTCCACCTTACCATGAATCACCTTGGAGGGAGAGCCCAACAGGTTCACCCATAAACTGTGCTTGTAATTATAATGCGTCTTCTGACAGCTTTTTGAATACCCATAGATCCACCTTCTTGTATCACTATGAATATGAAATGTGTGTCTCCTAAGGATTTAGCAACTTATGTGTGTTACCATCGGAAGATTTAGCATATAGGCGTGTGTCTTTTCAGGATTTAGCAACTTATGTGCGTTACCTTCCAAGATTTAGCATATTTGAAATTGGAAATGTGTGTCCCCTCAGGATTTAGCAACTTATGTGTGTTACCTTTAGAGGATTTAGCATATTTAAAAACTTTTAAAATGCATGTCTCCTTAGGATTTAGCAACTTATGTGCGTTACCTTCGAAAGATTTAGCATACAAATGCGTGTCTTTTCAGGATTTAGAAACTTATGTGCATTACCTTCCAAGATTTAGCATATAAAAATAAAAAACTATAGTACAAGGGAGACCCTATATATGCCCCCCTCCTTAATATGGCCAAAACATACTATTTTGACATGTTAAGGAAAAGAAAGAACAAGGATAAAGCCTTCTTTAGCATCAAGACAATATCCTCAATCAACACCCAATCCAAGCCAAGAAGGTCACAGCTCCTATGAGGCCATGGAAGGGAAAAATATAAAGAGATATCATGCAAGAAGTGAAAAGAAAGTGATCCCTGATGAGGGATATCACACTATTCAGTTTCCAAGAGGAGAGATATATCAACCATGGAAACCCAATGTCAAACAATAAATGAGGTTGTTATTAAGGACACAGGTCCTCAATGCAAACCAAAATTTTCATGTATGATTGGATGTCACATAATAGATAAATACTGCTTAACCAAGGAAAGAGGTGAATCCCAGAAAGACAGAAGGAAATGGCATCCTTGCCCCCCAAGTGTAGGAACAAAGATGGAAGAGGATACCTACTTCACAAAGCAAGAAGATATCCTATTTACAACAATATATACTATATCCTTAGCGAGAGATATTGACCCCTACATCAAGAATATAGATAATTGTGAAAAGAATATGTCACTCATGGAAAAGGATCCTCAATGAAAGAGATCTTATCACCAAGACCCCCACCAAAGAGGAGTGCTTTAGATAAAATATCATCTTTCAAAAGGCACGAACGAAGATTCAATCATCAATCCCCCCATGAAGAAGAGAAAGCAGAATCTTTGGAATGAGGAAAATAACTTCAATACCAAGTAAGGGTGAGAGTTTATAAAGAACATAATTTGCAACATAGAGAAGAAGTGTCAACCTAGGACAACAACTTCTCATATAAGAAAGTTATCCGTAGTCAAAACATCTGTCAATATGATGAAATAATATTATAATATAAACAAATACCACCAAGCTAAGGAAAGCAGTTCCCTAGACAAAGAGAAAATAAGAGGTACCTTGCCCCCCAGGGATAAAGACAAGAGATACCTCCGCAAAACACAAATCCTAGAAAAGATATCTTGAAGAGAAAATATAAATCCTAGAAATGGTTAAAAACATAATGCAAAACCATAGGAAAAGAGGAGAGAACGAATACCAATTAAGCCTCAATAAAAATACCCAATGGATCCTAAGAGACTGGATAAATTTATGCCTCTTGCCCCTCAGTCATGAAACAAGAGGGGAAGAACATTTACATTATATCTAACGGAGGGGAATCCCCTATATCAAAATTATGAAGAAGTTGTAAAACTGCACGAGAATGAGATATAATTCCTAACGCAGCTCTTTCTCTAACATATAACTTGAAATGTTTACAATCAACAAGTAAATGGCTATTACGATAGTGAAAAAGACATTTGTATTTGTTGATATGTGGTGACTGATCAGGAAAGTAATGTACACTTTTCTGCTCCTATTTTATCGTGCCTTATTAGGTCACCATATTGTAACCCTAAAGCGGGAATATATTATATAAGGTAGCTTAGGGTTATGGATCTCATATAACGAAGAGAAAGATAAAGAATGTGATAGTTGCTCTTGCGGCGGTATTGAGCTGCAAGGGTTTGCATTGTAATCACTGGTTAATAAAGAAGGTTGGACGACTGTGTAGGTGGATGTAGCCCAAGTTTTGGGTGAACCACGTTAAATCTGTGTGTTATCTATGTTATTGTGTTTTCTTCTTTTATTTCTGCATATAACTATTTATTCTTATATTGTTCTGGATCTGTCAATCCCTAACAATTGGTATCAGAGTGAGGTTTGTTGCTGTAGATTGACAGGACTCTCAGATTTGAGTGGGAGCAATGGAGGATTCCAGATTCAAGGTTGAAAAATTCAACGGCCAGAATTTTTAGTTATGGAAAATGTAGATGGAAGATTATCTGTATCAGAAGGATCTGTGGAAGCCATTAGAAGGAAAAGCCAAGAGACAAGGAACCATCACAGAGGAGGATTGGGAGATCTTAGATCGGAAGGCATTGGGATCTATTCGATTGTGCCTTGCACCATCTGTAACATTCAATATATCAAAGGCAAAAACGACCGTAGATTTGATGGATACATTGGCTAAGTTATACAAGAAACCCTCAGCTTCGAATAAGGTATTTCTTATGAAGCGATTGTTTAATAGGAAAATGGGTGAGGGTGGATTTGTAGCAAATCATTTAAATGAATTTAATACATTCACTAGTCAATTGTCATCCGTGCAAATTTCATTCGATGAAGAGGTTAGGGCTCTCTTAATCTTATGTTCTTTGCCAAAAAGCTGGAATAGCTTGGTTATGGCTGTAAGTAACTCTGTCTCTGGTTCAAATACTTTGAAATTTGATGAAGTTGTTGGTGTTATCCTAAGCAAGGAAATGCGAAGGAAAAGCACAAGTGAATCTTCAGCCTCATCAAGTTCCGCTTTAAATGTGGAGAACAGAGGAAGAACAACTCAAAGAGGAAAAGGCCCTTCGCATGACAAGTTACGAGGGAAGTCAAAGAAAGGACGTTGTCAATCTAAAGGAAAGAAAGATTGCTGGTACTGTGGAAAGCCTGGTCACCTGAAGAAAGACTGTTGGTCTCAGAAGAACAAACAAGGAGACGAAAATGAAGATGACAATAAGGAAGCTAATGTTGTAAGTAATGAGTTACAAGATGCTTTAATATTATGTTTAGATAATGTTAATGATTCTTGGGTAATAGACTCTGGGGCCTCATTCCATGCTACACCCCATAGGAAATATTTTCTAGATTATGTTCAAGGTGATTTTGGACAGGTTTACTTGGGTGATGATGAGCCCTGTTCTATTGTTGGAAAAGGGAAAATAAAGATCAAGTTGCCAAATGGAAATGACTGGATGTTGCAGGAGGTAAGGCATGTCCCTAATTTAAGAAGAAATTTAATTTCTGCAGGACAACTTGGTAGTGAAGGTTGTACAGTCATGTTTACAGAAAATGTCTGGAAGGTCACTAAAGGTTCATTAGTAGTAGCTAAAGGTGCAAAGGTAGGCACATTATATCTGTGTACTGGTAACACTTGTTCTACCTTAGCTGCTACTGATAATGTTAATGCAAGGAAATCTACTATAGATGTTGTAGGAACATATTAAAAAATGTGGCACCATAGGCTTAAACATATGAGTGAGAAAGGGATGAAAATACTTCACTCTAAAAATCTGTTGCCAGGACTGAAAAATATTGATTTAGAGTTTTGTGAAAACTGTGTTTATGGTAAGCAGAAAAGAGTCAGATTTCTCAGAGTTGGGAAAGAGAAGAAGAGTGAGAAGTTAGAGCTAGTTCATTTAGATGTATGGGGACCAGCTTAGGTATCATCTCTTGGTGGCTCTCATTACTATGTTATTTTTATAGATGATTCAACCAGGAAAACATGGGTATATTTCCTGAAACAAAAATCTGATGTTTTTTGAAACATTTAAGAAATGGAAAGCTTTGGTTGAGAATGAGATAGGAAAGAAGTTGAAGTGTCTTAGATATGATAATGGAGGTGAGTATTGCAGCAGAGCCTTTGAAGATTATTGTTCTACCAATGGAATTTGAAGGTAGAAGACAGTTCTAGGAACCCCACAAGAAAATGGAGGATGGCCAGTTACGGCTTGAGAAGATTCACATGAGTGATAATCTAGTAGACATGTTCATGAAGGTAGTCCCCAAGGAGAATCTAGATTCTTGCTCAGCTTCTATTGGGTTTCTTGACTGAGGATTATGGAGTTAATACATAGCAAAGTTCTTTTCTCCAGTGGGAGCCCCAGGCAGTAGCAGTATTGCTACAGGATCAGTCTCCAAGTGGGAGATTGTTATTTAGTGTGGAGCTTGATCAGTCCCCAAGTGGGAGATTGTTGATATGTGGTCGCCATATTGTAACCCTAAAGTGGGAATATATTATATAAGGTAGCTTAGAGTTAGGGATCTCATATAACAAAGAGAAAGATAAAGAATGTGATAGTTGCTCTTGCGGCGGTATTGAGCTACAAGGGTTTGCATTGTAATCACAAGTTAATAAAGAAGGTTGGATGGCTATGTAGGTGGACGTAGCCCAGGTTTTGGGTGAACCACGTTAAATCTGCGTGTTATCTATGTTATTGTGTTTTCTTCTTTTATTTCTACATATAACTGTTTATTCTTATATTGTTCCAGATCTGTCAATCCCTAACAGTATTTGTACAAAGCATCTATAGGCATAGGTCTAAAGATTTCCTTCTTATAATTCATTAGCTCAACATATACCCTCTTAGCAATTTCTTGACAGGTATTAGGGCTATCTAATATAGGTGTAGGAAGATGAATGTTACGAGGAGGACAAAGATCAACACCACTTAACTTAACTTGAGATTTTGAAGTTCCAATAGTGTCGATATTCGGTTTAGGGGGTATATTAACTCTTAGCCCTAAACCTTGTTTTTCAATAGGAAATGATTAATTATCATGTTCATGAGTAACGGTTGTATTAGGTGGGATAATAGGTTGTGAAGAAGTTTCATTACCCTTTCCTTTAATATCATCAGGAATCAGAGGAGAAGGTAAATCAAAGAAATCATGCACATCTACATCCTGAGGTATAGCTTGAATTCCATCATAGATATCAGAAGATTGAGGACGAGTAGATGGAGAATTAGGTATTGGATTATAATTGATAGGAATAGGGTGGATAGGATTAAGATTAAGATTGATAGGAATAGGAATAAGATTAGGAAGATTAGGAGATGGTGTATCATCTACCAAATTCTTCACATAATCCAAAAGATGAATAAGACTACCACATAAATCCCTAAGAAAAGTTTTAAATGTAGGCATACTAGTATTGGTCAACTTTACAAAAGCACAGGCAAGAACAAAGTGAACGGTCATCAACATAATAAAGTGAATGATACCCTCATAAACATCATAAGTATTATAAAGAGATCCCAAAAGAAGAGTAATAAAGAACATGATTATGCACCAAAACATCTTAACAATCTCCATAATGAATGAAAATGCAAGAAATATTTTTGTATTTTATTGAATATATAGATTTTTTTGAATTTTGAAATTTTGAAATACAAGAAAAGATCTAGAATCTAATACAACAAGGCATCTAATTCCACAAAAGAAAGGAGAGTAAGTATGTCGGGTTCACGAAAATGAATATGGTTAAAATGGATTCAACCCTATTCAGTTGTATTTATTTGGAAATAGGGAAATATGAGATCTATTCTCAAACCCAAATTCCCAAAGAAGAGATCCAATTTGATCAACCGAGAGGTTAATGTAGAATCAGATCAATTTATGGAGAATATGGAAGAAAGAGAGAACAAATATAATGTTTCCCTATGGAGAAAGTTATGTTTGAAATCTGAAATAATTGAAGTGCAAATACTAACCTTGAATTAGGGCAGATATGGAAAATGTTGAATTATGATGTTTGTGTGTACCTTCAGAAGATTCTACAACCCACTCCAGACTGGAAATGCTGAGACGGAGAAAACCTAGAAATCTTTCTCCAAGATATGCTCAGGTCGACTTTGATCCTCATAAAAGGTCAAATACTACATTCTTTATTTGAAGTCCGATTATGTCCCCGTTTGTAGATCTCAGAAGTTTGCCGAAAAGGGTATCCAAATTCGCTCTCAGATCCTAAATTTTGCACCTGTACCTACAAGAAAATGGGGTTTTTGTTATTTGTTTGGGGGGTTTGCCTTGGTCAAACCCCAGTTTGGAATCAACCTTAATAGTGAAATTGAAATAGGAATGCTAGCAAGTAGTAGAAATGGATCTAACAATGAAGCTATGCAATTCAATAGATATGTCAATTTATTTGGAATGTAACCAAGTATGTTAATACGAAAGCTTGAACATAAATGTAACTCAAACCTCCATGATTGTATGCTTAGAATCCACCTTGAGGGAATAATGAAATGGATCTTGAAGATGAACAAAAGATCTTGAAGGAAGATCACACCATCATGATGGCTAGATCTAGGGTTTGAATGATAGATCTTGAATGCTTGAACAAATCCCTTCAATGGCTTGAATGCTTGAATCCTTGATCTTCAATGGAGAACTTGGATGGAGAAGAAGACTTGAATGCTTTGCTTGAACACCTTGAGAACTTGAGAGAAAAATGCTTGAGATGAGATATGAAAATGAGAGAGGAAGGCCTCCTTTTATAGTGATCTAGGACACACTCCTCTAGAAGGGCCACCTTGGAGAATTCAATCCCAATTAGGTCCTAACCTTTAGAAAATCTACCTAGATTAAATGCAATTAAAGGATTTACCATTTTGAAACTTGAAATAGCTGACCCGGAGGCGAGAAAATAAATATCACGAAAGCCCGATTCTGGGAATTTAAGGATTTTAAAGTTTCAGAGACAGGGGGCAAAATCAAGGTTGTACCTAACTTGGTTAGGTTCGAGGTCAATCGTAACCTGGTCAGGTTTGAGGTCAATCCTAACCTGGTCAGGTGTGAGGTTGATTCTGACCCTAAACCCTAATTCAGTCAAGATTAAGTCCAGAGGTCCCGGGGATGCCTAGAAACCTAGAAATGATGTCAGATCAGGACAGAATGTCAAGGATAGACATAAAATCCTTTGATTAATATGATGAAGGCTAGGAGGACCTATTTCTAAATCCTACCTAGAAAATAGAGCCATGAAAGAGGGAAAATCAAGAGAGTCCTTAAGACCTTAACCCTAATTTCACCTAGAATGAAGAAATCAAGTGTGGGGAAGAAGTGGAAAGCGGGGAGAAATCCAAATACATGCAAAGACCCAATCAAGGTGCTTAACATGACCCCAAACCACTTACTCAGAGGGCTAAATGCTCTTATCATGGAAGTGCTTCCATTTTAAGACGATACAATTAGTACTTAATGAATTGATTTGTTCTAGTGATATAGTATTTACCACAATAATATTTCTATAATTCATATGTTAATATAGTACATTAGCAACACTTAAATAATATTTTAATTTTATATTTCTAAACTACACTTTTGTAAGTCTAAAACAAAATTACATATAATTCAAAATATTTAAAAATTTGTAAAGATTTAACCTATCAATCAACTTCCTAGGGTTAATCCCATTGTAGATAAAAGAGATGATGTGCATTGGATGAGATTAGAGATGAGATGGATCAAGGTCAATTTTGATGGGGTATCCAAAGGCAATCCTAGTCCATCAGGGATTGGATGTGTAGTCTGTAATTCAAATGACACTATCTTAACAATCGAAACAAAGAAATTGGCAAATGGAATGGATAATGATGTTGAAGTTCAAGAAACTTTATTGGCTATGAATTTGGCATCAAGAACCAAGGTGGAGCAAGTGTACCTTGAAGGTGATTCATATATCATTGTAAATGCCATAACCACAAGGCGTGCTCATGTATGACAAATTGGCAGGGTCATTCAAATTATTATGAATAAGTTAGAAGTTTTTCAAGGAATTCAAAGTATCACATATTTTTTGTGAGGGAAACAAGTTTGCAAACTCACTATCCAAGTTGGTGGTCTCATTCACCAATAAATTTGGTTCCAACAAAGTGGAAAATTTAGTTGAGCCTTTATTTAGTTCACTTTGATGAATTGGCAAGGTGGTGTATGATGGATGCTGGTGACATTTTTTTCTCACTTACCACACATGTTTGAGAGGACGTTCAAATGGTGCATTAATGAAAATGTTAGAAATTGTGTAACAAGGTGGTATACGATGGTTGCAGGTGATATTTTTTGCAAGTTTACCACACATGTTTGAGAGGATGTTCAGATGATGCATTGATGAAGATGTCAAAAATTGTGGAATTCTTGAGAGGTTTCCATAGTTGTTGAGTTGACGTGTCTAGTTTGGTGACATTGTGGTGGCAATTTAGTGTGAAGGTTGATATGTGCGAGGTGAAAATGAAAGTGAACTTTAGCTTCAAAGCTTCAAAACAACAAATGTTCTGCTAGGTTCAAATCTGTGAAAAATGGTTGAAAATCATCATCTCCACTAATGACTTCCCCCTCTCGCCCCCCTTTTTTTTATGTTGGTGAGGGCTTTGTTGGGTATGAATTTAATTGTTTCCAAATTCAAATATCATATGAATATTGATGTTTCCTTAATGTTCTATGTCTGGGGTTTAGAAATGAGCACTTGTGATGAAGTGAGACGTATTGTGGAGAGGTGTGTGAACTGAAAGTGGTGCGTTGGTATAGATGCAATTGTGAATTTGGTTGAGCGAGAGGTTGGATTTGTCACTGCTAAAAGAGATTGGATTAGCATCCTTAGATACCCTCCCCATGTCCACCCTTTTTTTTCCCTTATGGGGGGCATTGGAGAACAAAGATCAAAGGAGAGTGGAGGCAAATAAGTTTT
This sequence comes from Chamaecyparis obtusa, assembly GCA_027943335.1. Lineage (NCBI taxonomy): Eukaryota > Viridiplantae > Streptophyta > Pinopsida > Cupressales > Cupressaceae > Chamaecyparis > Chamaecyparis obtusa. The sequence goes on along the minus strand of BSBK01001760.1, from coordinate 928,820 downwards.
GGGGACTAATCAAAGAGTATGTTCAAGATTGGGAGAGGATGCTAGTTGCTAGGGTTCTAAGGGACCAAGTCAACAAAAACCTTCTCAAGTTTAAGATGCTAAATTTTTGGAGGTTGATCCCAATCGGGGGTCAAGGCAAGGGCTGAGGTGCGAAGGGGGAGCTGAGGTGGCTGAAATCATAGGCATGGTTGTGGGAGGAACAATCCATGAAGAATGGATGTTGATGAGTGGTTTTGCACAATGTGGTGGTGCTAGTTTTTGATGCCATGGTTGCTCATGTGCGACTTGAAGCTGTGCTTGTTTTCATTTTGGTCCAAGCTTATTTTTTGTTTCAATCTTTCTCCATTTGCATTGTATATGTGTTTAGGTGATTTTGGTAGATTATTGCTATATTGTATATTTTAGATGAAATGCCTTGGATGTTGAGGGCTAGTAGATTCTAGGGTTTTGATAATGGGTTCCATATGCGACATGCATGTAAACAAGGGTAGGATGACTAGTTAGAGTAGGAGTTGACATTCTATTCTCTATTTTATAATTTGTAACTTGAACACCTTATATTATTTCAATAAAAATTGAAATATTTACTAGCAAAATAAAATTTAATTGTAGAGCTTTATTTATTAGATTTGTACTTCTAAATGTTGGACAAATGTACTTTCTTACTTTTTTATGTTACTTAAAGAAATAAAATCAACATTGTAACACAATACAATACAAAACAAATTTTAAAATTATATATTAAAAATAATTTAAAAAACACATACTTTTTAAATTTAGTCAAAATACACTTTATGGTACTCATCTTAATTTTAAACAAAAAATTAATTTAATTTTAATAAATTAAAATATTAAAATAATTATATATTTTAACTTCAAATTTTTATAACTTCACAAATCTATTCTTTCACAATATTATGTTTGATATTTTTTAATTAGAAAATTAACATTATAAAAAAATTAAGTAAATTTCATTTAAATAAAATAGAACAATATCGATAATAAATTCAAACACTTGGAAATCTTTGAAAAAAACAAATTAAACAACGCCAACTAGAGAAGCTTGAAAAACTTCAACCGGTCTTGACCCAAGAGCGGAAAGGAAAAAAAGCACTCCGAGAGCAGCTCCACTAAGCCCAACGGACAAATTATGGACTTGGAGGAGTACTTAGTCTAAGACAAAGCCACTGGACCTCACCATCGACCCGAAGACGGTGGAGGACCTTAATCAGAACACTTCCAAAATATAGATTCCAATAGAACAATTTCGCTCCGACCTCTCTTGATTGAATTTGCAGTTTTTACGTTTGCAAACTTGGGCATGTTTAGGGAATGGTTTATCTTTTTAAAAACAGTGGGAAAAGCAACCCAGGGCTTAATGGAGAAAACACAGGATATAATAAATAGTATATCAAGCAGTTGGCTCTGAAAAATGCAGGCATAAAGATAGTAGGCTTTTTGAACTTATTATTTTTTAATGGATACTCTGTTGTTTGCTGCACCCTCCCCATTATTCTAGAAAAGGCCTCCAACCAAACTAAAATCGTTTCAGTTGTTTCATATCAATAACTTAAAACACATTCATTTCTAGTCAGTTGGATTTTCAGTTGTCGGTTATCAACAGAGGTGCCGGCTAGTGCAGGCTTTAGGGATTTCCAAACCAAAGGCTGAAACTCAAGCAATGAATCAAACACCCACATGGTAGGCAATTTATCTATTTTTGTATCATTGTTGTTTTTGATATTTGTAATAAGCATGACATGCATGGTGCTGATAAAGTTAACCGGTGTATTGAAAAATCTGAGTTGCTGTTTGTGTTTTTCTAGGTTAATTAGCATTCTTGTTTCAATGAGATGGGGTACTTGTAAGTCTCCAATCACACATCAAAACCTTGTTGAAGCAGAGTGGTTGAAACTTAATGTTATCAGCCAAGTTTTATGTATCATTCTAGCTAGTAAAAAGATTCATCCAGTCGCATATGCATTGGTATTATCAAGATCAAGTCATGTTCACAATGTTTTTCTATGTATCTTTTCTTAAGAAGAAATTGGGTATGCATGTTTATGGTTAAACTGAGTGACTAGGAAGATGCTTTTTTGGAAAAAAATGGACTATCCTAGCTAATATATAAAAGTTGTGACCCATCATTCTAACACCTCTTTACCACCTATATAAGGATGTCATATGTGTTGTGGTAATATAGCTCTGTGTATAATGAGTATTTAATATAACTTAACATTATTTTGTATTTTTCTCCTCCACTCTCTGCACCATAGTAGAATGAGATTTGGGCCATTTACAGAAATAGCTAAGAGCATGAGATTTAGCCATTGCCTAGAAAATGACAAAGTGCTAGACACTAATAGACAACATAACATAGGGATCAACAGGTGAATCATTTACATGACTAAACGTATTAGAAATTAAAATCACTTAGAAGGATCAAATCCATGACTATGGGATTGATTCACAACTATGCATAATTGATCCACATTTTTTAAAATGACTGATATATAGATTTTTTAACCACTTTCAATGCATTTAACTAGACACATCTAACAAAGTTTTTTTCTACAACAAATTGAATACCACTATTGCTTTATTTGAATATATTTATTTATTAGTACTCAATGAATTGATTTGTTCTAGTGATATAGTATTTACCACAATAATATTTCTATAATTTATATGTTAATATAGTACATTAGCAACACTTAAATAATCTTTTAATTTTATATTTCTAAACTGCACTTTTGTAAGTCTAAAACAAAATTACATATAATTCAACATATTTAAAAATTTGTAGAGATTTAGCCTATTAATCAGCTTCCTGGGGTTAATCCCATTGTAGATAAAAGAGATGATGTGCGTTGGATGAGATTATATATGAGATGGATCAAGGTCAATTTCGATGGGGTATCCAAAGGCAATCCTAGTCCATCAGGGATTGGATGTGTAGTCTGTAATTCAAATCACAGTATCTTAACAATCGAAACAAAGAAATTGGCAAATGGAATGAATAATGATGTTGAAGTTCAAGAAACTTTATTGGCTATGAATTTGGCATCAAGAACCAAGGTGGAGCAAGTGTACCTTGAAGGTGATTCATATATCGTTGTAAATGCCATAAGGACAAGGCGTTCTCATGTATGAAAGATTGGCAGAGTCATTCAAATTATTATGAAGAAGTTAGAAGTTTTTCAAGGAATTCAAAGTATCACATATTTTTTTGTGAGGGAAACAAGTTTGCAAACTCACTATCCAAGTTGGCAGTCTCATTCACCAATAAATTTGGTTCCAACATAGTGGAAAATTTAGCTGAGCCTTTATTTGGTTCACTTTGATGAATTGGCAAGGTGGTGTATGATGGATGCTGGTGACATTTTTTTTTTGCTTACTACACATGTTTGAGAGGACGTTCAAATGGTGCATTGATGAAAATGTTAGAAATTGTGTAACAAGGAGGTGTACGATGGTTGCAGGTGATATTTTTTGCAAGTTTACCACACATGTTTGAGAGGATGTTCAAATGATGCATTGATGAAGATGTCAAAAATTGTGTAATTCTTGAGAGGTTTCCATAGTTGTTGAGTTGACGTGTCTAGTTTGGTGACATTGTGGTGGCAATTTAGTGTGAAGGTTGATATGTGCGAGATGAAAAGGGAGGTGAACTTTAGCTTCAAAGCTTCAAAACAACAAATGTTCTGCTAGGTTCAAATCTGTGCAAAACAGTTGAAAATCATCATCTCCACTAATGAATCCCACCCCCCCCGCCCCCCCCCCCCCCCCTTTTTTTTTTATGTTGGTGAGGGCTTTGTTGGGTGTGAATTTCATTGTTTCCAAATTCAAATATCATATGAATACTGATGTTTCCTAAATGTTCTATGTCTGGGGTTTAGAAATGTGCACTTGTGATGAAGTGAGACGTATTATGGAGAGGTGTGTGAACTAAAAGTGGTGCATTGGTATAGATGCAATTGTGAATTTGGTTGAGCGAGAGGTTGGATTTGTCATTGCTAAAAGAGATTGGATTAGCATCCTTAGATACCCTCGCCATGTCCACTCTTTTTTTTCCCTTATGGGGGGCATTGGAGAACAAAGATCAAAGGAGAGTGGAGGCAAATAAGTATTGGGGGTTAATCAAAGAGTATGTTCAAGATTGGGAGAGGATGCTAGTTGCTAGGGTTCTAAGGGACCAAGTCAACAAAAAACTTCTCAAGTTTAAGATGGTAAATTTTTGGAGGCTAATCCGAATTGGGGGTCAAGGCAAGGGCTGAGGTGCGAGGGGGAGCTGAGGTGGCTGAAGGCATAGGCATGTTTGTGGGAGGAACAATCCCTGAAGAATGGATGTTGATGGGTGGTTTTGCACAATGTGGTGGTGCCAGTTTTTGATGCCATGGTTGCTCATGTGCGACTTGAAGCTGTGCTTGTTTTCATTTTGGTCCAAGCTTATTTTTTGTTTCAATCTTTCTCCGTTTGCATTGTATATGTGTTTAGGTGAATTTGGTAGTTTATTGCTATATTGTATATTTTAGATGAAATGCCTTGGATGTTGAGGGCTAGTAGATTCTAGGGTTTTAATAATGGGTTCCATATGCGACATGCATGTAAACAAGGGTAGGATGACTAGTTAGAGTAGGAGTTGACATTCTATTCTCTATTTTATAATTTGTAACTTGAACACCTTATATTATTTCAATAAAAATCAAAATATTTACTAGCAAAATAAAATTGAATTGTAGAGATTCATTTATTAGATTTGTACTTCTAAATGTTGGACAAATGTACTTTCTTACTTTTTTATGTTACTTAAAGAAATAAAATCAACATTGTAACACAATACAATACAAAACAAATTTTAAAATTATATATAAAAAATAATTTAAAAAACACATACTTTTTAAATTTATTCAAAATACACTTTATGGTACTCATCTTAATTTTGAACAAAAAATTAATTTAATTTTAATAAATTAAAATATTAAAATAATTATATATTTTAACTTCAAATTATTATAACTTCACAAATCTATTCTTTCACAATATTATGTTTGATATTTTTTAATTAGAAAATTAACATTATAAAAAAATTAAGTAAATTTCATTTAAATAAAATAGAACAATATCGATAATAAATTCAAACACTTGGAAATCTTTGAAAAAAACAAATTAAAACAACACCGACCAGAGAAGCTTGAAAAACTTCAACCGCTCTTGACCCAATAGCGGAAAGGAGAAAAAGCACTCCGAGAGCAGCTCCACTAAGCCCAACGAATAATTTGTGGACCTGGAGGAGTACTTAGTCTAAGACAAAGCCGCTGGACCTCACCATCAACCCCAAGATGGTGGAGGAGCTTAATCTGCCAAAATATAGATTGCAATAGAACAATTTCGCTCCGATTGAATCTGCAGTTTTAACGTTTGGAAACTTGGGCATGTTTAGGGAATGGTTTATCTCAAGGTTGAAAAACTCGGACTCAGCAATAACTCAGGCGACCAAAAAAATTTGGAAAATTGGGAATCACCAAAAACTCGACGAAAAAATTGACACTTTTATCGAGCATTTGAAAATATATAATTTCTTAAAAGTAGTTTTAATAACACACATATGCCAAAAGAACACATACTGATTTGAGATATCTACCATATATTAATCAAAGTTTTGAGTTAAATACAGAGCAATTAGAACTTAGTAGTTAAATACATAGAGATTATCCTATGAAGTAACTGAAATCAAAATTTATAAGACACAATAAAATAATATTAAAATAAGTTGATAGAAATATAAGACAAATAATAAAAAAAAAATCTTATTTAAAATTTGAAATGATATTTATTTTAGAAGTATATATTTAATAAATTATAAATTAATTTTTTTATTTATTGAAATTTGAAAATAAAATAAAATATATATTTTATTTTATAATCCTTGAGTATAATATAAAAATAAGTAATGTAATATAATAATATAAACAAATAATCTTATTAAAAGTTTAAAATGATAATTATTTTAAAAATGGTAAATACTAATTAATAATTTACAAATTTATATTATTGTTTATTGAATTTAATAAACAAATAATCTTATTTTAAGTTTAAAATGACAACTATTTAAAAAATGGTAAATACTATTTAATAATTTACAAATTTATATTATTGTTTATTGAATTTAATAAACAAATAGTATTTTAATTTTAATTTACGAATACAAACTATCGGGATTCGAAAATGACGGGGTCGTAAATACTTGAGTTTTTTTTAAAATTAAATATCCAGATTAACTGGTGATCACGGCGTAGATGACCTTCTACTCGTTGTCGATGAAGGATGCAAGTGGCCGATGAAGGATGGACTACTGCTGATGAAGCCAATGCGTGGAATGAATGAAAAAACCCGAGTCGCGCTCGGTTTTAACCTATTCGCACCCTGACATTTTTGGTTGATCGATATTTTGTCCAAAAAGCCACGCGATTTAGCAATTTTTTCGTATTAAAATTGCGACGAGATAAACATATCGGATGCTTGGAGCTGTGCGATATATCGCGAGATACTACGATATACCTTTTCTTTTTTAAAACAGTGGGAAAAGCAACTCAGGGCTTAATGGAGAAAACACAGGATTTAATAAACAGTCAATGAAGCAGTTGGCTCTGAAAAACGCAGGCGTAAAGATAGTATACTTATTGAACTTGTTATTTTTTAATGGATACTCTGTTGTTTGCTGCACCCTCCCCATTATTCTACAAAAGGCCTCCAACCAAACTAAAATCATTTCAGTTGTTTCATATCAATAACTTAAAACACCTTCATTTCCAGTCAGTTGGATTTTCAGTTGTCGGTTATCAACAGAGGCGCCGACAAGTGCAGGCTTTAGGGATTTCCAAACCAGAGGCTGAAACTCAAGCAATGAATCAAACACCCACATGGTAGGCAATTTATCTATTTTTGTATCGTTGTTGTTTCTGATATTTGTAATAAGCATGACATGCATGGTGCTGATAAAGTTAACCGGTGTATTGAAAAATCTGAGTTGTTGTTTGTGTTTTTCTAGGTTAATTAGCATTCTTGTTTCAATGAGATGGGGTACTTGTAAGTCTCCAATCACACATCAAAACCTTGTTGAAGCAGAGTGGTTGAAACTTAATGTTATCAGCCAAGTTTTATGTATCATTCTAGCTAGTAAAAAGATTCATCCAGTCGCATATGCATTGGTATTATCAAGATCAAGTCATGTTCACAATGTTTTTCTATGTATCTTTTCTTAAGAAGAAATTGGGTATGCATGTTTATGGTTAAACTGAGTGACTAGGAAGATGATTTTTTGGAAAAAAATGGACTATCCTAGCTAATATATAAAAGTTGTGACCCATCATTCTAACACCTCTTTACCACCTATATAAGGATGTCATATGTGTTGTGGTAATATAGCTCTGTGTATAATGAGTATTTAATATAACTTAACATTATTTTGTGTTTTTCTCCTCCACTCTCTGCACCATAGTAGAATGAGATTTGGGCCATTTACAGAAATAGCTAAGAGCATGAGATTTAGCCATTGCCTAGAAAATGACAAAGTGTTAGACACTAATAGACAACATAACATAGGGATCAACAGGTGAATCATTTACATGACTAAACGTATTAGAAATTAAAATCACTTAGAAGGATCAAATCCATGACTATGGGATTGATTCACAACTATGCATAATTGATCCACATTTTTTAAAATGATTGATATATAGATTTTCTAACCACTTTCAATGCATTTAACTAGACACATCTAACAAAGTTTTTTTCTACAACAAATTGAATACCACTATTGCTTTATTTGAATATATTTATTTATTAGTACTCAATGAATTGATTTGTTCTAGTGATATAGTATTTACCACAATAATATTTCTATAATTTATATGTTAATATAGTACATTAGCAACACTTAAATAATCTTTTAATTTTATATTTCTAAACTGCACTTTTGTAAGTCTAAAACAAAATTACATATAATTCAACATATTTAAAAATTTGTAGAGATTTAGCCTATTAATCAGCTTCCTGGGGTTAATCCCATTGTAGATAAAAGAGATGATGTGCGTTGGATGAGATTAGAGATGAGATGGATCAAGGTCAATTTCGATGGGGTATCCAAAGGCAATCCTAGTCCATCAGGGATTGGATGTGTAGTCTGTAATTCAAATCACAGTATCTTAACAATTGAAACAAAGAAATTGGCAAATGGAATGAATAATGATGTTGAAGTTCAAGAAACTTTATTGGCTATGAATTTGGCATCAATAACCAAGGTGGAGCAAGTGTACCTTGAAGGTGATTCATATATCGTTGTAAATGCCATAAGCACAAGGCATGCTCATGTATGAAAGATTGGCAGAGTCATTCAAATTATTATGAAGAAGTTAGAAGTTTTTCAAGGAATTCAAAGTATCACATATTTTTTTGTGAGGGAAACAAGTTTGCAAACTCACTATCCAAGTTGGCGGTCTCATTCACCAATAAATTTGGTTCCAACATAGTGGAAAATTTAGCTGAGCCTTTATTTGGTTCACTTTGATGAATTGGCAAGGTGGTGTATGATGGATGCTGGTGACATTTTTTTTTTGCTTACTACACATGTTTGAGAGGACGTTCAAATGGTGCATTGATGAAAATGTTAGAAATTGTGTAACAAGGAGGTGTACGATGGTTGCAGGTGATATTTTTTGCAAGTTTACCACACATGTTTGAGAGGATGTTCAAATGATGCATTGATGAAGATGTCAAAAATTGTGTAATTCTTGAGAGGTTTCCATAGTTGTTGAGTTGACGTGTCTAGTTTGGTGACATTGTGGTGGCAATTTAGTGTGAAGGTTGATATGTGCGAGATGAAAAGGGAGGTGAACTTTAGCTTCAAAGCTTCAAAACAACAAATGTTCTGCTAGGTTCAAATCTGTGCAAAACAGTTGAAAATCATCATCTCCACTAATGAATCCCACCCCCCCCGCCCCCCCCCCCCCCCCCCCCCCCCCCCCCCTTTTTTTTTTATGTTGGTGAGGGCTTTGTTGGGTGTGAATTTCATTGTTTCCAAATTCAAATATCATATGAATACTGATGTTTCCTAAATGTTCTATGTCTGGGGTTTAGAAATGAGCACTTGTGATGAAGTGAGACGTATTGTGGAGAGGTGTGTGAACTAAAAGTGGTGCATTGGTATAGATGCAATTGTGAATTTGGTTGAGCGAGAGGTTGGATTTGTCACTGCTAAAAGAGATTGGATTAGCATCCTTAGATACCCTCCCCATGTCCACCCTTTTTTTTCCCTTATGGGGGGCATTAGAGAACAAAGATCAAAGGAGAGTGGAGGCAAATAAGTACTGGGGGCTAATCAAAGAGTATGTTCAAGATTGGGAGAGGATGCTAGTTGCTAGGGTTCTAAGGGACCAAGTCAACAAAAACCTTCTCAAGTTTAAGACGGTAAATTTTTGGAGGCTAATCCGAATTGGGGGTCAAGGCAAGGGCTGAGGTGCGAGGGGGAGCTGAGGTGGCTGAAGGCATAGGCATGTTTGTGGGAGGAACAATCCCTGAAGAATGGATGTTGATGGGTGGTTTTGCACAATGTGGTGGTGCCAGTTTTTGATGCCATGGTTGCTCATGTGCGACTTGAAGCTGTGCTTGTTTTCATTTTGGTCCAAGCTTATTTTCTGTTTCAATCTTTCTCCATTTGCATTGTATATGTGTTTAGGTGAATTTGGTAGTTTATTGCTATATTGTATATTTTAGATGAAATGCCTTGGATGTTGAGGGCTAGTAGATTCTAGGGTTTTGATAATGGGTTCCATATGCGACATGCATGTAAACAAGGGTAGGATGACTAGTTAGAGTAGGAGTTGACATTCTATTCTCTATTTTATAATTTGTAACTTGAACACCTTATATTATTTCAATAAAAATTGAAATATTTACTAGCAAAATAAAATTTAATTGTAGAGCTTTATTTATTAGATTTGTACTTCTAAATGTTGGACAAATGTACTTTCTTACTTTTTTATGTTACTTAAAGAAATAAAATCAACATTGTAACACAATACAATACAAAACAAATTTTAAAATTATATATAAAAAATAATTTAAAAAACACATACTTTTTAAATTTAGTCAAAATACACTTTATGGTACTCATCTTAATTTTGAACAAAAAATTAATTTAATTTTAATAAATTAAAATATTAAAATAATTATATATTTTAACTTCAAATTTTTATAACTTCACAAATCTATTCTTTCACAATATTATGTTTGATATTTTTTAATTAGAAAATTAACATTATAAAAAAATTAAGTAAATTTCATTTAAATAAAATAGAACAATATCGATAATAAATTCGAACACTTGGAAATCTTTGAAAAAAACAAATTAATCAACACCGACCAGAGAAGCTTGAAAAACTTCAACTGCTCTAGACCCAATAGCGGAAAGGAGAAAAAGCACTCCGAGAGCTGCTCCACTAAGCCCAACGGACAATTTGAGGACCTGGAGGAGTACTTAGTCTAAGACAAAGCCGCTGGACCTCACCATCAACCCCAAGATGGTGGAGGAGCTTAATCTGCCAAAATATAGATTGCAGTAGAACAATTTCGCTCCGATTGAATCTGCAGTTTTAACGTTTGGAAACTTGGGCATGTTTAGGGAATGGTTTATCTCAAGGTTGAAAAACTCGGACTCAGCAATAACTCGGGCGACCAAAAAAATTTGGAAAATTGGGAATCGCCAAAAACTCGACGAAAAAATTGACACTTTTATCGAGCATTTGAAAATATATAATTTCTTAAAAGTAGTTTTAATAACACACATATGCCAAAAGAACACATACTAATTTGAGATATCTACCATATATTAATCAAAGTTTTGAGTTAAATACAGAGCAATTAGAACTTAGTAGTTAAATACATAGAGATTATCCTATGAAGTAACTGAAATCAAAATTTATAAGACACAAAAAAATAATATTAAAATAAGTTGATAGAAATATAAGATAAATAATATAAAAAAAATCTTATTTAAAATTTGAAATGATATTTATTTTAGAAATATATATTTAATAAATTATAAATTTATTTTTTTATTTATTGAAATTTGAAAATAAAATAAAATATATATTTTATTAGTCCCTGCCTATAAATAGGCAGGGAACTTATGTTTTCAAATGACAGTTTGAATTAATATTGTTTGTAAAATATTCTGTGTTCTAAAGTTTAGTGACTAGATTATTTAAAATTTATTTTTTATGAAAATGTTCCTATTTTTTGATTGGTCAATACCTATTTTCCTAGGGGGTATAATTATTTATTAAATTCCAAAAAATAATGAAAATAAAAGTCCATGGTCTGGAAAGTTCCCGTATTTCTGAGAACATATTCTAGAAGTTTCCTGAAAACATGATTTGGAAACAGTTGAAGCTTATCCATCCGAAGGACGGTAAAGCTATAGCTAGTGATTTATCAACAAATGCATCCACAGTCAACACGCTATTGAACTCAATAACCAGATAATCCAAGCCCAATGCCTCCAAACTAGCCTTGCCATTGCCACCCCTTATATCAACATAGCTATCAATACACCGCTCTAGCTGATTATTCACAATCAATCTCTCAAGAATCCCTTGCAATGTAGGGCCTATCAGAGGGCAAAATATCCTCGGCCTTCAACAAAACTGTATGCTCCACAAGCAGCCGCTTAAATTCACCTTCCAGCTTAACCAACGCCACCGCCATAAGCCACCCATCAAGCTTCGCCCTCTCTTGTTCATCCCCCTACAAAGCCCTCAAATTCTCCAAGCTCAGCTTCAAATGCGGCAAATAATTCATTTGCCCAATACAGTTCTTATCCATATACTCCCAATACAGTTCTTATCCATATACTCCACCACATCCTCCAGCCACTGCGTCGCAATGCTGCAATTCTCTGCCAGAAACTTGAGCGCCTCTTCGAGCTGCAACACCATTAATCCATGTAAAAAATGGGTTTTTCCTGTTGTGCTATCGCAGGTAATTCCAGTCCAGTTGCAGGGTGCATGAATGGAATCTGTCCAGTCGTTTAGTGCATTCTGAGGATCCTTCAGATTTTTCTTCATTTCCAGTAAAATTTGAGCCTCCCGAGTAAAAACTTGAACACCTGTTATCCACGGCAATGAATAGGCAAACAAACATGCGATCCAAAACAGAGCTCTGTACTCCATAATCTAGAAAACTTTGCCTAACTACCTATGAATTTATCACCTAGGAATTTCACTAAAATGGTTTTCTGACTAACTACGGCTTACAACCTTCATGGCCTGTATACTCAACCATCTTCAAAATTTTCAATGTGGGTATCAAAGAAACTATTAACCCACTTCAGAGAGAGACCCTGCTATCTTAAAAACACACGATCTCCATGTGGGTATCAGAAAAAAAAACCATTAACTCACTTCAATGAGAGCCATTTATCTTCAAAATAACTGCGCGTTCACCATTTCGTTTGAAATTTTGTTCACTAGGGCAATGAGTTTTGTTCACAAGGGCTTTAGTCTAACATGAGTTCTATCTCGCCAACAGATCTTCTTCAGCAAAGTTGGGCAGCTTTTCCGGTCGAAATTTCATCAACCGTTACCTGAATTTGTCCCGTGTTTTTTCACAAATTTTCGGTAGAACATTTACTCTGCACTCTGCAGTTCACAAAGATCGTATCGAAAAAAATGGATTTTTACTCTATAATTAATTATGAAGGAAATAAAATAATTGCACCATCATGATTTGATATGCCAATATTAATAGTTATTCAAACTATGAAAATACCGTAGAAACAATAAACTAGCTAATCGGCAAACTAAAAATTCTCCAGCTTACCCACAAAACGTGGCAAGTTACTCCTCAAGACTGGCGCCTTCATTTATTAAACCTGCAGCTTAAGTGCTACGTGTTGATGCATTACCTTCAATGTTATCCTTTCCTTCAATGTTATCCTTTCTACATACAAAGGACTAAGTCCTTTTAAATTAAACTATGCTTAAAGTCCACTAACGATACGCTGCCATAGACATTCCTTAAACTTTACGCCAAACTTCTTTAATAATGCCGATAAAAGTAGTAGCTGTTATGCTAAGTTTTTTAACATAGTTCCCCCCAAAAAATTGCCAATAATACTCAGCTTAGGAGTCTTTTAATCTTAGGGTTAGACACTTTTTAATCAACAATACGTAGACTCTAACTTAATTAACCACTGCAGCTTTCACATCTCTTAGCTTTCTTGCAATATGTTTTTTGGGGCTGGCAGGCACGCTTTAACGAACTTTCTTGGCAATTTCTAACAATCTTGTCAAATTTTGCTTACTAATTTCTAACATTCTTGTCAATTAATTTTGTTGTTCAGATCGAAAACCCTAAAGTTTGGAGATCAATATTTTAAAAATAAATTACTTTAAAAAAAACCTAATTTCTTATTGACGAGTTAAATTATTCTTGAAAATTGGAAAATAGGAATTTTTTTTTATTGAAAATACATAAAATATTGTTCAAAGTAAGCTGCACAGTTAGTGCTAGATGGGCGCAGTACGTGAAAATGGTTGGATCTTTGCCACGTTACAAAGAGAAATATACAAGAACCTTTGATGAATTTGCATACATTATTATGCCATGTCATCCATTGTGACGGACTAAACAAAAAGTGCATTTAACATGGTTTTCGCAGTAAATTTCCTGATGAAGAAGATTACCAGCGTCGTTGAAGATAGAGGGAAATTTCCTCTTTTTTCCTATATTTTTAAATTCTAACCTAAGGGCCAAGCACATTCACTAAAGACAGGGACTATAGCTCACCCAAAGCTCTTGTTTTATAATCCTTTAATGTAATATAAAAATAAGTAATATAATATAATAATATAAACAAATAATCTTATTAAAAGTTTAAAATGATAATTATTTTAAAAATGGTAAATACTAATTAATAATTTACAAATTTATATTATTGTTTATTGAATTTAATAAACAAATAATCTTATTTTAAGTTTAAAATGACAACTATTTAAAAAATGGTAAATACTATTTAATAATTTACAAATTTATATTATTGTTTATTGAATTTAATAAACAAATAGTATTTTAATTTTAATTTACGAATACAAACTATCGGGATTCGGAAATGACGGGGCCGTAAATACTTGAGTTTTTTAAAAAATTAAATATCCAGATTAACTGGTGATCACGGCGCAGATATAGGGGCTATTATTCATCGTTTCACCAATCGAATGAATAGTGGTTGGCCCTACTATTCTAAGGCCGGATGATGGTGGAGAAGCAGCGGCTTTTCATGCTGGGGCACTGAATCGTCCTCTCTTCCTCTACTTGACTGACCACTGTAGGGGACAGCAAACTCGGCTACTGCTCGTTGTCGATGAAGGATGCAAGCGGCCGATGAAGGATGGACTGCTGCTGATGAAGCCAACTCAGGGCTTAATGGAGAAAATACACGATTTAATAAACAGTCAATGAAGCAGTTGGCTCCGTAAAATGCAGGCGTAAAGATAGCATATTTATTGAACTTGTTATTTTTTAATGGATACTCTGTTGTTTGCTGCACCCTCCCCATTATTCTACAAAAGGCCTCCAACCAAACTAAAATCGTTTCAGTTGTTTCATATCAATAACTTAAAACACATTCATTTCCAGTCAGTTGGATTTTCAGTTGTCGGTTATCAACAGAGGCGCCGGCAAGTGCAGGCTTTAGGGATTTTCAAACCAGAGGCTGAAACTCAAGCAATGAATCAAACACCCACATGGTAGGCAATTTATCTGTTTTTGTACTGTTGGTGTTTCTGATATTTGTAATAAGCATGACATGCATGGTGCTGATAAAGTTAACGGGTGTATTGAAAAATCTGAGTTGCTGTTTGTGTTTTTCTAGCTTAATTAGCATTCTTGTTTTAATGAGACGGGATACTTGTAAGTCTTCAATCACACATCAAAACCTTGTTGAAGCAGAGTGGCTGAAACTTAATGTTATGAGCCAAGTTTTATGTATCATTCTAGATAGTAAAAAGATTCGTCCAGTCGCATATGCATTGGTATTATCAAGATCAAGTCATGTTTACAATGTTTTTCTATGTATCTTTTCTTAAGAAGAAATTGGGTATGCATGTTTATGTTTAAACTGAGTGACTAGGCCTAAGTGAAGACGTAATCAACTCGAAGAATCTACCACAGGAAGATGCTTTTTCGGAAAAAATGGACTACCCTAACTAATATATAAAAGTTGTGACCCATCTGTCTTACAGCTCTTTACCACCTATATAAGGATGTCATATGTGTTTGTGCTAATATAGCTCTGTGTATAATGAGTATTTAATATTACTTAACATTATTTTGTATATATCTCCTCTATTCTCTGCACCATAGTAGAATGAGATTTGGGCCATTTACAGAAATAGCTAAGAGCATGGGATTTAGCATTTTCATTCTGTATGTGTGATTCTCCCCATGTTGTTTCCTTGAAAGAAGGTTTTGAACTTGCTAGAACCTGGTGGAGCATGGAAGGAATGGGAGCTAGGGTTTGTCAACTTTCTTTTCTGCCCTTTTGTTGTACGCTCGTTTTTGTCACACAGTTTTTTCCAGTAACAATCCTATATTTAATATTTTTGTTTTATTAATAAATTCCTCAAGTCTCTTTTGATTATCTTGGTACTTGCTAGAACCTGGTGGAGCATGGAAGGAATGGGAGCTAGGGTTTGTCAACTTTCTTTGCTGCCCTTTTGTTGTACGCTCGTTTTTGTCACACGGTTTTTTCTGGTAACAATCCTATATTTAATATTTTTGTTTTATTAATAAATTCCTCAAGTCTCTTTTGATTATCTTGGTTTAAGATTCCATTTATTAGATAATATCATAATGGCTGCAAAAATCTTATTGTTGCACCTAATATCATTAAATAGAATTTCTTGTACCTTATTCAAGTTAAGTTGTGCAAGTACTTTGTGACTTTTTGTTGTTCCAAAATTGGCTTAACGTCTATAGATATATGTGTGTGTATGCGTACCCGTGTATATAATATGTCTGCATGTGTGCACATAGAATCAAACTTGGAAATGCTTCAGGAATTTCAGGAATTGTGAAATATTTTCAACCATTTTTCAGGAACTTCAGGAAGGGTTCTGGGTTAAAATTGAGCTTTTCAGAATATTATAATGTTTCTTATTTTGTCTCAATGAGCCTCTGAATGTTTCTGTTCCCGTTTCTCAGAATTTCTAGAAGTTTACACTCTGTAGATTTCACAATTTTCTATTCTAGCCATCTCCACTTCTGATACCCTGTTTCTAATGTTTTCAAGAAACTTGAGGCAGCTTAGATTGTAGCCAAAATGGTGAGTGTATTTATTATTGCCATTGCTATATACCATATATATTTTTTTTCAACATGGAAATGATGGGTGTTTTTTTCCTTTCAATGTTCACAGCGAGGATTTTTGTACTAGTGTCATTGGCCTTAGTGACACAGTTGTGGGAGTCTTGGGAGGAGGACAGTTGGGAAGGATGCTTTGTCAGGCAGCCTCCAAGATGGGTGTGAAGGTGGCAGTGCTGGATCCTATGGAAAATTGTCCTGCAAGTGCCATTGCCCATAAGCATGTTGTAGGCAGTTTCAGGGACACTAATGCAGTCCAAAAATTTGCCAAAGAGTACAACTATTTTTTTAACCTAATTCTTATTATGAGAGTAATACCTGTTGTTTGCTTCTTAAATAGTATTTTGCATTTTTGTCTTGTTTTTCATTGCTACAATACATTAACTGTCAATAGGTGTGGAGTACTAACGGTTGAAATAGAGCATGTGGATGTTGAGACATTGGATGTACTAGAAAAGCAAGGAATGGATTGCCAACCCAATGCTTCAACAATTCGGCTTATCCAGGTAGACAAGTTATTAATATGTATTCACTTAATAGCTTTTTCAATCTTGGTGGTTCAGACAATTGTAATTACATATTCTGGGCCATGGGATTGCACACCTATTTTTATATGTTGAATTTCCCATTCCAATAATCTTTCTTCTTGAAGTGAGTTGTTATGGATGTTACAAAGAGAAATATTGTTTTATCTTCATTCCTGGTCTGCTGTTTGAGATTGCTAAATATAGACATAACAACTTCATAGAATTCTGTTGAGTTGATGAGTTATATTTCCAATAATCCAGAGGAACATACTGCTATGTATTTATTTTAGATGGCTTAGAAGTCTGGCAAAGAAAGAAGAAAAAGTACATAAAATCATCAAACATTTTCATCAATTAACATTTCATGTCTTTCAAGGTTGATGTCGCCGTTGTCACTAAGATTCTTGCATTATTTTTAATATCAGTAAATCACAACTCCATTTGTAATTTATATATTGATTCTAAAACAATTACAGTTTTTGAAAAGGTGGCTTAAACCACTGATATGCACATCAATAACCCATCCCTTATAACTACATTTTTACTAAACATCCTAGCAATTGCAATTATCATAGTTATCCTACATACAACAAATTATACAGTCTCTACGATTTGAAGTTGGGCCTATGGCCAGCACAATGGAATCTATAATATATGTATCAAAATATAAACAAAAAAACCATACTAGACTTAATTTGGTTTTAATTTCTTCACTCGTGCTCCTCCCAGTGGCCGTCCTCAGTGAACTTCCATTTCTTCTTCTTCTGTATCTGCTCGTTGGTGGGCTCTCTGTTCCTCCTGCCATTTCTATAAGGTACTCTTTGATGAATTTCCACCCCAACTGGGCTTGTGCCCTCTTGTCTTCATTATCTGATGAAGTTCTCGACAACAAAGACAGGCACAGAGGTGGGTTGAATTCTGCTATGTGAAGCCAGTCACTGCCTCTGTCTTTAAAACCCTTGCCTGGAATAGATATGGTGATGAAGGCTTCTAAACTGCAGCACCATTCTCCCTTTACACATGAGTTCATAATACACCAAGTCTCCTCCTTCCCTCCCAACTCCAAACACTAGGCTTAAAACAAGGAAGCAACATCAACATTAGTTCTGTACTTATACCGACCATCATATACTCATCTCCCAGCATCATCTTTACTATTTGGAAGAACCCAGGGTCGTCAATGGTGAATATTTTCTTCAGCTGGTCATCTGAAATCTTACCCCAGAAAGCAAGTTGCTGCTTCTTATTCTCAGACTAAAATTGGCCTCCATCAATCTTTAGCTCTTCACTAAACCACCGCAACCAGAGCCAAATTAAAATGATCGTTCTGCTGTTTTGCACCACACTACTGCAACCAAGGCTAAATGAGGTAATGTTGCCGTTGAACACCAGCATTCCATACATTGCTCCTTGCACACTTCGTCGGTCTAGAAAATCCCATTACATTTAATTCTGTAAATTTTCGCTATCTCTCCCCAGCCTGCCATCCCCACTCAACCTCCACACCATCTTCTCAAGAATCCTCCAATACAGAATAATCATTGCCCATGTTGCCCATGTTTAATGTCACTACTCATTTGGAGAGTGTATCCACTGCCATATTGCCAGCTCTATATGTATGTGAGATTTGAAATCCTTGAAGGAGGATAATTTGGCTCTTATCAATTTAATATATATATTAATTTTCCAGACTTGCGAATCTCCATTGATAATTGCAGACAACAATTTGAGAATCCCCTTCCAAGTGGAGCTTATTGATTGTGCCAATTTGCTCGCCAAGTTTACGGTGAGGAAAGCCGCCTTAGCTGCAGCATCGTTGTTTGGCCCATCCTCAAGCTTCTAAGCTCCCAAAGCTAGGATGTTCCCAGTCTGGTCATGGGTCACACATCCCGACCTTGAAGGCCTTGGGTTACCTTTGATTACCTTTGAATGCCCCATCAAAATTGATTTTAATCCAACCTTCCTCCAGTTTTATCCAATCCACATTCTTCTCTTTAGTTGAGGATGGATGAACCCAAGAGTGCCCATTAACAGGTGGCTTTCAGTAAATACTTTATTGAAATTGTTCTGTGTTAAAAGAAAACCTTAATGCTCCATGAATTTTCAAATACAGATAAAAGAAAAAAGCAGCAGCCAAATAATTTGGAGGGAAATGAGCACAAATATTTTCCTAACCTGTTGATGCTGATGGGCTGCAATTTTCACAAAATGGGCTTTCGAGTTTTATAACAAAGGCTGTTGCTGATGCCTTTTTGATGTCTGTACCTAGGCCATCAGGGTGTTTTAGCTTTTTTACAGGCTAATATTAATTTTGGCATAGAATTTAACTGATCAATATTTACCAACCTATTTTTAGGAGTCACGATAAAGATGATGTGATTATAACAGTCTATTATTAAGAGTCAAGATAGAGATGAAGTGAGTATGTTGTGATAATGGCAATGTGTGATGTGCAATCTAAGACAGAGTTGCTTGAGCATTTTTCCATAACATAATCTTAGCCTCTGGCCATGATGTGCTGCATAGAGTTTAGACATGTCTGATATACCATCTATGACACCCATTTGCAATTGTTTTTCAGAAACATACATTTGTATGGTGGATAATAGTGATTTCATGGACTACTTTAAATATTCTATGAATGATATAGGTCTAATTAACATGCAATATAACCGTTTAAAAAATTGTATTGGTATAATAGAAATAATAAAAAAGGATGGCAGATCTAGAGTTTTGTCAACTCATTGAGAGTCACAACAACTGGGTTTGATGAACAAAATTTCTATTTTTGTCAGTTGATTTGTACAAAATTTCTGTTGAGAGAACGTAAAAGCCTTCATAGAGATTAAGCATTGACTACGCACAGGAAAAGATAGTAAAACTCAGTTGATAACATAAGAATGCTGAATAAAGCTACTTCTGTGGAAAAAGGTTAGCCATGAGGGAAATGGAATCAGTCATTGTTGTGCACTACTTGCCATGGGTTGATCGTCAGAGATGGTTGAACTAAAGCTGCTTGCTGGATGGTTCCTCACATGACATTGTTGTTAGAGCTCTCCCCTCAATGAGTTTGTCAACTTCTTTTAATATGCATTTTTTGAGAGGAACAATGAATTAAGTCCTCGAAGAGTATGATCATGATATTCTATAATTGCAGGGAGTCTACAATGCGACTGCTCAGGAGTCAATCCTCTCTTGTTTTTGAACAACATGATGAAGCCTAAGCAAGCTTGCTTACATGAAGGGGTTATGAACGTGTGCTTCCATCATATATTTACTTTGATTGGGTAGGCCTTTGCAATTTAATGATGGATTCTAAGTAGATTTAGGTTGACCTTTGGGGAATTTTCAGATTTGGCTATTCTAGTTTTTGAGGATGGTCATACTTGGGCAAGGTATGGACATGCGGAAGTACATGGGATGAATGGTAGGAAGTAGATCTAGAAGTTGGAGATGAAATAGCATTGCGGAAAGAAGCTTTGACAATGGAAGTATCTGGGGATTTCTATATGTCCCCGTTTTGAGCTAAGGGAGTAATTTAATAATTTAAGTTGCTCAAAAAGTAAGTTTATTAAAAAGGCAATTGATGTTTTATTATTCAATTATAATCAAAGTTATATTATAAAGTGTTTCTATAAGTGTCTTGAGGACAATGGGGCCAATTGAAATATTAAATAAAAAAGAAAAAAAAAAGAATTTCTAGAATTTTCTTGAAGGCTAAAAATAGCGAACAGCTGATTATAAAAGGACTGGGCTTGAGGAAAAATATCATCCGTTGTTTTGAGAAAATCCTCTTTCTTGAAGATTGAGCACTTGGTGTTAATCTTTTGGCCATACGAGGAAAACTCTCATATCTATCAAAAGTAATTCTATCCAAGGATTGCATTTCTGCCTCAAGATTATTTTAGGAGCACAGTGAAGATTTTACAAGCTGTGCCAAAGAATGAAGAATTTGCAGATTCAGTTGTTTTTAGTTTTCTAGTTTCAGTTATTTGATTGTTTGAGAATATATTATAGTTTAGAATTTTTGGTTATTCAAAGAGTTGTAATTTTTATATTCATTAGTTGTGGTTGATTCCTGTATATTTTATTTGCATAAACTGGTGGAATATATTTTTTTTGCTCGTTAAAAGTTTTTTATATTATTAATATTAAAGATAAATTGGGTTTGACCTGGCTCGTACCAGGGGTAGTTACAACAGGGAAATCACCTTTCCAAAACATTACATCAAATAGGTCCATAAACACTTCTATAAACATGAAGCTCTATTTGTTGACATTTAAACCTATCATAGTCAAAATTTGCCATTAGCTCCACCCTTGACCTTAGTTCCTCCCTTCGTCTGAAAGCGAAGGATCATGTCAAAAGGCTCCTTGCTTTTTTCTCATTTTTCCTTTTCACCATTTGCCAACCATCTTCCAACCAGGCTGCCTCCTTTTGCCAGTCCATATATTGGACTTGTGATATCTTGGCATTTTCAACAGAACAACACTCCGATTGTTGAAGATGACCCATCCACATAAGCAAGCTCCTCATCACCATCTCGAGATCCTACTGGCCTATTTTTCTCCTTCCAACCGACGTTGCAACTTCATTTTTTGACTTCAATTCACTATCACAACCCCCACCAACCGCATTAGCATAGTTCGATGTTTGCATCACATTTTGAATCGGAACCTCTGACCGTTGCACATCATCCCCAGACAAAGCCTAAGCAAAACTCTTTTGCTTCTCATCTTTCTTCTCCACAGTATAGTGATGGTTAGAAACTTCTTTCCACCATGAGGCCTTCTTCTATGATTTGTGACCGGCACATTGACCAACCATATGCCCTGTTTGAAAAAAACTCTACATCGAAATGGAACCCCTTCATAGTCTAGGGGCTGTACCCAACAACCTTTGGAACTTTTAATTGAAATATCCTTGGTAAGCCCTTCAGAGACATCCATTTCCACCAGGACCCTAGCAAAGGTGGAATGAAGGAGGTTTGAGGATCCTTCATCAACCATAAGAAAACTTCCTAGAGAGTTTCCAATAGCTTCAAAGCATGTATCAAACTAAAAATGCAATGGAAGGTTGGGTAATCTTGCCCTGAGCGGAATCCCGTCAAAAACTTCAGTTGCAACGCAAAAGGTAGGATGCCAGGCTTCATCATTAGGGAATATTTATTTTCCTAGCTCCAATGGTACTCACATAGAATCTTGTTCCTATCCTAAATATTTTCAAAAACCACAATAAAAAAACCTCTGGCTACAAGATAAATTTAGACACATCCGTTCAATATGGGTTCCCCGTTCTCCATAATCCACTTGTGGAGATCATGTAAACTTGGCCATAATCCCCTAAAGTGCCCAATCAACCTTAACTTTGAGAAAACAAAGACATTGTGAGAGACTTCCTTCTCTATCTCCTCTTCCAGATTCACATAAATATCGCTGCTCAATGGTGTCGAAACGACACCTTGAGCTCCTTTCCCGTCTTGTTGTAATCCTACCCCTTGTTTGGTCAAGGGTGTGGGAGCCCTCGAGGGGTCACACTGGTCGCGTCCTTGTGCTCCTCTACTTGCCTTCATCCCATCCGTCCGCATGATGTTTTCTCCTTCAAACGTTTTTTTGTTTGAAATCCCCATTGTGGCACTAAAGTGGGGATTCTCCCCTCTTGTTCCAAACCCTTGGCTGCTCTTGCATCCCTGCGTTTCCCTAGTCTGCCAATATGGAAAGCTTTTCCCTTTCTTGTCACCATACATCTGCAACGTTTTTCCTTTTCCATGCCGATCTTGAGATGGTCCTGCCCAAGAATGGAAGGCCACAAAAACCCTAGGCCCTATAACTCTACACAATGATTCCATCCTACTGGTGGAGTATATTTTAATAATATTTGGTAGTTCATGATTTGTTGGCCATACAATACTTTATTATTGTTGAAAGTTGATATTTTAGATGATTATATATTTAAATCAATTAAAATTAGTAAGGAGCTTAAAATGTTGGGGGATATTTACAGGGTCATAATCTATCACTGGATCACAATACAACATCCCTAGGGAGGATTGTAATTGTTTAAAAGAAATCGCATAGGAAGATTAAGGTTGCTGCCCCAAACGAAGCAAGGGTCTGAATTTTATTCTGACTCATTTTTTTTCCCCAACTGTTTTCCCAATCACAGCTGAATGTTAAGTGGAATAGTATACTTATTTCCTTCTACTGCTGTACTTAATTTTTTAGTGGTGATATCAAGGCAAATGCGATGGTTTTTTGTACAAATGCTTTTAGCACTGATTGTGTGCATTCAAAATTTCCTTGCATAGTTCAAGTCAATTTTGTCACAATTGAAAGGATGTGGTCAAGACAAAGATGATAAAGGATTTATTTTCCTAATCCTATCCAAGCTGAGAGGCCCTTTCCAAGTGTTTCCTCTACCTTCTATTCTACCATGGATGCTATGGGAGAAGACCATGAAATGCCTTCGTTTCATGAGATTTGTGATCATCTGACTAGGGAGCAAGCCAAGTTGATTCAAATACATGCTCTTCTTGAGAGTCATGCTTTGATGTTTCAATCTTCAAAAGGTAAGGGTACGAATAAGAAGAAGCTCAAGACATATTCGTCTACATGTGGTGAGCCTCACTCCAAGCCTAAGACAAAGAACAATTAGAAGGATAATCTTCCTATTCAGGAGAGTCATCTTCTAAGTCTAAGAAGAAGAAGGAGAATTGTTCATTTTGTGGCAAATCTGGACATAATGCTGCACTTTTTTTTACAATACTAGCAGCATTGGAGGAAGCTACGAGGAAGCATAATATTGCCATGCCTAAGTCTTCTTCCTTGGGAAAAGGGCAAGCTCTTTTAGCTAGGGCTTTATCCTCTACCAATGATAGTTGGATTCTTGATTCAGGGGCTTCACACCACATGACTCATGTTAAGGATCTTTTTGATTATGTTTCATCCAGTAGCATTTCTCATATTACCATTGGGAACTTTGCACAAATTCCAGTTTTAGGGACATAATGAGTTCAAATGTAGGATGGTTGCATTAATGATGTTCTCCTTATTCTTGACATTTCTCAGAATCTACTTTCCATTTATCATATTGTCATTATGGTGATGGAAGACTTGTTGAGTTCTCTCCCAATGACGTCTCTATTTGAGAGTTACATAATC
Organism: Chamaecyparis obtusa; assembly: GCA_027943335.1. Taxonomy (NCBI): domain Eukaryota; kingdom Viridiplantae; phylum Streptophyta; class Pinopsida; order Cupressales; family Cupressaceae; genus Chamaecyparis; species Chamaecyparis obtusa. Next base: position 904,710 of record BSBK01001760.1, on the reverse strand, counting down.
CTAAGAAGGTGGTTGCTATAGGTACAACTGATCATGTGGCTCAGTTGTTCAGGTTTGATGGATTTGAGTCTTCATCAGACTCATCCTTTGTTTCTCATGTAGATTCTGTGAGTAAGCTTTGACATGAGTGGTTTGGATACCTGAATTGCAGATTTCTCCAGCAGATGAGAACACAAAACTTGGTGATTGCTCTCATGAAGATCTCTTGTTTAGATGACATTTGTCAAGGGTGTGTGCTTGGCAAACATCATAGGGATCCCTTTCCTAAGGTTATGACCACACATGCCTCGACACCTCTTGAGTTGGTACATAGTGACCTTATTTCATTTCCGACTCCTCCCTTTTTAGGGGCCAAGTATGTGCTCACCTTTATTGATGACTTATCCAGGCCCACATGGGTGTACTTTTTGAAGTACAAGGATGAGGTTCTTTGTTTTTTCATGACCTTCCTTGCATTTGTGGAGAAGTAGTCTGGTCTTTCTCTTCAAAATATTTTTACGTATAATGGTAGGGAGTATGTCAATCAGGCATTTTTGGACTTTTGTAGTACTTGAGGTATACTTCATCAGTGGAATGGTGTGGTGAGCGAAAAAATAGGACTTTGAAGGAGATGGTCAATTGTATGCTTTAGTCTCGTTCCATGGCTCCAGCATTTTGGGTAGAGGTTGTCAATTGTGCTAACTACATTCAAAACCATATGCCTCATAAGGCAATGCAAAATATGATTCTCGAGGATGCGTGGTCTCATGTCAAGCCTAAGGTTTCCTACTTTAGAGTCTTTGGAAGTGATGCATGAACATTTTTTGCACAAAGTAGGTGGAAAGAGATGGAGAAGAAGAGTCAATGGTTGATTTTCATTGGCCATTGTGAGGATGTGAAGGGTTATTGGTTGTTTGACCCTGTCACTCGAGAAGTTCATTTTCATCGTGATGTTCACTTTGATGAGTCCTTTGGTGTTCCTTGACACCAAAGGACTCTTTATCACAAGCATGTTCCCAATACTTCTTTGGAGGATCTTTTGCTTTGAGATGATGATGTTGATCTGGATGTTGTTGTTCTTGATGATGCTCTTGATCTTGTTGTTGAGGTTCCTTAATCTCCTCCTGCACCCACTTGACATCTTTGAGCTCGTATTGTTCTTGAGGAGGCTGATTCTCTTGTGGGTGATCCCACAACTGCTTGCCGCACTTGTGTTAGTCTTCATGTATCAGTCTTTTGAGTCATGTAGTTTCTATTGATCCTCAAAATTTTTAAAATTCTTCAGGTGTTCCAGAGTGGGATAGTGTTATGGTAGAGGAGTATTCTTCTTTGATGAAGAATCACACTTGGGATCTTGTTCCTCTTCCTAAGGGATGGAAGTTGGTTTGGCGCAAGTGAGTGTATCGTACTAAGTTTGTAGTTGACGGTTCTATTGACAAGTACAAAGCACATCTTGTAGCCAAGGGGTTTTCATAGGTTGAGAGTATTGACTATTTTGAGACCTTTGCACTTGTAGCCAAGATGGACTCAATTCGTCTTGTACCTTCTATTGCTGCATCTCACAGTTGGTCATTGTATAAGATGTACATGAAGAGTGCCTTCCTATATTGTGATCTTCAGGAGGAGATCTATATTGAGCAGCCATCAGGCTTTGTATAGGACCCTTCACTTGTTTGTAGGCATCAATGTTCATTATATGGTCTCAAACAAGCCCCTAGGGTTTGGTATGAGAAGATGGATAGTTTCTTGCTCACTTCTAAATTCACTAGATGTCACTTTCACCCTACAGTCTATATTCAGCGGCATGGGGGGAATCTTCTCATACTTGTTCTTTATGTGGATGATTTGATTCTCGCAATGAGTTCCTCTTCCATGATTGAGGAATACTTAGAGAGCTTGATAGAGCATTTTGACATGACAGATCTTGGTTTCTTGCATTACTTCCTTGGTCTTCAAGCTCATCAATCTCTTGATTTTCTTTAGAGATTTGGTATGGCTGATTGCAAGCCTGCTCATACTCCTTTTTAGTTAGGTGTTGTTTTGTCCATAGTTTGCAGACTCAGACTTGGAGGGTGCTCGACAAGCCCAAAATTTTTGACTTTGTAAAAACTCGGCAAAAACTAGACAAAAACTCGGGAAGTTAGAGAGTGCTAACTATTAAAAAAGTTCCTAAAGAACATATTTTTTTTTGCAAAATTCAATCACAAAATGTTTTTAAAATTCAAAAATAACATCTCAAAAGAGAAAATGCATTGGTTTTATAACAAAAAAAACATGTGAAACCAACGTTTTACTCACATTTGCAATTTTATCCATGTTTTTCTTGTGCCTATAAACACTCAAGAGTTAAACTTGTAAAAACTCGCGGAGCAAAAAAAATAGAGTACTCGGTAACTCAGAGAGTACTCGCAGAGTTTGCAAACTATGGTTTTGTCCACCAGTTGCACTACTCCATCAGTTGATGCCACTTTGTATCGGCAATATACTTGACACATAGTCATCCTGATATTTCCTTTGTAGTTGGTCTTCTCTCCTATTTCTCCCAAGATCCTCATGAGAGTCATTAGAAGGCAACCAAATGCATTTAGAGGTACATTTAGGGGCACTACTTAGTTTGGCATTCACTACACATCCGGAGCTATTGATATTGTGGGCTTCACTGACTTTGATTGGGTTGGTGATGTTGATGATCGAAAGTCTACTTTTGGTTTTGGTCCAATCACATGGTCTTGCAAGAAGCAAATTGCTATTGCAATATCATCAATAGAGGCCGAGTATTCAGGAGCTGTCTTGGCTAGTAAGGAGGTTATGTGGCTTTGATAGTTGATGTTTGAGTTTGGCTTTCCTTCTGATCATTCCACTACACTTTGGTGTGACAATCAGAGTTCCATTCATATCAACTTTGTGTTAATATCAACTTTGTGTTAATTCTCTATGTTGTGAAGGTTGATTTGGTCTGTAGATTGTGCTTCTAGGTATTCTAACAGGGTAGTCAACAAATAGTTGTATAGGTCTGAGATCAAATATTAGCCGAGTATATAAAGTGACCGAGATCAAAATTATCAGAATTTTTAAGAGGGCATCACCAAATAGTTGTCCGAGGTCAAATATTAGCTATGTCTACGAAGTAATTGAGATCAAAATTTATCAGAAAGCAATCTAGCTACTATTAGGAATGTAGTAAAAGTGGAAGCCATTTTGAAGTGATCCAAGAATCTCATTGCAATTGAGGCAAGGAATTTTTTAGGGGTAGTTAGGTTTTTTAGAAAGCTATCAAATCACATTCCACACTTGCAATGCTTTATATTCCATAATGGCGATTGGCAAGTCCTTTATATGGGGTAGAATTCAACAAAAGACATTTGTTTAGTTGAAGGAAAAGTTTACCAAGCCACTAGTTTTGGCAGTACCTAGCTGACAACTACTAGTTTAGGTGGAGACAATTGTTAATAATAAAATCAAATATAAATTAAAATCATATATATATATATATTAAAAATTTAATATATGAATTAATTATATATTAAAAATTTAATATATGAATTATATATATAAAAATTAAATATATACACTATAAATTTTAATATATATAAATAGTCAATAATAATTTAAATTTTAAACCTACTTTATAATATTAATTATAAACTATAGGGGTTTGCTCTTTCCTTGTCAAAGTGCCATCTATAATAGTGCATAATAGTTATAATTTAAAAATAGAGTAATATTAATTATATAGTTGTACGCATCAGAATCCATGGGGTTGGGTTGGGCACACAGAGAGCTTGGTTCATATTGAAGATGCAATTTAGAGAAGATTCATTAACTACTTCAACACTATCTCACATGGCCCCCGCAATTTAGGATGATTGAGGCCCTTTCGAACTTGGTTGATGACCACCATTGCTCCTCTTGCTCGTTTGTTTAGTGCTTTCTAGAGGTCAGAAAGAAAACTAAGGGACAAAATAACAAATTGTTTCTATGCCGATTTCACATTGACTTTGATTCTGTCCTGGAATCGGCCTATTTTTGAGTGATTCGTAAATTTCATGAGCTCTTCTAGGTTTTGTTAGGTTTTTTCTAATGTCTCCGTTTTTTAGACTCTTGGGATTAGCTTAGTTTGGTGACCCTCGAAAGCTAATCAGGTTGTCAAAGGGGGGTTGGTTGGCAGTGCCAGTCGTTGGATTCCACTTTGGAGGTTCTAGTTGCCAGGTCTGCTCTTCGTTGGGGTTAGATTGGATGACTTACTATTTATAGTAAGCGGCATTTCACATATTGCTATGTTTGGCAAAGCACTTGGGTAGGGGTTTCAGATGATTCGGAGTTCTTTATGTAGAATCTCCAGTTTGAGAGACTTACTATTTTTAGTAAGTCTATTTTGGTCTGATAGCTATTTCTGGTAGGGCAGTGTGAGCTTAGGACACTGTTGTCAGAAGTCAGAATTGTTTTGTCAGAGAGATTTAGTTGCTTCATGTTTTAATTGGGTTTATTAAATAAAGTTATTTTAATGTAATAACTATATGGCTTTAATGTTATAAAACAATGGTGTGTTGAGGAAGCCACGTTAGTGAAAGGTGTGAAGGAGAAGCTTTTTCTTAAAGTTTATAAATATAACATGAAAAAGCAATTTTACTCACGTAATGTCATTTTTTCAAAATTGAAAAGTTGTGCTCGGAGAAGAATTTCAAAATTCACAAGGAAAGCTAGGGTTTGGTCTTCAACTATGGAGAAGACATCAATGCTTCTTACAGGATTGCAGATTCATGTTTGATACCGTAATGCCATTATTTGGAGTTATTTCAAATTAGTGTTTGCTGAGTCAGTGAAGACCGCACGGCATTTTTATTGAGGAATTGTGGCCTGTTTAGGGTGTTGCGATTTTTGTCTGGGCTGCGTCCCTTTCATGGTGACTGTTTTGTGTTGTTGATGACTGCAATATCATCTAGAGGGTTACGTTCATGATTAAGGGTGCTGTATAGAAGGGTGCGTTGAAAATAGGAAGACTTTGATGCATCTATAAGAGGCTGCGTACAGTTTCAGACAGCAGTAGTATTCATCAGGGCTGTGTGGAGGTTGGATAGTGTGTTTTACTTAACATAAGGTAGCAGCTCATCATCAAGCTATTGTTATTCCCAAGAAGTTACAGGTTATGTTGAAAGATATACAAGGTTCAGCAAATTCAAACATACAGGTTTCATATCTAATTTTCAGTCTATTGTTAATTGTGTAATTGACTTTAGAAATATTTATTGAGAAGGGAAAAATGAAATAAAATAGTCCAATGATGAGTTGCCTTCTAATTTATGTTCTCTCAAGTAATTAATTTGAACCTTGTATTTGAGCAAAAATTACAAAAAAATCATATATTATGAAAACAAGAAAAGAACAAACTTGCAAACAATCTGGGAATAGTTATCTTTCAGCATAGAGCCAGGCAGGCTCATCACATTTTTGCAATGGTTTTTTCACTGCCCCCCCATTTTACAGATTTTAATGTACTTTTAAATGCAAAAAAATCATTGAAATTTGGGTCAACATTTTTTTTCACGAATCGAGATTTTTTTAGGGAAAAAAACGGATGTCTACAGGAGTTGTGATTAATCAGGTATAATCGTGAGTTTTTGCAGATTATTGCTTCTCTGGAACTTATATGTTTCCTGTAGTTATACAAGTTCCAAGAGGATTGCAGCCTTATGAGACAATTTCTGATACTTTATTTTGGTCTCTCCCTTTTTACATTGCCGTACATGTCCTATTTCAATGATCAAGACATCTTATTATTGACTAAGGATTTAAATAAGGAAAGAGACCTATTTGTTGTGCCCTGCCATACCATTCCCAGAAATAGAAATTGAAGCAAATTAAATATGTTAGCTGCAATATAGGTTTGAATCATTTAGTTGGTTGCTGTACCATTGTTGGGAGGAGCTGCCTGAGTGTTATACATGCTGCTGCAGGCTTGTTTCTGACTCCAATCTGCTATATTATATATGCTATAGCTGCTGTTGCAGGTTTGTTTCTGGCTCCAATCTGCTATATTATATATGCTATAGCTGCTGTGCAGCTTTGCAGGTACTTATGGAAGATAATCCATGGCCTGGATTTGTTGAAAATTTATTATATGAGATTTTCTGTTATTTCAGTTAGCTGTGAGCATGTCTTTCAGTAAGGGTTTATGCGAAATATTATGTTATTGTATATTGTTTGGTCCCATAATAGGTTTTACAAAAGAAATAAAAATTATTTGGGGATATTACAGTTTTGCAATGTTGAATAGGTGTTTTTGGCTTAACGAAGAGGGTTGGAATGTTGCATTGGAGAAGTGAGGAATAATTTCACAACTAGGAAGCGCCTTAGCTTCCTTGTCAAGATCAATGTCCATGAGAGAGTTTTAGTGATTAACACAATAGGTGATTGGGGATTGGGCTTTACCTTGGGATCGAGGATATGTTCTTCTTCCTACAATGTAATATGCCCCAATTCATTTTCCTCAAGCTTTTTATAAGTATTTGATGAAATGCATAAATCCTCATAGTTTCTGATCACTTAGATCCTGAGGTGGGCATGTGATGGTTGGGATTCTAAATTACTGCATGCAAAGCTGGAAATGAATTAAAAACTAATGTCTTGGTAGCATAGCCTTCTAGACTTTCAAATCTATTATAATTTATATCAAGTAGAAAATCTTTGAATTATATAACATAAACAAAACTTTGAAATTTCACTAAATATTAATGGCTATAGCAACAACATTCTTTTGAAAATGATTTATATCAGTAAATTAACAACTATTGCAACCAGTCACTGAAATATAAACATTCAACCCTTGAATTGTTTGATCAGTTATAGAAGTAATTTTAGCAGAGATAGTAAGCTACGTCGATTAAAAAATAGAACAACGCAATCACATACAAATACCGCTGAATTTTGCAGCTGTATGACTGTTACATGGATGAAATTAATAGTTGAAATAATAAATATGTGAGCTGTTATAGAAATGCACAGCTGATATCAAACTAAAGCTGCCTTTTTTGAAGATGTATGGTTGTGAGGAACATCATAATGTTTGCCCAAAACTCATATTTTTCTGATTATGCATTACTTAGTTACTGATGAACTCTTAACTTTAAAATATTATTATGATATAGGTACTGAAATGATTAAATTTTAATAATCACCAGGTATACTAGAAAATTAGAAATATACCACCCAATCAGCATCAAATCAAATGATATGACTGTCATACAATGAATGAAACCTCTGAATGAGAAATCATTGTGGAAACCACAACATGCAACTATTGAACATTGATTTAAAACTGCTGAATACTGGCATGCAATTGATGAACATTGACAATCAACTGTTGACTACTAAATGCAACTGCTCAAACTGGAAAGATATTTTTCAATTGATCAACACATTGGTAATCCATAAGTGGCTTTACTCATGCAGACGAGGGATTTTGTCTTCAAATTGCAGTTAACAAGTTATCTGTGGATGGAATTGCTCAGACGAATAGGAGGATTTTTTTTGTTGAATCCATTTTGCTAAAGGGTTTTTGTCTTAGGGTAGAATGAATAAACAAAGTTCAATCTTAAAGAACTAGACTTGATGAAAATTGGAATACCTTCTTTTCCCAAACCCTTCTTTTGTAGGCACTTTTGAAGAAATAAAATATCATTTTAATTTTTAATTTTTTGATTTTCCCTTTGCTCTCCAAAAAAAGTCCACAAAAACTTTTAAAATGATATCACTTTGTACCCCATGCCTGGTAACACTCTTTGTTTCTTATTTAAAATAACCTTTTTCATAATAAAATGTGAGATGTTTTTTATGAATATAACTTAAAAGTTACTTTTTGGACAGCAAAGGTTTTCTGAAAAATAAAATATTAAGCTAAAGGTTTTCTGATTAATTAAACTTGGAAAATGGGACATGACATACACTGATGTGTTAATGATGAACTTGCTAAAATGGCTGTGTTCCCTCTTCATGCTAGACTTCTTTTTATTGTTGAACTTTCTTCCTCTTGTAAACTTGAAACTCTGATTGTATGTTTTTTGTTGACTTTGATTTTGTTTTGAGATAGATTTGTAGAGTTGGCTAGTTTTTGGTGCTCCTACTTAATTTCATGGCAGCAACAATTCAAGATTGATTGATTGGGTTAGCTGCATGAATGAGCAACGAACTTTTGTTAACCCATGGCCTATGGCAGAAAAAAAGAGTTTGGAACAATAAATGAACACATTCTCTGAATCTTTTTCAAGACGCTACAAGTCCATATTGAGTGGATTTGCATAGCTTGACATTGGGATTTTTATATTGAAAAATATGTAAATATAATTTTAAGAAATGAAACTGAACACCAAGGCTGAAAGAAATCAATGACTACTTGGTTTGTTTTTTTCAACTGCATACAAGGAAACAATATCACCGATCCCCACTTTTATTTGCAAGAAAAATATCCACAAAATTGTCTCAGAAATGACCAGAGGTTGGAGCCATGAAATTACAGAATCACTTGCTGCTGATAGTGAAATACTTTGACCAGATTAAGCCTGATTTCTGAGTACTGATCGGAAACAGCAGCATAACTGAGTACTTGGTTTGAACTCCACATACCCTAGATTGAGGCATGATACTCTCAATCGGACAACTCCACAGATAACCAACTCCCAGGCACCCAGATCTGTGCCTTGTTTTCTCATTCCCAGCCTGCTAAGTTACCAGTTTGGGTTCGGGGACGGGTGCGGGTACGTGAACCTGGACATGGGTATGTGAAATTTTTCTTAGGGGTTTGGGTACATGTGTGTGTGTATGCATTATATATACAAAAGAATAAGAGAAACATACAGAATTGTAAAACTAAACCATTTCATAGTATGATACCTGATAATTGATCATTGCCAAATGCCAAAGATAAATATTAAATGCCATTTGATAGTTGAAAAATATTCAAATAAGCCATTTCAATGATATCATATATGTCTATTTTCACAATTCCAATGAAAATCATTACAATTACTGATTTACAAAATGTAGTTCATGAAATATGATTCAATGTTCATCAATCATCAAAGGCTATGGAAACAGACAAGTACCCACAAATACCCACAGACACACCTGTACAGGGTGTGTACTCAAACCCAGTTCGGGGTCTGTGGATATGAATCCGGTAACTTAGCCAGCCTGATATAGCCCAGCAATTATCCTAAGATCTGGCCAAACTCCATCACAATCTGCTCTTGGCTTGGAAACCTCAGATGAAGTGAGTGCGGCTAGGGTTTTCTGAACCTTCAAATGAGTCTTCACAGCAGTCCATCACAGCACTCCAGATCTTCCCTTGATGTGGCTCAAAATCTGCCCACAATCCCCCAGACCTGCACAGGATTGCAATAAAATAATGAAACTGCGGAGCTGGGAGTGAAAATGAAATAAGGTAGGTTAGGGTTTCATCTAACCTCCTTGCACCAATCGAGGTTTTGTCCTGATAGTGTCACAACTTGTGAAACAATTACTCCATCATGCTCCAGTGATCAGCACAAACTCACTTAAAGATCAGTTCCTACACCTTTTGACATTTCGTTAGAATCACACATTTTGGCCTTTCTATCACATTGTCTTTGTTCAAACTCTTGTTTGCCCTGTCTGACTGTTCAAAAGATCCTCTTGTTATCTTTGAGAGAAAAGTGGTTAGAGTTGAAAAATACACAAAATAAAGCACAATGCATGAGGATTTGAAGAAGAGGATCAATGTTTATAGATAAAGGATGACTTAGTAAGAAAAAATATATGTGGGTAAAACACATCTCAAACTAGTTAAACGGTGTTTACAAATTGACATCTTGAAATTTGAAAATAATATTGCCTTCTAGGTTTTTTTCTTCCTAGACAATAATATATAGACCATAGATCTAAAATTTTTTATACTTGTGATTATTTATGTGTTTATCAATAGGGTGAATAACTTCCCTATGGCTTATGAGGTATTTGCAAGGTTGCACGGGGATGGGGGTACTTGGGTACTTTGGGTACGGGTACAACTATTTTTCAAAATAGGGGACGGGGGTACTTGGGTACGCCATTTTTTTAATTTAATATAAATTAATATTTTATAGAATGTCTGAAAATACGAGTCATGACATTGAGTTTTCAAACCAAGAACAATGATAAAGTTTGCAGATGTAATGTATTGTTTTCAGTTTCAGATTTGCAATATGTTTGTAATAATATATATGCTAAATGTTTAGATGCATAATAGAGAAAACCAACTTTAAACATGAACAAGAAGATTGTAAATCATATAAAAATAACATATTGCAAATGTTAAACTTTTGACTTTAGTGATAAAGTTTACTATTAATCAGTATTGCATCAAAGTTTCAAACTGATTACATATTGATTTAAGCTTGATAAACAAGAAGCTGATAAGCTGATAGGCAAACAAAAAACTGAAACAAAAATCAGAAATCTTAATCAAGTTTGTTAGCTATGATGCTGTCCGCCAAGTACCCACCGAGTACCCACTGAGTACCTAGTACGTGGGTACGTGTACGAGTACCCGATATGCGTCCCAGGGGTGTGGGTACGAGAACCCATGCAACCTAGGCTATTTGTAAGGAAAAATTCACAAATTATTGCGTGAATTTCTAGTTGGGATTTTCTTAGACTTAACAAGGATTTGGAAACAAAAAACCTACACAAAACCTGAAATATTTAGTTTCATTGAAATTGGTCTTGAAAAAATTGAATTCGAACCATCTGTAGTGATTGTTGGGAGATTGGGAGGATTTATTAATGAGTGGAATGTGATTCAACAAGTATTATTTTGGTTTTGATTTTTTTTTCCTTTTATAATGAAGATCTTGTTGCTCACTTTTTCCTTTTAATGTCTAGAATCTAGATTCTATATAGTGTGCAAGGGATTATTCAAGATGACAAAGACCCCGCATGAAAACATCGCTAATTGGGTGCCATAAATGGCAAGACAAGTTGTAATCATTATGGACTTAATATGAGAGGAGGTATCAATATGGACTTAATATGACTTAATTCTAGCTTAGTCAAATGGCTGGTTGAGATGTTAAGTTGTGTGTCCAAGTGGAGGAAGAAGTGCAATGCGAAATGAATGCACTGCATTAAATCTATAATGAGAAGAAAATTGGAAGAAAGAGGATGAGGGAAGCTGTTGCATTAGCAATGATTACAAGCCACCTTGATACATTAAGTGACTCTTCTAATGGGCCGTGGATTTGATGTAACTTTAATCATATGTAAGGAAGTTGAAGCTTTATTAATTTCTCTAGCTGCTTCTATATTCACAATGTTCTAGGTGCACAACCTTCACTTGAAGGTACTGCTAAGAACTAAGAGAAGCTCTACAAGCTGAAAAAATATACATCTAATAGTAAAGACCAAAAGACAAAATGCTAGAAAAGGGTCTTAGGAATTTATCAAATGAATGGAGTGAGGTTTTCACACCATTGCCCCTTTGCAAATGGGGACTTGTTGATGTGATTTTTGTTCCATTACAACATACAAAATCGAACACTCAATGTTTCGAGATGAAACACCAAATACTCAGTCCTCTCTTGAATAAGGATGCTCATATGCTAAACAATGCAGAGAGATTGTGCGATCAAATGAGAAACCTCAAGGTTCCTTCTTAATCGTGGACTTTCACTCAGTTTTATTATTTGATATGTATTACAAAGTAATTGGTAAAATACTTGCTTGATATTAACAGAGATCAATAGATCCATATATACAAATGAATGAACGATGTTTCCTTAGGAAACGATCGTGAAGAATAGAAACTTTCTATTCTTAATGACAACTGACTAAATATTAGAAACATTCTAATATTTACTATATATTACAAATAGATTAGCCATTAAATAATAAACGACAATAATAGAAACTATTTATTAAACGACAATAATAGAAACTATTTATTATTGTAATACCCTCCCTTAATGGTTGATTTATCCACTACACCAAGCTGTCCTCTGAATTTGACAAACTTATTTGGACCAAGAGGCTTGGTGAGAATGTCTGCAGTCTGATCCTCTGTAGGAACGTACTGCAAGTGTATAGTCCCGTCCTCAACTGGTTGTCGAATGTAGTGACAATGAACATCTACATGCTTGGTTCTTTCATGGAAGATCGGATTGCGTGCTAACTTGATAACGCCTTCATTAACAACAAATAGAGTTGTTGGGCCTGCTGGTGACATCTGCATATCCCCAAGCATTAGATGGAGCCAAACAACTTCACAAGCGGCCTTGACTGTCCCTCTGTATTTGGCCTCTGTGGAGGAGAGAGAAATTGCCTGTTGCTTCTTACTAGTCCATGTGATGGCATCAGATCCCAAACTGAATACATATCTAGAAGTTGACTTTTAATTATCAAGAGAACCTGCCCAATCTGAATCTGTGAACCCATTGAGTTGAGGATAAGAACTCCGAGAGTAAAGGAGTCCATAATCAGGAGTGCTTTTCACATAACAAAGCACACGCTTGGTTGCCATCCAATGATTAGCCTTGGGAGCTGTCATAAAGCATGAGATGTAGCTGACTGCGAAGCTAATATCAGGTCTAGTAGCAGAGAGGTAGATGGGACTGCCTACTAGTTGCCTATATGAAGTGTCATCAACGGGAGGAGAATCAAACTTGGCTGATAACTTTAGACATTTCTCCATGGGTGTAGATGCAGGTTTGCAATCTTGCATACGGAATTTGTCCAACAGAGCTCTAGCATATTTGGACTGAGAAATGAATATACCAGTAGACTGTTGCCAAACCTCAACACCTAGGAAATAATGCATGAGCCCAAGGTCAGTCATGTCAAAAGATTGGCATAAGCTTTGTTTGATTCCCTAAATCAAAGATGCCGAATTGTCAGTGATGATAAGATCATCCCCATAAATAACCAGAAGGATGATGTTACTGTCAGTAGTTTTGATGTACAAATTTGAGTCTGATGAACTCCTTTGGAAGCCTTGATCATTGAGGTACTTATCAATTTTCATGTACCATGCCTTGAGGGCCTGCTTCAAACCATAGAGAGCTTTCACCATTCTGAGAACATGGTGTTCTTTACCAGCAACCTTGAAACCATGAGGCTGCGTCATGTAGACCTCTTCATGTAGGTCACCATTCAGGAAAGCACTCTTGACGTCCATCTGATGGACCTTCCAGCCAAACTGTGCTGCCATGGCTAGGACTAATCTGATAGTGCTCATCTTTGCTATAGGAGCAAAGGTCTCCTCATAATCAATGCCCTGACACTGAGAAAAACCCTTCGCAACTAAACAAGCCTTGTACTTGTCCAAAGTGCCATCAGACTTGTATTTGATTTTATAGACCCATTTGTAGCCAATGGGTTTCTTCTGTGGGGGAAGATCAGAAAGGACCTAGGTGTTATTCTTTAGCAGGCTCTGGTGTTCAGATTGCATTGCTTGTTCCAACTCTGGAATCCCTTTAGCCTTTGAGTATGTTTGTGGTTCAAACACACTGTGAATGTTGGCCATGAGAGCAAAGTTGATAGATTCTGTAGGTTTGCTCTCTTTTCGAGTAGTTCTCCCATCGATGAGCTCATCATCTTGAAGATCCGCAAGTGTTTTAACCCACCATTTAGGCCGGAGAGGAGAAGGACTAACATTTGCAGGAGATGCTCGATGATCAAGTTCCTCATCAGAAGAATCTGGATCAAACTCAGGTGAAGCATCTACAAATCTGGGTGATCTTGCAGGAGAAGCTGGAGGTGTTTGTACAAGAATCACTGGTATAATTGGAGTTGCAGGAGTTGGGAGGGACCTAATGGAAGTCATACTCCCAAATCATGAGCCTTCATAGGCTGATTTGCTGGATCACGAATAGGAGAGACATGCATGAATGGTCCTATCTGCTCATCAAAGACTACATCACGACTGTATAGGAGATGAGATATCGTAGTGTTGATCAAGCGGTAGGCTTTCTGAAGACTCTCGTATCCAGCAAGCATGAGTTTCTGACTCTTGGCATCCAACTTGGTGCGTGATGCATCAGGGATTCAAACATAGGCAAGAGAGCCAAAAACCTTTAGGTGACTGATTTTGGGCTTGCAACTTGACCAAGCCTCTGCCGGAGTCTTACCTTTGACCGCTGCAGTGAGTGACCGGTTCAAAAGATAAACTGCAGTGTTAACTGCTTCTGCCCAAAACTTGTTTGGAACATGTTTGTGTTCGAGCCATCTCGGTGATTGTTTTGTTCCGACATTAACTACACTGTGATATGCCATGAATATCACAGAAGCTAGAGAATTCAGTAGAACAAAATTCCCCCCCATTATCTATCCTAAGAGCAATAATAGATTTCCCATACTCTTTTTCAACTAGAGGTTTGAACTTTTGAAATATAGTAAACACATATGATTAATTTTTAAGAAAATATACCCACATTTTTCTACTGAAACCATCAACAAACAACAGAAAATACCTGGACCCAAGAACAAAGGGAGTAGCCATAGGGCCGCATATATCGGCATTAACAAACTGAAGTACCTGAGAAGCGCACCATGAATCGCCAACAGGAAAAGGTGTGCGATGTTGCTTCCCAGCCTGATGTGCATCACAAACTCCAAGCTGAGTCTGAATCTATGGCAATTCGAGAACAAGGTCTTCCTGAGCAAGTTGAGAGAGATAATGCACATTTAAGTGCCCATACCGTTGATGCCAAAGTGAGTTGATAGAAGACCGCCGAGCAGCCATAGCTAGGTCCTCAGAATCACCAGAATCAACAAGTCTGAAAAGATCATGATCCTCAAGGCCAACTGCAACAACAGACTGAGTATCCCTATCAGTAATGGTGCACTGATGTAAACTGAAGGTGATATCCAACCGTGGAGAATGTCGCAGCATCTGACTGACTGAGAGTATATTGAGTTCCATCCTTGGAACATAATACACATCGAGAAAAATGAGATTCTTGAGAATCACCAGAATCAACAAGTTTAAAAAGACCATGATCCTCAAGGCCAACAACAACAACAGACTGAGTATCCCTATCAGTGATGGTGCATTGATGTGAACTGAAGGTGATATCCAACCGTGGAGAATGTCGTAGCATCTGACTGACTGAGAGTAGATTGAGTTCCATCCCTAGAACATAATACACATTGAGGAAAATGAGATTCCTCCCAACAGACTGAATTTGAATTTTGCCTTTGTCGACAACAGTGTACTCTTCCCCTCCACCAAAAATTACTGAATTTGAGAAAGGTTGGTAGTCAGTGAACTAGTCTTTGCGGTGGGTGAAATGACAAGAGGCACCTGAATCAATGTACCAGGCACACAACTTTACATGATTTGCAGGTCTTTTAGCCATGAAGGCGTAAAAGGCAAAATTTGTCTGCTCAGTGTGCACTTCACTGTTTGCTTTGGGCTGCGAACCAGATTGCTTAGCTTGGGCAGCTAAATGTTTCCGACATTCAACCTTCATGTGACCATACTTGTGGCAGTAGTTGCATTGAATGTTCATTTTCGTGGAGTCTTTTGATGCCGGAGCAGAGGACTTCTGCTGAGAAGACTGCTGTGAATGAGACTTGCCTTTGTCCTCCTGAAAGGATTTAGTAGCAAAGGCTTGCTTAGTGGAAGTGGAGCTAGAACTGCTACCGAACTGTTGTTTCCACCAATCTTGTTGAAGCAGAAGTGTGCAAAGATCTGTGAACTTCAGATCAACACCCGTAGAAGTGATGTTGAGAGTCTCGATAAAATGCTCGTAGGACTTGGGTAAACTTTTGAGGGTGATTACCACAATGTCCTCTTCCTCCATCTTGCGTCCAATGGCAAGCAACTGATCATGGATTTCTTGAATCCTATTCAGGTGTTCTTGGAGCGATTTCCACTCATCCATAAGAATAAAAAACAGAATGTTCTTGAGAAAGAATGCCCTTCTTTTATTTGAAGTCTCATCCAGAGTTTTGAGGTGCTCCTAGATCTCGACAGCTGTTTTGCTAGATGAAATCTGTTGACATATTTAAGTTGTCATTTGTTAAGTTAGAGGCAAACATCAATCCCACCGGAGCACCGGTAGACTAATCATACTCTTTAATATGCACCGGTAGACCAAACAGAGTGTTTTCAACCGGTCTTATGAGACATATAGGGAAAGTATGACCAATCGGGTATAAGTTCTATATTGGTTGATTGCATGATAATCCTAACCAGATTGTGCGGAGCTATCTTAGTTAAAACTGGATTATACGGAGCATTCACAGTTGAAATTGAAGTTAGCTTTTTAACTAGAGTTAGCTTTATTTCTACGCAGATGTTTCAAGGTAAACTCAAGATCATTTTGCAAGCTTTTTGCATGCATGATTTATGGGTGAGTTTATAGCTTGGTAGAACTATGAGAAGTATTTTTAATAAGAATAATATCTTATAAATACAGGTCATAGTATACACAAGAAGTGTTGTTGAATGTTGAGATCGTACAGAGCAGAGGAAGGAGAGTCTTCTGAGAAGTGAAAGACAGAGAAGGGTTCAACAACCAAGCAGAGCAAAAGGATAACAGGTATGATTTGACCAGACAAAAGGTGTCATAATACATCATTGCTTTAAATTGTAAGAGCAGATTCAAATCCCTCAATCAGGGTGAACCTCATAGGTTCTTGTATAAATCCCTTCACTGGGTGACATCTTAATTGTTGTTGAAAGTCCTTTCATAAGGCGACTCCTAACAGGGTCAAGATCGTAACAAGTCTTCTACCAAATCCCTTTACCGGGTAGCACTCTTGCAAGTGCTTTGTAAGCCTTTAACAAGGCATCTTTATTACTGTAGTAGTAAAGTTGTGGGTTCTGTCCCACCGTGGTTTTCTCCTTCTAACTGAGGGTTTCCACGTATATATGCTGTGTTGACCTGTGTATTTCTATTTCTGTTTACGAGTGATTGATTATATTCTATTAATTCTGCAAGAATATATATATAAGGTTTAATTGAAGATAGAAATTGTATTTATTGATTCTCCCCCCCTCTCAGTAACCGGTTAGGATTAGCATAATTTGAGGGAGTTGATCATCAACCATTGATAACTTGAGAAGCATCGCCGCCTCTCGATTATGCTTGTCATATGTAACTTGATCAGAGCCAATGACATCCAGACGTTTAGTTGTACCCAGAACCACCGCATTGTTGCCGCGATATTTGAAGATGGTTAGCATCCGCCGCTTCCATGTGCCATAATTCCGACCATTAAATTTCTGATTTCCCTCGAGCAGTATATTAGTCAATGACGCCATTGCACATTTTCCAAAAAGAATGTGAATATCTGAGATGGCACGAACTTCGAGGCAAAAAATTGGAAGACCCAGAAAAAATGGAGAAGCACCTAGAAGAGAGCTCAAAAAACCTAAAAGGAATATGTTGTCAAAATCTGGATTCGTTGGCTCAAAAATCGAGGCACCAAAAAAAATTGGACAACAACCCAGTTGAGCTCTCGAAAAACCCACGAAGAATCTGTAATCAAAATTTTTTTTCGAGCCCAAAAATTAGGGTTTCAAACAAAAACGGCCCTGGCCGCAAAAAAACCTCCAAAAAATAATGGCAGATTTGCAGAAAAAATGTGGCTAAATAGGGCCGAAACTGGCCGAACTTAGAAACCCTAGATGTGAGCAACAACAGATCCCACAATGTGGGAATAAATAGAAATTGGTTTGAAAAATTTTCGAAAGAGATTATAAATTTTTCGAAAAAATTTGAAGTAATGGCTCTGATACCATATTACAAAGTAATTGGTAAAATACTTGCTTGATATTAACGCAGATTAATAGATTAATATTTACAAATGAATAAACGATGTTTCCTTAGGAGACGATTGTGAAGAATAGAAACTTTCTATTCTTACTGACAACTGACTAAATATTAGAAACATTCTAATATTTACAATATATTACAAATAGATTAACCATTAAATAATAAACGACAATAATAGAAACTATTTATCATCGTAATAATATGCTGGTCATTACAAAGGGGCTTACGTTGTTTATTCAATGGATATCAATTGCTTGCACTTCTAAATATTTAGCTTCACAATGTGCAATGAAAATATATTTTGTTTTCCAATTCTTGAACTCTCAAGTTGAACTTAAACTCGACTTCTACTTCTACCTCTAACTATGAATGGAAGGAAGTATGGATGAACTTGGACTCTACTAGGTGCAGCTTTATCAACGACTCTGCCCACCTAGTACAAGCTTCTAAGGTATAGTCAAATGGTTTTCAAATCAATATCTCCTCTTCAATTCCATCTATGCATGCAAACTAAAGATTGAATATTAATTGAAGATAAGTACAATCACTAGCTCACCACACAAGGCCCTCCTACCATCAGCGAGAGGCTAGTGGCCTAGTTTTGTTCGTGTCAAGCAAGTAGACATCCACAATTTCTTTCATCCAACTAAACTACTTCTAAACAACATGAAATGAAATCTATTCTCAGTGAGAGATGCAAAGAACCATGCAATACTCCAAAATGATCATATATATCCACCATGCAAGTCACAACAATGAATAGAGAACAATTTTGGTAATATCTTGGCAGCAATTCTCCAACATAACTTTGTTATAAATGATGTGAGCAAGCCTTTATATAGAGGGCTCAATTACAATGTGTAATGTCCTTTATTAGGCTTAGACTTAGTCATTTCCAGTTTAATCCAATTGTAATATTTATGTCCAAGCCAAATGGATAAAGATACAATAATTTAATCAAAGTATAAAAGATTATTCATTCATTTAATCCAATTAAGTTATTTATGTATATTTATGGATATCTATACTAACCTTATTACCATTCCAACTTGCTGAGGGAAGGATTAGGTGTATAACCAAGGCACCTAAAGACCAACTGCAATGGGCTTCCTCAAAGTTCACAGATCCAAGCCCTTAGCCTATCTTGGGACTATGCCTTCCTGCAAGGCGCTCAGGGCTGCTTATCCCTACCCTATCTTGGGACTGTAGCCATTGCTTTGATTTAGACAAGCCCCTCCTTGGACATATCGCTGTCCTCCCTTCTCAGATTAATATAGTAATAGAACTTTAGTATATATATATATATATATATTCTTAATTTATCTGTGACTATACTTCATAGAATGATTATGATTATGGAATAAGCTATTTATCTATTATATAGTATATACATATATATGTTTCTGATTTTATTATTAATAATTATATATAATATTAATATGCTTGCTTACACATTAATGATCTTACCATTATAACTGATATATATATATATATATATATATATATATATCAATCATTAATAATATTCTGGTATAATATTATCAGCAGCAACTGATTGACTGCTGCCAGCAATACGTATGTTCCAACTCCTTCCTCATTTCTTCCTTAAGAAGAGTATTGAATATCCTTCCCTTATTCATCTCTTCCTTATGAAGAGTTACAAACATATTTTATGTAATTTTTTTTCCACTCTGATATCTTTCTTACAATACCAGATCATATCCCTATATACTAATACTTCCCCCCCTTGAGAATTGACCGAGTGTCTACTTATATTTATGTTACTAACCGATGATTCATTGCATCCCTTTCATACTGTCATTGATTGATTAACTTAATCCTTGTCTTCCTCCTTACACCGGTGCGTAGTATTTAGTCGACACCTTTTCCTATTATTATAATTGTTAACCGATGATTATCTATAATGCTCACTAGTTATCGTGATTACTGTATGTGATTGCTGTCATTAGACAACGTATGTATTAATATATTAGAAATCGGTACTTAATCTTTCAATTTGTGACTCACGATAGCATATTTGCTTTAGGAATCATAATTGTTATCACCAATAATATTGTTAATCCTTAAACATGTCTTAGTATCAATTTATTAATATCGATCCTCTAACCAATGGTTGACCAGCTTTAGTCGTTATCTTCTTGGTTGTCATGTTGACATATTTTTACTTGTTTCTTTATTGCTGACTAATCTTTTTGTCTTTTACTAATATTTGGTTTGAATCTATATTTCGTCTGTTTGAATCTTTATACTATATTATTAATTATTTGTATAAATACAAAGATTAATATTTAATTATAGGTTGGATTTATTACTAATATGTAATATTAGTAATACTATTAGTAATATTATAGGATTATTTAATTAAATATTATTGATTTGATTAATATTAATATTATTACTCTTGACATAATTTAAGGAATTAACAATACTTGAACAAATTATATATGTATAAAGAAATATATATGTATTGTAGATATATTAATTAGGGCTCATGACACAATGAATGGCCAAGATTGATTTGAAATCAAAGGCCAAGATTAAACCACATAAGCTCTAATTAGGGTTTCCATAACCATAGCTACAAATATTAAATTAAGCACCACCACATGGGCCAATAGAAAAATTACATTACTTTCCGAGGACCAATGAGAAAATCCAAATGCATAACAACCAGATAAGGTGCAATAACATGTGGACCAATGAGAAGAGAGAGCTTGTAGAAGAAGCCACCAACTAGTAGATCAATGTGAAAATTCAAATGCTTTCAAGAGCCAATCAGAAAAAAGGCCATGTGGGCCTATGCCACTTGGCGCCAAATAGGCCATTCAAAATTAGGCATTTATTTATAAACCAATGAGCAAATTTAGGACCATGCAGGCTTATGCCACCTCATCACCTTGGGAGTTGTGTCCATAATCATTTTCGTTCTCACATTTAATGAACTTGGACACAATCTTATTAATCATCTTCATGGAGACACTTGGCATGTTTATATTGATTGAGCGAAGGGCTGCCACCTCAGCAAGCTCATTTAGAAACTTGATAAATACCCCTTGTTTGCTGATGAGAAAATCATTGTTAAGCCTTCAATTGTGATGACTCATATTCTTAATTGCTTCATCTTCAATATTCTTCATCCCATGCTCTCTTGCTCTTCGAATGGTTCTTGTCTTGAATCTTGCTCTCTAGTGATAATTGGGTTCTTCATGTTGATTCAAGATAGCATTCCTTCTTTGTCTTCTTTTTTGAACTTACTGTGTCTTCCTTCCATGTCTTGATATCTTGAAGATTTTCTCTATAGTGTTCTTTGATCATGAATTAGATCTCATCCTTGATTTTGTATCATCTTCTCTTCAACAATATAATGTTGATTAATAATAACAGATTTTCACAATCCATGATGTTACTGCTATGCTTCTGGATAAGATTATGTGCGAGTTTTTTAGCATCAACGTTTTGGATCATACTCCATGATCCATCATTAGGATGAGAGAGTTTAAGAATGCAAAGATGAAAATAATGTTTGACAATATAATGTTGTTTGCAAGGTAAAGGATCAATGGCGTAAAGGCAAGGCTCAAGTTGAAGTTCAAGTGGAGGAGACATGAGGCTGGATGATTCAAGTGCAAACATGATTTCAACATTAAGGACACCATGGAGACTTCAAACCATCGAGCAAGTGAGGGGCTTCCAAGTTGAACATCATGTCAAGATGCAAATCCAAATAATTCATCAAGCCATCAAAATGAGCAAGTACAACATCATGATTAGTCTATAAGCAAATGGAAAAACTCTTATAAACTGGAAATCCAAGTTCAACTAAAAGTATCCAACTACATGGAACACTAAAAGTGCAAGATCAAAGTCAGGACAACAAGATGACATCGAGATTTCAAGTACAAGTGCAAGACCAAAGTTATGTCAATGGGAAGGTTTCAAGGTGAAGAACTTCAAAGGATGAAAGACCGCATGAAGATGAAGCAATTTGGGAATATGAGCCATCACAATCAATCAAGGATTTGGAAGAGTATCGAGAGATATTGATAAAGTGTACAAGATAAGCTTGCTGAGGTGGCACCCATTCATCTTCAACCAATTAGAATATTCTAGCTGCACAAGTCTAGGAACATCTAGTCAAATCATGCCAAGTGTACACATGGATTCCACTCAATGCTTCTACCTAACCTATTTTTTGATTGGTCAATCAAAGCAATGTAATTTTCTCATCGGCCCACAAGGTGGTGCTTTTATGTAATTGGTTAGCATTTAATGCTTGTAGTAGTTAGTTACATTAGGGCTTTGTTGGATCAATCTTGGCCATTGATTCCAAATCAATTTGGACCCTTCATTGTACTTGGAGCATCTATAAAAAATCAACTTGAATCCTTTGTAAAAAAAGAGACTTTGAGAGATTGTTGCAATAATTCTGCCAGAATTGTTCATAATTTATTGTTGGTTTTCATGGTGGATTACTTGTATCATTTTGGAGTATTGCATGGTTTCTACATTTCCTCACTTAGATTAATAGATTAGATTTTATTTCATGTTGAGTAGTAGTTGAGTAGTTGAATGGAAGTAATTATGAATCAATCTTTGTGAGACCTTTTTAGTCCATACCATTAGTAGCTTGTTGATTGTAAATTCGCCTTGTGCGGTCAATTGGAAGTTTAATGAGCTTTATTTCAATTATAGTTTGCACATTGATATGCATCCATTTATGGTGTTACTATAATGGTAATAGTTTGAACATCTTACATTTCCCTTAGAAGATAACACTACCTTGGTGGAGTTGATGACAAGACCAAGTCTAGTAGAGTCACAAAGACATTCACAGTTTCCTGCATTCTAAGAGTAGAATAGCAACCCTTATCCCCTTTGTAATTTGTTTGGCTAGAAGTAGTTGATGTCCATTGATTGAACAATGCAAGTCCCTTTGTGATACTCAACATATCACATCATTACAACTGAGTGAAAGTCCACAACTAGAAGGAACCTTGGGGTTGTCTCATTTGATCACACAATTTAGACACATTGTTAGCATATGAGCTTCCTTGTTCAAGAGAGAGTTGGAGATTTGGCGTTTCATTTAAAATGCTAAGTATTCGATTCTGCATGTTGAAGTGGTCATAAAACTCGCATCAACATGTGATGTCCCCTTCTAGCTAGAGACATTATTGTAGCTATTGATTAGCCTATCATTGGACCCTCGTAGGCTAGTAGAGATGGATAGAGGGTCAATTTGTGCACAACGGAGATATGCTTATCTGATGGTTTGACTTTTGCAGAGCTCAGTATCTTTGATTTGGTATGGAGAGGTTTCAAACTCCGTTTGTTTGAGTTTTACTATTTTTAGCAACGTTTAGAGTCATAGAGGTGGACCCCTGCTATTTTTAGAAATATTATTTGGTCACATGGGAAATTATTATGCCAATTCCACTTTCAGACGGTTAAGTCAGATTCATATTTTTGAGGGAGTTATTCAATTTTTAGTGCTTATATATTAATTAAATGGCAAAGGAGTTAATATTAAGTTATAAATTGACTTTATATTAAATCACTTAAGTGATGGGTCTAAGTATCATGAAAGGGGGCCAAATTAATGTATTAATTTATTGGCACGTTTTCTTAATTCTAAATTTAATGATTATATTTTTAATGCCTTAAAGAAGGAACTCGCAGCATTCCAAGGAATTGTGATTTAGGGTTGGAATGCCTATTTATGCTTGATGGGAGAAAGAAAAAATCCATTGATATTTTGCAAATTGATCATTGTGATTTTGAGCTCTGAGAAGGGGTTTTAGCTTTGCCATTGAAGAACATAGTTCTTTTGTGTGTATCCATTTGAGTTGGTGAAATATCTAGTGAATTTGGAATTTCAGAGAGTTTCATCCAGAGACTATTTGTGCTTCAACAGTATTAGTTTTAGCAACAGGAAGAAGAAGATAGTATTTAATTACAGTTTTATGAAGGAATAAGTCGCAGCCATTATCCTCTTTCAGATTTACAGCCACAACATTGT
Source organism: Chamaecyparis obtusa (assembly GCA_027943335.1). NCBI lineage: Eukaryota > Viridiplantae > Streptophyta > Pinopsida > Cupressales > Cupressaceae > Chamaecyparis > Chamaecyparis obtusa. The sequence continues at coordinate 880,902 of BSBK01001760.1, read as the reverse complement.
AGAGTTGAAATAAATAAGTTCTTGTAGCAGTTGGTGTATTCTCCTAGGCTTTTTATGCATTTCATAGTTGCCTTTGTTAATCATTTTCCAATAAAGGATTGTCTTGATTTCCTTTTGTATTTCATTTGGAAAATAAATAGAAGTTGCAGTAGTTAATTGAATAGTTTCAGAATTTCAGATTATTGCATATTTGCTTTTAATTTCTAAAACCTTTGAAAATCCAAAAAAATCATAAACAAATTGAGATAAACGTTTGCAGCAGTCAAGGACTGATTTGGGGTTCTTATACAACATATCCTTATCAATTTTCTAGTGGATCACAATGGTATAGTTGTGTTCTTGAAGTCCGTTGATGGTTGACATAGAATTTGTGCATTTTGTTGAAGGTAGTAGTGCAATAGTTGGGAGTAAAGAATATTGTTCAATTTGTCTTTGGGAGTGCAATTACAAGGAGACTTTGTTAGGGGAGGCATCCCACTATTTTTTTCAGAAGGCTTACATTGCTCATTACACTAAATTAATGTTTGAGGACATTGGGAAGATTTGATTGGTCAATAGTGTGGTTGAAGGTGTTTGGAATATTACAACATTTATCTACAAAAATACATGGGTGCTTACCTTGATGAGAGAGCATACCAAATGAAAAAGACCTGGGTGATCAAGATTACACAATTTCCAACAAGCTTCATCACTTTGCAAAGCATTATAAGGTATTGTCTTCTCTCAAGCATACACTTGTAAGCAATTGTTTGTTGGAGTCTATATATTGCAAAAGGCAAAGGGAAGGTCATAGACACCCAATGACATTGTTCACCAAAAGTGCAAAAGAGATATTCAAGGTAACTTATAAACTTATGAAATTTTAATTTGTTGTTTTTTTGTTTTATTTCAAATTTGTAGCAACAAAGCCTTTGGTGAAGTTCTATGAAGACAAAATGCTAAGGAGTTATCTTGACTAGGCCACAAAGTGTCAATCCTAACCGATTACTGAGAGGCGAGGGGGGGGGGGGGGTGAATCAGTAAATTCAGTTTCTTGTGTTCTTTCTTCAAATTAAATATTCTTGTTAATACTGAAATCAAAAGAGTACTTTAACAATCATAAACAAAAATTAAATGCATAGGTCACATAAAATTTATATGTGGAAACTCTTGGTTAGAAGGAAAAAACCACGATGGGACAAAACCCACGAAACTCCATTACTGCAGTAATAAAACTGCCCTGTTAAAGGCTTACAAAGCGCTAGTCAAAGTGCTACCCGGCTAAGGGATTTAATAGAAGACCGGTTAAGATCTTGACCCTGTGAGGAGTTGCCTTATCAGAGGACTTAAAACATCAACAAAGATGTCACCCGGTGAAAGGGATTTATACAATGGAACCTGTTAGGGTTCACCTTGATTAAGGGATTTAAATATGCTTCACAATAAAAGCAATGATCTTATCTTGACACTGTAACTTTCGATTTAGATCATATTTGTTCACTCTTTCCTCTGCTTGGTTGTTGAATCTATCTTTCTTTCACCCTTTGTGACTGTGATCCTTCTCAGAAGACTCTGCTCTTCTGCCCTGCTTGCTCTTTTCTCTTGATTTAAAACAACACCTTCTCATGCATAATGACCTGTATTTATAAGAATTATCTTATTTAAAATACATCTAACAGTGCCGCCGAGCTGTAACCCTCCCAAAAATCATGCATGCAAAAGTCTTGATCAAAAAGCTTGCAAACTACATAGTTGAATCCTGATAGCAATATCACAATTTGACTTGCTGTGGAAAAATATCTCCTACTTATCAACCAATCTTTAGTTTACCTCAAAACGCTCGCAGAAAAATAAAGCTAACTCCAGTTCAACTGAAAAAACGCTCCGCATAATCCAAATCGGATTATAAAGCACGAACCAGTAAGTTTGCAATAGATTGCAAACCGATGTGCAACCTGTTAGTCATATGCATCCTGTGTGTTTGCTAAGACCGGCTGGACAAGACCGGACTGGTATAAATGTGACCGGTTAAGGTACACTGTTCACTTACTCATTCTACCGGTTCACCACTGTTGTTCTATCACGAGTACCGGTGCGTTGGATGCGTTGTACCAGTGTGTTTGATTTTTGCCAATGATAACTAAACTTTATGTCAACAATCTTCCCCTTTGGCATTGGTGGCAAAACACATCAACACATCACCTGTAGAGTATCATACTTCCCCTGTAGATCTGCTCTACCTGTATCTATTAGACTGTAGATCTGCTCTACATGTATCCTGTTCTACCTGTATCCTGTTGTACTGATCTGAACTCTCCCTATTATCTGTACACTCTCATCCGGTAGCTTCTCACAGTTAGCTTCCCCTTTTTGCCTCCAAGGGACAAAGGGTGTACATTCCTTATATTTGTAGCTTGTTGAAGATATCCTTATAGATCTTCCTGGCAGAGAGTAGGAAAGGTTTCCAAGTACCTGTTACTTGATCTAAGGTATACTTCATAGCTTGTAGAGAGACAATTAGGTTGTCCATATCCTCAATTGTCTTGTAGTCAGGCTCACTAAGAAGTCTTTTAGCATCATTTGTTGTTTTCTGCATCAGATCAAAAGTAGGTGCCATGTCTAGCTGAAATCCAATGAGATCTTGGATTCTTTTAGTGTTTTCTTTTGATGCCTTTCTCAATGTGAGAGCTAAACTTGTTAGCTCATGATTGTACTCGATCGCAAAGGAGGTCTTAGCATTGAATTTTGGTGTTGTCTCTTTAAGCTCTTCTGTTGTCCAATTGGTTCTCTGAGTTCTCTCTATTATGTCTTTTACAAAATCTTCAAAATATGAAGTTCTTGTCATTAACCTTCCAACTTCTTGTACCTGTTGCTGTAGCTCACCAGTGCTGGTAGCCATAGTTGCTTTAAGTTCTTCGACCTTGCCATGAAGAATAGTTATTCTTTTCTTTTCATAATGATCAATGACATTTGTTTCTGGATTAACAATATCTTCACCAATCGCTTGTGCGAGTATTTCTAATTGATCAATTATGGGTTCCTCTTCATCTATATCAGTGTTAGGTGCAAAATTGTATAAATAATTTTCACGCTTGTGAGAACCATGTTCTGTTTTCTCTTAGTAAGCTACTTAAATTGCCTAGTTGACATTTTGCTTATGCCAACAACAATGCCACTTATTGGAGATGTGCTAACTTTTCCTCTTTTAGATTCAGGATCTATCGTAAAAGATAGTTTTCTCTTTGATGAAGAAGCACTTGGTACATCTACCGGTTGCTTCTGCCTTATAACCTTTGATGACTCTTCTTCAGCAGGCTTCTCCTCTTCCTCTACAACAGACTCTTCTTCTTGTTGAGGCTTTTCTTGTTGTTGTACCTCTTCTGGTGGATGCTCTTCTTCTTGTTGTTCCTCTGTAACTTGTTGATCACGCATGACCATTTCAACTTTCTCGGTTTCTTTTTCTTTAGTCATCTTAGCCGATGACTCGCCCATTTTTTGTTCTGCTGGTCTCAGTGATGTATCTTGTACACCTGTTGGAATCTCTTCACCGATGTTAACCTGTTGATCACGCATGACCGTTCAACTTTCTCGGTTTCTTTTTCTTCAGACTCCCCCATTTCTTGTTCTGCTGGTCTCAGTGGTGTATCTTGTACACCTATTGGAATCTCTTCACCGATGTTAACCTGTTCACTAGTTGTGAACTGTTTACCGATATTTTCTTTTTCACTGGTTGTACCCTGATCACCTGTTGTGACTTGTTCACCAGTTGTGAACTGTTCCGATGGTACCAACTCCTTTGCCAATTCACCTGGAGAGATGTCCTGAGGATCTGTTGACTTAGGTGTTTCCAAAGAAACCTTTTCTGATGTTATCTTCTCTTGTCCCTTTTGAAGAGTGTTGAAGTTATAATTCTTCCAAAGTTGAACTCTGTCTTCACACACTTCTTTATCATGACCATTTATCATTTTGGCCACCCTGTCTCTTATATCCATATTAAGTGACTCTGCGTCTAACACAATCTTGACTGAATCATCATCACGATCTGGTTTTACCTTTACCAAAGCTTCCCTTAAGATTTTCTTATTTTGTGCTAGACCAACTCTCCATTTGGTCATTAGCCTTTTGTTCAGTTCAGCAGGGAAGTGGGGCCTGTAGTCCCTAGGACCTCGATTGAAATCTAGAAAGCTCTCTAACAGAGCAATTTCAATTTTCTCTTTATCATCAGTGCTTTACATCAGTGCCTAAAGCACTGAACCATTTTGCAACATTGGTCACTTTTCCAAAGTCCATAATTTCATCAACTATATCGTCTACTGTTAGGGTTTGAGCTTTACCTTTTTTTGGAGATGCAAGGATAGTTGGAGGAGTTAGATCACCACTTGTGTCTTCAGCGATGTCTACAATGACCAGTTCAGTTGTAGGCTTAGCCTGGACCGGTGTCTTGACTCCCAGAATGCCCTTTCCTTGGCCAGTGTCCTTTTCTGATTGCACTGAGGTCTTTTGACATTCAGCTTCGGCTTGATGTTGTTGTTTCGGAATGGTTGACTAGATGGTGACCCCTTCATCATGAACTGCATCCACTTCTCCTATCAGGACTTGACCAATCCTCTTCCTGAAGTCAAAACTCTATTTGTATAGATCAACTTGATTAGTTGCCTCTAGCAGGCTCAAATGATTTTGCATTGCCAGCAGTGCCCTTATCCTTAGCTATTTTTCCTTAACTATAGAAGATTTCCATCTTCCTTCAATGATCTCATGTAGATCTTCAGGTATTGTGCTATGAATCTCAGTGAGTGTTAATCTGAACTTGTGAAGACAATAAACTACAGGCTCTTCCAGTTTTCTCCTATCTTCATCATTTGCAAGCTCATATCTTCTTCCAACAACACCCATTCTACCTGTTTGCATTATTCCTTCAACAATTTCATCTATGGTTGGTTTCCTTCCTTTCGGTACATCCTCCTTTACCGGTTTCCCAGTCTTCCTCTTTCTGAGATATGTGGTGGGTTCTTCTGTTTTTGTCTCCTCAGAGTCCTCACCTTGTGAAGGTTCGCTTGTCACTGGCTGTGCCTTCTTCCTTTGAACTTTTGGTTCTTGCAGAGCTGGTTTCCTTTTCCTTGGAGTAGGAGAGCGTTTGACATATGCCTTCTTTGGTGCCTTAGAAGGTGCAATCTTCTTCACACTTGCACTGATCTCCTCGTAAGTGCCAAACCGGTTGTTAGAAAGATCCAAGTTACTTTCTTGAAGTGCTGCGGCGTAATCTTTGGCAGTCTTGGTTGTGATCTCGTAACCAAGTTTCGGTGCATACTCGGTCCTAGGCTCAACAACCTCGATGATGCAATTATCAGTGCTCACCACGAAGCATATTTCATCCTTGTACTCCTCTACAATGGTCGAAGGAATTCTTTCCCTTTGATGCATTCTTAGCTGATAAGCTTCAAAGTAATCAGTCATTACCTTGTTAAATCTCTTCCCCAAACTGTTAACTATCTCACCTATTTGAACCATTACCGGTTTATCTGCCAACCAGGTAACCTAACCTATTCTTGGAAAGAATTTTTGATAGTAGAAAAAGAGACATACCAACAAAGTCCCATACTTCATAAACTTCTTCACCATACCAAGCTTTTTCAGGTTTTCAAAGATCTGGTTCCTCAGCATAGCGCAAATGTCATATTGAGCATTATCGTGCATGATCTTGTGCGCTGCATGTATCGCACCACTTGGTATGCTGTTGAGGTTGCTCAATTGGTAAACTTTGTAACCAATGACAGTTGTAGCAAACTGGACACCGTCGTCTGCAATGTCAGTCACAGTCATCATGCGACTGTCGGATTTCGACTTGGTGAGCCGTGTGACTTCGACGTTTGCAATTGTCCTCAAGGTAAGAGCTTCCCCTGTGGCGTTGAACCCGGTTACTCTGTGTAAATCTTCTTTGGTAATCGGAGTAACGACGCCTTTAGCTAGCCACATTCTTGGATTGTGTACTCTGCTAAGCACCAACCGAATCCATTCGAGTCAAAACACAGCTGGGTATTTGACCCTGTTCATCAATCCGACTACTTCCAACTTTGTGTATTTCGCCTGAAGCTTTCCATCTTCGCAGAGTGCAAGGTATTCGCTTTGAATGTACATTTCACCCAATTCCTCTTGTTTGCTGTGGATGAAAGCGGTTACATCCTCTGTCAACAATACTCCGTCGGGAATGGATGATAGGGCACCAGCCATATCATTCGCTCTATTTTGCACCGCTATAATAGCATATACAGGTTTGTCGAGTTGATTGATGTCAATGAGGCTCACTACAGAAGATGATGATGCCATTTCGCTTGACCGAAAAACACAGAAAGTTCTTGACAAGATTTACGGAATTTGCAAAGCAAAGATCGCAAATCACAGCAAGAAAGATTACTCAAGCTTTTAAATCAATAATTACGAAACACAATGTAAAGTGAAATGAGTAATTGGCTTTCGCTTTTACACTTAGATTGTAATAGTAATTAGCAAACCGTAACTTTTGTTAATGATTGCTGTATTAATCACACTTACCTAACCTTACCTTTAACAACCTGTTCACTGACTCTTTACCTGTTTACTAATCCTCGGTTGAGACATTGACCTTGATACGTCAGCTTCTCTACCTGACCGGTTAAGGTGTTAGACTGGTGAATCCTTCCCGGTTCCTATCCTTGACTGAGTGAGAACATATCTCACCAGTTCCTCCGGGGATAGTAGCTTTGCTACCTATTCCCCTTAAGCCCTTGGCTTAATTTGCTGAAGAGATATCACCATCGGTGGATGATGACCTTACCTTAGATTTCTCTTCAGTGGAATTCTTTGTCCCCTTTTTCGACCAAGTCTTCTTTGCTTCCTTGTTGGTTTCTTTACTGGTGTTATCCTTTTGATTGGGGGACATGCTTCTTGGCCTGTTTAGCTAGGCCTTTTCCTTTGTTCATTAACCGGTTCCTACAGTCTTTACCTAGATGCCCAATCTTGTTACAGTTGTAACAAGCCATATTGGTTCCTCTCCATGGATTGACCCTTCTTTCCTTGTCCATGGGTGAGTGACATTCAGTGTTCCTATTCCCTGATGGTCCACAAGTAGCACAGTTAGATGTGCCTCGGTTAACATTCCTATTGAGGAATACCGGTCTTGGAGGAGATTTGAATGCCATGGTTTTAGACCTGCATTCTTCAGCCTTGTGTCCGAATTTATTGCAAGCATAACATTAACCTTAAAGTTTCCCTTGCTTCCACTTGACACACTGTTAGAATGTGACCTGCATTCAAAGGTCCTGTGACCATACTTATATCTGTTGTTGCAGTAACTATTAATGGTGAATGGTTTCACCGGTACAATCGTGCAGTCGTTTGATTTATGACTAGGTTTGCCACAATGTTTGCAAGAGGGTTTGAAGACCTTTTTACCTTTGTCTCCTAAAGGTTTCTTCTTTTCCTTCTTGCTTCACTTGACTCCAGAGGACTCACCAGTTTCATTGTTGCTTTGACCGATGTACCCAAGTCCTGTGGGATCCTTATGCTTTCTTTGAGCTTTCAGTTGCTCATCAAGCTTCCCAGAACTTTCATTACACCTTCTGAGTTTCTCATTCCTCTCAAGAGTTTTCACCTGTTCTTTCAGTTGTTCAATTTCAACATCCATTTCTTTGCTTGCCTCATCTTTATCATGCAAGTGTTCATGCATGATTGCATTCTCCTGATTTATTCCTTGCATGTCTGCATGCAGTTGCACTATGAGAGCATCACTCTCTCTTAATGCATCTTCAGCCAGGTTTCTTGCTCTCTCAGCAGTCAGCTATGCTTCAATGGCACTATTCTTTTCATCCTTAGCTTTCCTACTTGCTTCAATGAGTTCAGTCATCCTCAGAGCATGTCCTTCCTATTCTCTTCTCAAATTGGAGATTTGATCAGTCAGATTCAAATTCTTCTCCATGAGATCAGTGACTGCTTCTTCAGCTTCATCAGAACCACTCTATCCAGAGAGTTATTCAATTGTTTCCTGACTTTCACTCAGTAGTAGAGCTAGCTGTTTTCTCTTGGCAAGAGATCTTCTTAGTCTTTTTTCAAGAGAGGTGATCATTTCATTGGCTTCTACCAGCTGCTTCTGATACTTGTAACCTTCCATGATCTTTTCTCAAGCGATTAAGCTTTCTATTCTTGAGAACCAAGCTCTGATACCAATTGTTAATCCTAACCGGTTATTGAGAGGGGGGGGGTGTGAATCAGTAAATTCAATTTCTTATGTTCTTTCTTCAAATTAAATATTCTTGTTACTATTGAAATCAAAAGAATACTTTAACAATCAACAGAAATTAAATGCACAGGTCAACACAATTTATACGTGGAAACCCTCAATTAGAAGGAAAAAACCACGGTGGGACAGAACTCATGAAACTCCACTACTGCAGTAATAAAGCTGCCTTGTTAATGGCTTACAAAGCATTGGTTAGAGTGCTATCCGGTTAAGGGATTTAATAGAAAAACGGTTAAGATCTTGACCCTGTGAGGAGTCGCCTTATCAGAGGATTTAAAACATCAACAAAGATGTCAGTTGGTGAAAGGATTTATACAATGGAACCTGTTAGGGTTCACCCTAATTAAAGGATTTAAATATGCTTCACAATAAAAGCAATGATCTTATCTTGACATTGTATTTGTCGATTCAGATCATACTTGTTCACTCTTTCCTTTGCTTGGTTGTTGAATCTTTCTCTCTTTCACCCTTTGTGACTGTGATCCTTCTCAGAAGACTCTGCTCTTCTGCTCTGATTGCTCTTTTCTCTTGATTTTCAACAACACTTTCTCATGCATAATGACCTGTATTTATAAGAAATTATCTTATTGAAAATACATCTAACTGTGCTGCCAAGCTGTAACTCTCCCAAAAATCACGCATGCAAAACTCTTGATCAAAAGCTTGCAAACTGATCTTTAGTTTATCTGGAAACGCTTGCAGAAAAAATAAAGCTAACTCCAGTTCAACTGAAAAACACTAACTCCAGTTCAACTGAAAAAATGCTCTGCATAATTTGCATCGGATTATAAAGCACTAACCGGTAAGTTTGCAATAGAGTGTAAACCGGTGTGCAACCTGTTAGTCATCTGCACCCTGTGTGTTTGCCAAGACCGGTTGGACAAGACCGGACCGGTATAAACGTGACCGGTTAAGGTACACTGTTCACTTAGTCATTTGACCGGTTCACCACTATTGTTCTATCATGAGTACCAATGCGTTGTACCGGTGTGTTTGATGTTTGCCAATGACAACTAAACTTTATGTCAACACAAAGGCCATATTGCATTATTATGGTGGAGACAATAGATAATATGATGTCATTTGGCAGTTTTTTGATTGCAGGTGGATGAAACAACCAGCCAACATGCCATATGGTTACTACTTAAACCCAAAATTTTCCCCTCTAATTCCTATAAGGTGGATGAGGTGATTATTGTGGTCTTACCTTGTGCATAGAGAGAATGACACTTGAAGAAAGGTTTGGTACACAATTTTAGATCAGTTGCAGGTTTACGAGTCTATGGAAGGGAGGCTCTTTTCTTTATCTTGATTTTCTATGCATTCAAAGGAGAGATAAAAGAAACGGGGTTCTCAAATTACACACTTCTTTTTCTAAATGCAATTTTAATTTAATCCTACAAAGTTTACTTAATCCATATAATTTTTTATTGTTTTATTTGTATATTTATGGTGGGAAGATATGGTGCTTGAACACCAAATCTTCAAAAGTAAGTTATTTGTTTTGTGTTATCCTTGTAGTGCTAAGGTTTGAGTGCAACTAGAGCCTATTTGAGAGCATTTTTACTGCTGACCTTGGTTTTGTCCAATACAACTTTCACCTTCACACAAAAAAGATGGAGAGGAAGGATTCTTATGATGCCATCTACTTTGATGACATTGATTCATATTCATATTGTTTCGTCAAAGATGTGGATTTAATTTTCAATGGCTAAGATTTTGCTGACATGGTGAGAGAAACAACAAGGGTGGAAGCAAAGGTATTAGAAGATGACATACTTGATAATACCTTTGGAGAATGGTTTTGGTTTACCTTCTATCGAGGTTGAATACTACTAGGAGGGGGAAGCAGAAATTGAAGACTATAGCAGTAGTGCAATTTGCAATATTTGAGAATTTGAATTTTGAGCCTTTGAGTGACATATGTAATCATCTATGCCCAATTGATAATTAAAATAGATGGATACGTTTTCTAAATTAATTCCATGTGCATTAATTTTTGTGTATTTATATAATTTATTCTGTTTGCCAAGTTTTTGCTGATTTTGATTCTTAATGAAGCATTTGGGTCTCCAAGTTTTACTTGAGTTTGAGGTTTTGAACTATGATATAGATATAAAATCTGTGTTCCTAATATTTGATTATTATTTTGTTTATAGGACAAATATATGCAAAAGGTTCATTTTCGTGAGCATAATGTTCCCCTCCCAGATTTTATGCAGGTACGGGTATTAGTTTTTCATGTCGTTTAGTGTTAAGGTTGGGGAATATCAACTTTTATCCTATTAGGTGTTGTAGCTCTTGAAAATTTTAGTGAATTTATAATGCATTTGGTTGCAGATTGACTGCTTTGAAAGTGCAAAAATAGCAGGTGATATGTTTACTTATCCACTGATGATAAAAAGTAGACGTCTTGCTTATGATGGCCGGGGAAATGCTGTTGCAAACTGTGAAGAGGATATAAGTGCAGCTGTTTCTGGTAAGGTGTATCATTATTTTAATAATCAGTTATTTTCTTGGCCATGCATAGTGCAGAGAAATTCCTTGCATCTACTATCATATGACTGAGTCAATGGCTCCTTGATCTCTGTTCTAAACTTCTATGTCATGCTATTCTTATTGTCAATAAATTAATGATAACCTGCAAATTATAATATGGTTGTGTACCATTAGCTTTGTGGCCATTTTTACAATTGATTTCTTACATGATATTCTATTTTATGTTTATTTCAGGAATTGAGTTGTTTCCATATCCCTTTGCCCCTAGATTTCATTGTTGGTATTATTTATTCAATCACGCTGTGTATTTTGCAACCTATACATTTAACGCTCTGTGAGTTGCTCTTCTTCTCACTTGTGAGTGATTAAGTAGTGGATCTCCTCTGCAAAGGAAGGTATTCAATTCAAGGGACATGTAGTTAATTAAAATTTGGGGCTAATGTGTTTTCTTGTGTATTTAAAAAATTTAGATGATATTAACTAGGATGAAGCTCTCAGATTTGGTGGTCTTTGGCATTTTGATGTGGAAGGCCACAGGCTTTGTTTCTACTTTTTTGAAGAAATATCTATTTTTTAGTTGCTTGGTCTTTGCTTTGATTTTTATTTTACTTTGCTGACATTATGTTTAGTTTGCTTTCTTTTTAAATTTGAAGTCCGCAATCTTAAGTTGAGTGGGAATATTGCAATCATATTAAAAATCTTGCCTACTTGCTAAATGGATTATACAATTATTCAAAGCACAGAAAACTCTGTTCATAGACATATAATATCATTCAAGAACAGCATAGTAATTCAAGATATAGGACAGTTGCTTTCTTTATTCATTCAATTCTCTCATACAAAATTGGGATAGGGAACACTTCCAACGACATGGCCCTTTTATGTTATGGTAGAAGATCTATGTCAACTTGTTGACGGTTGCCAAGGAATTCCAACCGTCGGCGACTACCAAAACTAAATCAATCAACCAACAAAGCATAACCATTCCCACCAACTGAAAGTAAATTAAAACTAAAATATAAATTATAACTAATATGTTTTATTCTATTTATGTTAGGACCCGTAAAGAAAAGTCCTCTTCTAGAGAACAAAATGTAGAATAAACAATCATCATTGAGGGTGGAGTTGGGAGACATCCTTGAAGGTAATATAGAATAAACCTCTTGTAGCTTATAGACTTCCTCAGTATGTTGCTTGAAGTGATGAGGAGCCAAAAGTTCTCTTTCTCTGGCTGTTTGGACTATCTGCATAGCCTCCATTAATTGAGTTTTGGCCTTCTCTTTGCCATTTGGAGTTTTTCCAGATCCCGATGTTTCTTGGCACACTTACATTGTTCCAACTCTATTAATTGAGATTGTTGATCTAATTGGGCTTGGGATCTCAACCTTTAATATTTCAAGTCCTCTTCTGAATTATATCTTGATTTCCATCTCAGTCTGCAACATGAGGTAGAGGTATTTGAACTGACATTCTTTGGATTACAGGGCTTCTAAAATGTTCCTATTTAGTCCTCCAAAGGGTGTAATATCCCGCAATAGGGATAAAGGAAAAAACAACAGTATTTCCAAAAATATGCAACTGAAAATTCTGAAATGCTATTTGCAAATAAAAAACCCTTCAAACTCAGAACTAACTTAGAATACTTATCTGATTTTTTTGCTAATTTATAGAAATTTCTAAGCATTAAAAAATAATGGAAAACACACTGAATCTCCCAAAAATCTTTAGAAACCACATACATTATTTTCTCTCATTTTTTCTGAAATGAATATGAGCAGCAATGTGCAGATTTATACTCAAAAACCTCAGAAATGTCTTCAAAACCCTAACCATCCTTGCCAAAATCCTCAGAAAACCAATGCTAGCTCTCACAATAACATCACACTTCTCCTTTTTGATGTTAGCTTCAATGATGCTGAGGAACATGCAAACATATTGCCATGGCTCGTCCAAATCTGATCCTGATAACTTTGAATCGTACCTCCAAAATGGCCACAAAACCTGGCAAGGAAATGCAGCTCTGAAAACGATGTGCTAGGGCATCAGAGATCAAAGCCCTTCTACCTAAACACACCCTTCTAATTGGCGGGTGCCCATATGTCTCTCAGAAACCAGGGATACCCAAGGGCTAAATTGTTGGTCCCAGTTCGAGTTTGGATTCGCAGGTTCGATAAAATTGTTTTAGGAGGGGTTTGTGTTCGCTTTGGATTTGTCCGTACAAAACACACACACACACACACACACATGCAGTGGCAAATAAATAGACCACTATGCTAATAGTAAAGTAGCATAGCGCATAGCAAAATATAGCACTATATATATTAATGTTTTAGTCCAAATAACATAACAAAATGCCAAAACACACCACCATATCAATGTTTCAGTTCAAAAATAATAATTTCAACTTAAACAATCAACCATTGTTGATCAAATATCATCAAATTCTTCACATGTTCTTCAAATTCTTAACGAATTCTTCACAAGTTCTTCAAGCCGAACCTACAAGATCTAGGCTAGATCTTGTCCAAACTTAGGGCAAACTAAATCTAAACCCGTATTTGGGAAGGACCGAATTGAGACCCTAAGGATTTTTAGAAGATTCTGGTAATGTAGCACAAGGGTTTGAAGCTTCAAGTCAAAAGATTGTAGCAGCAATAGAAAAAAGCCTGATTACATAATGAGCTCCAAGAGAACCCTAATATGTTATATAATGACTCCCAAAAGAATGATCTAATCTCAGTCATAGATTCATAGCAAACCCCATCCAATGCCCCTATTAAAACTTCAAAAAATGAGCCATTAAGCTCCTTGTTTTCCTATGCCCCCTTGACCTTTTCACTACATGTTTTAGAAAAATGACTTCAAGTACATGTCTCTTAAGTCATTAAATTCAAAAGGGGAAATATTAAGTCTTTTGACTAAGAGTCACAAACTTAAAATCACTCAAGTTCCATAAAAAGATCGGATGCGATGGAGAGTTTTCTTGGTTACTTCAAGGTGGTTGAATGTGATTGCTTAAATGAAGATGTTTAATGTGATTTTGTTAAACGAATGCAAATCGGGTGCTTAACTTGAACAAACAGAGATATCTAAAAATATTTTGATAACAAGAAATGAAAGAGCTAACTACAACGAACACTGACCAAGCTCTGCAAGCTTACTGCCTCAGACAACAATGCGGATGTCAGACCCTAGGGCAACAGGTTGGCTTCCTGTACGAATAGGGTATAGGCGAGTTAAAACTGAATGCAAAGTGAAATAATAGAATAATATACGAAGAATGTAAAATAAAGATGAAATAACAAAATGTAACTTTGAAGAAAATAACGAAGTGATAGATTATGAATGCTAGGTAGAAGTAAAATAAACTAAAATGATGAGATGAACAATAAGAGGATGAGAGAACTATATGCAGTGCAAAAGATGAAGTGATGAGATGGAATGAACTTGTTTCGATGGTTGGTAATGTGATCTTGATTGAAGCTGGCGAACCCACGAAGAAAATCTGTACACAAACAAGATGAAGAAAGGGTTTGGGTGGTTGTTTGGAGACTTGCCTTAGTCAACTCCCTATTTTGGTGTCACCGCCTCTAGAGTAGCCGTTTAGACACAAGGAATCGGTGGTAGATAACCGAATAAAGATGATAAAATGAATTTAATATAAAATAAGAAGTATATATGATATACAAAATGCTTCAAAGTCACAAAGGAAAGATGAGAGAACTCCCCTACAAGAGAGAGAGGCTCAAGTGCGAGATGAGCCAAGAAACAAGCGCTTGAATAGCCCGACAATGGAGAAACCTGCAAAATAGTGATGGATATGGAGAGCCAAGAGATGCAAGAAGTCTGAAAATGAGTAGCCAAGAAGTTGTAAGAATCACCTAGAAGAAGAAATGAAGACCAAAAGAGGGTTTAAGATGTACTAAGATGGAATCCTGCGCAAGCTATTAGACAAACAATTGGTAAAATATTAAATGATTATTTACTAAGAACGAATTGTTCTTATAGAGTTTACAAAAAAGATGTTTCTAAAAAGAAACATACAAATAATAGAAAGAATCTATTATACAAGATATTTACAATATCTAGAAGTGTCTATTAAAAATAGAAATAATCTAACTTAGGAGATATTATTTTAACACCCTCACTTAATGGTCAACCTATCAATGACACCAAGCTACCCCTTGAATTTGACAAACTTCTTTGGAAGTAGGGACTTGGTGGGAGTATTAGCAGTTTGGTCAACTGTAGGAACAAATTGCAAATCCACGGATCCATCTTCAACCAACTAGGTGATGGATAAAATGACAATGAATGTCAAAAGGCTTAGTGCACTCATGGAAGATTGGATTTTTGGCATGTTTAAGGACCCCTTGATTGTCGCAAAAGAAGGGTGAAGGGCGATCCTGAGAAACATGGATGTTAGAAAGCATCCTACAAAGCCAAACTGCCTCACAACCTACTTTGACTGTTCCTCGATATTCAACTTTCGTTGAGCAAAGAGATACAACCCGCTGCTTCTTATTGGTCCAAGTGATAGCACCTGTGCCCAAACTAAAGACATACCCAAAAGTAGACTTTTTGTCATCAACAGAGCCTCCCCAATCAGAGTTTGTGTAACCGATGAGTCGGGCATCTTTGGTTTGTTCGTAGAGGATACCAAAATCAAGAGTGCCTGTGACATAGCGCAGGATGTGCTTCGCTGCAACCCAATGATTTGAAGTGGGATTTGTCATGAAGCGAGATATGTAACTTACTGCAAAGTTGAGATCAAGTCCAGTGGTGGTGAGGTATATTAAATAGCCCACTAGTAATTGGATGCAGATTCATTCTCAACAGGAGAACCAAATTTGGCTGATAACTTTAGACCAAATTCGGTAGGTGTAGATGCAGGTTTACAATCTTGCATTCTGAATTTGTCTAGAAAAGCCCGTGCATACTTAGATTGAGAGATGAAGATGCCATGTGACTCTTGCCAAACCTTGACACCTAGGCAGTAGTGGAGAAGTCCAAGGTCGGCCATGTCAAAAGAGTGACATAGATTCTTTTTGATTCCTTGAAGCAATGATTCGGAACTGCCAGTGATAATCAAATCATCAACATATTACTGCTAGTACTTTTGACATATAGATTTGAGTCAGAAGGACTCCTTTGGAAACCTTGATCTGTGAGGTACTTATCAATTTTCATGTACCATGCCCAAGGAGCCTGTTTGAGGCCATAGAGTGCTTTCACCAGTTTGAGTACCTAGTGTTCTTTACCGACAACCTTGAATCCAGGAGGTTGCGTCATGTACACTTCTTCCTATAACTCACCATTCAGGAAAGCACTCTTTACATCCATTTGATGGACCTTCCAGTTACATTGAGCTGCCATGGCGAGGACTAATCTGATGGTGCTCAATTCCTTTCCGCTGAGAGAAACCTTCAACAACAAGACAAGCCTTGTACTTATCTAAGTACCATCAACTTTGTATTTGACTTTGTTGACCCGTTTGCAGTTGATGGGTTTCTTTCTTGAAGGAAGATCTAACAGAACACAAGTGCTATTTTTCAACAAGCTATGATGCTCAGTCTGCATAGCTTCTTCCCACTCAGGTATCCCTTTCGCCTCTGTGTATGTTTGAGGTTCACACCCACTGTAAATGTTGGCCATGAGAGCAAAATTTACGGATTTAAAAGGTTTTCTCTTCTTTCGAGCAGTTCTACCCTCGATGAGCTCATCATCATGAAGATTGCCAATCGTCTTAGCCCACCATTTAGACCAGAGAGAAGTGCTAACATTAGAAGCAAGAGGTGCAATGGGATCATCATCATCAAACAGAAGATTAGATGAATCCTGAGCAAAATTAGGTGTTTTGGCTGTATGTCTAGGTGAGCCTGCAAGAGAAGGAATTGGTGGAGAGGGAGGAATAAGAACAACTGGAGCCGTCTAAGCTGAAACCCTCCCATCAGGTGGATCTAATGGGAGACGAACACCCAAGTCTTGAGTCTTGAGAGACTGATCCTATGGAACCATAAGTGGAGGAGAGAGTTGAAATGCCTTCATTCTTCGTCAAAGACCACATCACGACTGAAGATGAGGCAATTAATTTCAATGTCAACTAGGTGGTAGGCTTTGTGATTGTCACTATAGCCAATTAGCATGTGTTTCTAGCTCTTGGCATCTAACTTGGTGCGTTTATCATCAGGGATCCAGACAAATGTAGTGGAGCCAAAAACTTTGAGATGACTGATTTTGGGCTTATGACCTGACCAAGCCTCTTCCGGAGTTTGCTTCTTGACAACCATTGTAGGAGAGTGGTTGAGAAGATAGACGACAGTGTGGACAGCTTTAGCCCAAAATTTCTTTGGAACACTCTTCTGTTCAAGAATGGACCTCGCCATTTTAGTGATCGTGTGGTTTCTATGCTCAACAACACCGTTTTGTTGAGGGGTGTAGGGTGTTGTTAATTGACGCTTTTTGCCATGTTCACAAAAATGGGAGAAGGTAGAGGAACAAAATTCTCCCCCATTGTCAGTTCTAATAGTAACAATATGTTGACCAAACTCTTTTTCTATAAAAGATTTGAACTTTTGAAACAAAACAAACACCTCTGATTTTTGACAAAGGAAATACACCCACAATTTACGACTGAAATCATCAACAAAAATACAAAATACTTGGACCCACTAACAGGAGTAGACATAGGTCCATAAACATTGGCATGGACCAATTGTAATACCTTAGAAGCTCTCCAGGAGTTGCCCTTTGAAAAAGGAGTGCGATGTTGCTTCCTAGCTTGACATGCTCCGCAAACTCCAAGGTTTTGGATTTGAATATCTGGCAGTCCAATGACAAGATCTTCCCGAACAAGCTGAGAAAGATAGTGCACATTCAAGTGACCATACCGTTGATGCCAGAGTGTACTAATAGAGGAGTGTTGGGCTTCCATAGCAAGCTCCTGATAATCACCAGTCAACAAGTTTGAAAAGACCATGATCCTCAACACCTATGACAACTGTAGACTGAGTTTCCCAATCAATGATACTACATTGATGTGAACTGAATGTCACGTCTAGCCAAGGAGAATGTCCTGGAGCATAGTACACATCAAGGAAAATCATTTTCCTTCCGCTAGATTGTATTTGTATATTGCCTCTTCCAACAACAGTGTACTCTTCTCCAAAAATGGCTGAATTTGAGAATGACTGAAAATCTGTGAAGCAGTCTCGATGATGAGTGAAGTGGTGGGAGGCACCTGAATCAATGTACTAGGCAGAGGATTTGACACTCCAAATTCATATAACCAAACTTATGGCAGTAGTTGCATTAAATATTTTTCTTCTTCGGGCCTTCTAATTACTGAGCAGAATGATTCTATTGAGAAGACTGAGAGAACTGATAGTTGCCTGTATCCTTATGAATGGAGTTAGCTGAGAAGGCTTGGGTGTTTGAAGATGAGCTGGTACTACTTCTGAATTGTTGTTGCCAACGATCTTTTGGTAGAAGCATTATGTAGAGATCTGAAAATGAAACATTAGAACGAGTAGAAGCTATGTTGAGAGTTTCAACAAAGTGCTCATAAGAAGATGGAAGACTCATTAGGGTAATCACCACCATGTCTTCTTCCATTTTGCATCTAATAGCTTCTAACTGATCACAAATGTCCTTGATTTTATTGAGATGATCTTGCAGGGACACCTGTTCATCCATCATGATCGAGAAGAGCATGTTCTTCAAGAAGAATGCACGACTCTTATCCGAGGTTTCATGCAAACCTTTTAGATGGCTCCAAATTTCTGCAACAGTTTTATTGGAGGGAACTTGCAGGAGCTGATCATCAGTGACAAAGTTTAATGAGCATGACAACTTCTCGATTATGCTCAACAAATTTATCCTGCTCTTTGCTTGCTTCCTCAGGACGATTAGTCTTACCCAACACAATTTTGTCAAGACATTTGTACTAAAAAATCGTCATCATATGTTGCTTCCAGGTATTGTAGTTTCGGCCATTGAATTTTTGACTGCCTTCCAACATATTGTTGGTCAAAGATGGCATTGTATGCTTTTCGAGGTACAAAAAACAAGAAACCTAGATGGATGAACGCACAAATTTGAATGTGCTGATTACATAGGTAGGTACAGGCATAGATTACAATGTGAATTTGCTGGCACAAAATTCTAGGCACAAAAAACGAGACACCCAAAAAATTTGAAGACAACCCATTTTCGGTCTTGAAAAACCCACCAACAATTTGTAAATAAAATAAAATTTCGGCTAGCACAAATTCAAGGCACGAAAAACGAGACCCAAAAAATTCAAAGAAAACCTAGTTGAGATCTCGAAAAACCCAATAGGAATCTGAAATCAGATTTTGAATCTGACAAAAGAAATTAAGAGTTTTGAAAAAAACCCTAGCCTGCTGCAAAAAAATCTTCAAGAAATGGCAGAAAATTTGAGGAATCATTGATTGTAGGTGGTGAAAACCCTAGTTGCATGTAAGAGAGTAATCTAGAGAGAAAGGAGTGAGAAAAATAGACCGCAAACATTACTCACAAGGAAAATGATGCAGAAAGATATGTTGCCATGAGTCCTAGACGGGTGGAGAGAATAGACAGGCGACTATGTGAGATAAAAATGCGAGCAAAACAAAAAATGTGTACCCACGGGAATGGAGGTACAAAACTGGTGCTGAGCTTAGGTGTCATGGGTAGAAAAAAAAAGAAAAAGGTAGATGCGACACTCAAAACAAAAAAACTCTACCATCCTTTGCTTCTGCATAGACACGACCAGAATAGAGAACCACGAAACTACCAAGAAAACTCATGCGAAGAAAATCGTGAATTCCATATTCAAAAAAATCTTCATCACACGTTCATTGGGCCAAAAATGTGACTGAAAACCCTAGACTGGTTTTGGAGAATCAACTGGAATAATTTCGAAAAAATTCACTAATATTGAATTAGGATTAAAAGTTTGCGAAACAATTCTCCTGTGCTCTGATGCCATATTAGAGAAACAATTGGTAAATTATTGGATGATTATTTACTAAGAACGAATTATTCTTATAGAATTTACAAAATAGATGTTTCTAAAAAGAAACATACAAATAATAGAAAGAATTTATTATACAAGATATTTACAATATCTAGAAGTGACCATTAAAACTAGAAATAATCTTAGGAGATTATTTTAATGCAAGTAAGCCATCATTGGGGGCGTTACGCACAGAGGTTGCTAGTTCGTAACGCTCCAACGACAACCTGCACATTTGTAGATTCACGGACACAAGTGCGCTGCACAGACATCTCCGCGGCGCGCAACTGTCCAAAGCCATCAGGACGAATGGCGGGAATCTCAAAGCAGCCAATGATTTGGCTGATGACGAGGATTATGGGGATCTTGAGTCTTAGGCTAAAGGAGGGATACTTTGTGACATCAATAGCATCTCCCAATAAACTCAACCACTTGTCCATATGCTTTAAGGCTTCCTTGAATGATTCTATAGGTGTGGTGCCAAAACGTGATGCAATTTTTTTGCCATTTCAATTTCCTCACCCCCTTGACTATCGCCTTCCTTTGTGGGTCCTCTTCTTGAGAGAATGAGTCAGCCTGCGCACTCTTTCTTTTTATTGTAGCGGTATTGCTGGTCCTAGTTTCCTCTTCTTTTACTTCCATTGCTTGTAAACCCAAGGACTTTCATTTGAATATAGAAGGCCAAGTAGGACAATATTTGGTATTTGGTTGAAATTTATCAATTACCAGTGATGGTATTTGTGTATAAATTGCACTAAGAAACAATGCAATAGCATGTTGTGTCATGTAAAACCCTTTATGTTTCAAAGAGAGGAACCCTTGTATACTTAGCAAGATTAGTTTTGCCCAATTGTAAATTTCTCCCTTGCTTAGCCAAAGCATGTACCTAGTCGTCCATATGGCAATGTTTGAAGCTGTTGTAGCCCCTATTAACATGCTTTTGATAAGATCTAGAATGTATTGCTACTCATCATTTGCTAGTATATTCTTTTGGAGACCTCTATTTCCTTTACTCTAAATGTTTGCCTGCTCCCTTGTTGGTGAGGTTGTCTCTACATAGTCTTTGAATAGCTGTTTCTTTTTGTCTTTGAGTGACATTTGTTGTGGGTTTCAATACTAAGATTTTGTAATGTCTTCAATTCAATTTATGAGGCTTAGCTATGCATTAGCTTTCCTTTCCTTGGTTTGCTCAAGATCATGATGACTTAGAGCATTATTGGGTAAGTGTTAGTCTTTAGCTTGATCTCTATGTTGGCATTAGAGATGGTAACTGGTAAGCCTGCTATTGGTGAATGTATTGTCATTGATTGGCAAAAGAGGAGAGAGATTTGTCATCTCTCTAAGGTCAAAAGATCTAAGGAGATCTGAAGAACAAGACAAACTATAGACCAGGGCAACCGGTCACTACTCAAATGATCAGCAACCGGGTAATGAATACTGTCATGAAAATGAAGTTTATTTCTTCAAATGCTGTCCAGAATTCAACCGGTGTGAAGAAACTTAGAGAAAGTAAAGGTACAAACCGGTGTTGGCAATACAACCGAGGATGGGCAGTGTGTAACCGGTAAGCAAAGCAAGAAATAGTAACAGGTCAATCACTCTTACCTGTTCACAATATAAGGATCTTGACTGATCTAGTACTGACTCCGGTGTGAACCGAGGAAGTCAAAGTCAACTACCTGTTTCAACCAACTCATCAAGTGGGATTTACTACATTAAATTCGGAAGACTTTGAGTTAACATGGTGATCGGTTTGAGGCGTGTCTGAAGGTTTTAAAGCCGGAATTTATGGCTTTGAAACATAGAGTTATCTCTTGAGAAGGAAAGGTGCTTGACACACATCAACTGTTTCCTTTATATAACAGATAAAGCAAAAACATCCAGCGGATGTTTTCTCAGCAAACTGATACTTTACGAAGTGATGTTTCCATTAAGGATCTGAGTTTAGGTCATGCATGAGAGGCGCAATTAGGGTAAATACTCTTTATATTCTTTTGCCTGTTGAAGAATTAAGTTGCCTTCATTCTGCCAGAGAAAATAGTGAACCTGAAAAGCTCAAAAGAAGCTAGGGTAAATCAGAAAGAAAAGGAGAGAAAGAAGAGTGTGCCAAGAAAGCACAACTGAAGAGGAGAATGCATCTGTGGCGACCGGTGACAATTCTCAGCTGAGCACTAACAGAGATCTTATCAGGCTATGAAAAGCCATCTGTAAAAGATCATTCATCTATTGTTTTCCAGCAACTACAATAGACAAATCCCAGTCTTTGGGTGGATCTTAACATGTCCCTTGTATCAAATCCCTTAACCGGGTGGAATCTTGTAAGGTGTTCAAAGTCCTTTAACCAGGTAGGCACTAATCGGCCTTATTGTAACAAATCTCTTAATCGGGTCGCACCTAACAGTGTGTTGTAATCTTTTAACCGGGAAGGCTCCTTACAGGGCGTACTCCAGAAGAGTACAAAATTTGTGAGGTTTCCTCACACCGTGGTTTTCACCCTAACTGGGTTTCCACGTGATAAATTTGGTGTTACTGTGTGATTGTTTGTTTACTGTTTTTACATGCTTAGTTTGCAATCATAAGTTTATCTCACCAGTTTAGAAGAAAAGTTTTAGAGGTGCTGATACACCCCTCCCCTCTCAGCACCAGTTGGGACTGTCACTCTACTCTATTTTTAAGTTGTGGGCATGTCTTTTTATGAAACATAAGTGATTTTTAGTCGTGGGCAGATCTTTTTATGCAACTTGAGTGACTCTTAGCCTATACACCTATTATTTCCCCCTTTTGAGTTTAGTGACTTAAGATGTACTTTTAAGTGATTTTAATTAAACATGTGCCAAAAGGTCAACAAATGTTGGAAAAGAAGGAGCCTACTGGCTCATTTTGAGGGTTTTATTTGGAGCATTGGATTGGGTTCGCAATAGATTTATGGTTGAGATTAAATAGAGACTTATCTTATGAGATTCTTGAAGTTAGATGGAAAGCTTCAATAGACAGGGAAAAAGAGCTGAGGATTCGAGCTCTGCTGGAGGTTCATAACCATCTCACTTTGGACGAGGCCACTCAACAAGCTGAACTGAACAAGCAAAATTTCCTGATAAAAAGGAGGACCGGTCAAATGCTTATTGGTGAAACCGAGAAGGTTCACAAAGGAGGTGTGTCTACTTGGACCAAACTTCTTCAAAACCAACAGCAGGTAGAAGAAGCAAGTCAAAAGTCCACAGTTCCACCGGTCCCTAACACTGGTAAAGGAAAAGGAGTGCTTGGAGCTGATGCACTGGTCAAAGCAAGGAATCCTATAGAACCGGTAATTATAGACATCACTGATGACAAAGGTTGTGATCCAGCTCGTCCAACTGTTCTAACTTCTCCGGAGAAAGGTAAGCCTCGAACTATGATTGTAGATGAAATAATTGATGAGGTGATGGATTTTGGAATAATAGATAATGCCGCTAAATGGTATAGCGTGCTAGGAGAAGAGGATAAATAGTCAGTTATAATAGCCACAGTGGAAACTTTTATGGACTACAACAGAACTCCAAGTGACTATAGGGCCAAGTTTCCCTCAGAATTAAATTCTAGGCTACAGACCAAATGGAGAACTGGTCTAGGCACCAACAATAGAATCAATAAGGAGACATTATCTAAGGTTAGACCTGGTCTCAGTGATGAGACAATCAAGCTTCTACTAGAAGAAGCATCAATGAACTTAGATACTAAGTGTAGAGTTGCCAAGATTCTAAATGGATTTGAAAACGAAGTCTATAAAGAGACTTTAGACTTCTGGCAGCAGTACAATTTCAGTGCATTAGAAAGAATAGGTCCATAGGATCAACCTGAACCTGTACAAGCACCACCGGTTCAATTCACTACTCGTGAAGAACCTGCAACCGGTAAGGTAAATGTTCAAACAAAGGAGTTCACATCTGATGAACAAGTAAATGTTGAACAAGAGCTGGGAAATGATATACCCATGGGTGACTTGCATACAGCCGAAGAGCAGCACCAGGAAGAAGCCCCACCGGAAGAGCAAATTCCACAAGACGAAGATGCTCAACCAGAAGTTGAAGTACAACTGGAGGTGGAAGTGCAGAATGAGGATGAAGTTCCAGCAGAAGAAAACCTACCAGAAGAAGAAGTATTACCAGAACAAAGAGTTCAACCGAAAGCACATCAAATACCTGCTGCAGAGCGAACGGTCCAGAACCCAATCCAAAATGTACAGGCTGACATACCTAGCTCCTCATCTAAAAGAAAGTTATCATTTGCTGAGGACATAGAAGCCAAAATGAGCAAGGCCATCGATACTATGGTTAACATCAGCAAAATGTCAACAAGGCAGCTAAAGGAGTTGACCAAGAGGAAACAGGACATGGTCCTGACCACTGTCAAGAATATTTTGTGCAACTTCGTACTTGATGCTGACATAGATGAAGAGGAACCTGTTATAAATCAGCTGGAAGTATTGGCACAAGCAATCGGTGATGACCTGACAGATCCAAAAATTGTAGCAATAGATCACTATGAAAAGAAGAGAATAGAGATTCTCCACAAACAAGTTGAAGATATAAAGGTAAATGTGTCAACCAACTTAAGAGTTCTTCAACAACAGATCCAAGTGGCAGAAAGTTTGATGACAAGAACTTCAAATTTTGAAATATTCTTGCAAGATCTGACAGAGAAGTCAACAAAGACTTAAGAAGATATAAGAGCCTTGTCTTCTCAGTTTGACATCAAGAATAAGTCTGCAACAAACCTCAGCAGAGAAATGACAAGTCTTGCTCTTATTCTAAGAAAGACTGCTAAAGAGAAAATTAAGAGAATCCAAGACATAATTGGATTTTAATTGCTTCTGGCCCCCACATTTGATGCAATGCAACAAACAACATCATCAACAAAGAATCTAAGAACCGGATTACAAAACTGTGGAAGACATGGAGAACATTATTGTTTCTCTAAAAGCTACACAGAAGAACCTTGAACATGTAACCGGTCAATGGGCACCGTTTCTTCATTCAGTAAGGAATATTTATAAAGAGATCTTCACACAGCTACAAATGTAAAACATTGAGTGAAGCACAACCCTTTGTCCTATGGCGGCAAAAAGGGGAAGAAGAACAAAAAGAAATGGGAAGCAGGAAGAGATTAGATGAACAGGGCAAGCAGCAGTCAAGGGGAAGTCTGCAAACAGAAGAGAGAAGAGCTGAAGTGTACAGTACACAGGGTAGCAGTCTACAGATCAAGGGGTTAACTGTGATAAGTGAATAATGGTTTTGCCACCAATGACAAAGGGGAAGATTGTTAGCAATATAAGTTGTCATTAGTGAAGATAGTTGCAAACACCATTCCCATCGGTAAAGACTCACTGTAGATCACTTATCTTAGAGTATATGCACCGGTAGACTAGAAACAGAGTATATGCACCGGGAGATTAAATAGAGGTAATACACCGGTAGACCGAACAAAGTACATTGTACCGGTCTTGTATTACATACAGGGATGGATCGAGTATAAGAGTATACCGGGCAAAACTGCATAAAGATCCGCACCGGATTTTGCGGAGCAGTTTGAGTTAAAACCGGAATATGCGGATCATCCACCGATCAGAACTAATGTTAGCTTTTTAACAGGAGTTAGCTTTATTTTTACACGGATGTTTTCAAGGTAAACTCCAGATCAGAACACAAAGCTTTACTGCTAGTTGCATGATTTAATGTTGAGTTTACAGCCTGGTGGTTCTATGAATTAAGGGTCTCATTAAGATGAACTCTTGTATAAATACAGGTCATAGGACGCAAAAAGAAGTAGAGTGGTTGAGAGTTGTTGAATAGAGAGAGCAGAGAAGAGAGAGATTATAGTCACCAGAGGTGAAAGGCAAAGAGGCAGAAAAGATTCAATAGCCAGGCAAACCTGGGAAGAGATCAACAAGTATGATCTAATCAGGCAATCAGTGTCATATAAGATCATTGCTTTTATAAGGTGTGAAAGCATATTGAAATCTCTTTATCAAGGTGAACCCTAATCGGTTCTTTGTAAAAATCCTCTAACAGGGTAACATCTTTGTTGATGTTGAAAGTTCTCTAACCAGGCAACTCCTAACAGAGTTAAGATCTTAATCGGTCTTCTATCAAATCCCTTAATCGGGTAGCAACTTCACAAGTGCTTTGTAAGATCCTAACAGGGTGTCTTTATTTCTGCAGAAGTGAAGTTGTGAGCTCTGTCTCACCGTGTTTTTTCCTTCTAACCGAGGGTTTTCACGTAAACATCATGTGTTGATCTGTGTATTTCTATTTGTGATTATGAATGATTGTTTATATTCTGCTTATCTTGGAAGAATAATTAAACAAGTGTTGAATTGTAATAGAAATAGTATTTATTGATTCACCCCCCCCTCTCAGTAACTGGTTAGGAATAACATCCTTATCAAACAGGTCTCAATTTTTCGAAAATTAAAAGAAGGAACTTGTATCATGTTGTCTACTTGAGCGAAAATCAATGTAGATTTGAGCGGTTATCTTCTTGAGTGGTTATGTGTGGTTCTCATTGCTTCCTTGTCCCATTTATACTTTTTATATAAATAATTCCTAGGTGTGCCATCACTTTCTTTTTTGAGGACTTTGTTTTTGGTTTATGTGCATACTAGCTACTTGTTAATGCACTGTTTGAAGTGATTTTCTGCCCTTTTCTAGCAATGATTGACATTGTTTGTGGTTGTTGAATTTCTTTGATAAAAAATGCTTGAAATGAATGTGGTGCTAACTCCTTATAACAAGAATTGAATTTAAATTCTTGAAGTTTACACAAGTAGTTGTCCAACTATTTTTGAATACCTCCCACGTATAAGTGTGGCTCACAAAAAATGTATGCATACATCTCCTTCCATCATATTTGAAAAAAAAAATCCAATTCTATCCAAGGCAAAACCACAATCTAGTAGGTGTTGATGTGTGTTTTATGACCCACCAAATAGTAGAACAAAATATCAAGGTATCTTATCCTCTCTTGATCAAAGTACAGTGAATGCTAAGATTGCAAAAGATCATACGGGTGTCTCCAAGGTTCCTTTCGTGTCAGGTCTTGACCATGGATAAGCTTGGTGGTTGATGTGATTTGTAGTTAATCACAAGAGGCCTCATGTTTGCAAACTTGAAATTGATTTCAGATCATACCAGATGTGGAGCTATCAAAGGATAACTTCTTTTCTTTTTGGGATTTTCGCAAAATATGCATAAAGCAAATAGGAAAGGGTTTAGAAATTCTAATCTACTCCTAAGGGTAATGACGACAATGAATATTGTTTTGATGAACAAATTCCCGAATAACCAAGTTCTGCTTGGCCAAGATAAACTATGACTATGCTAGAACCGGTGCAATCTTCAAGGGGTTATGCAAACGATTTTCATATCACAACGGATACCATCAAGACGAACAATGCACGTTGAATGATAGAAGTTAAGCATACATAGAAATGGGTTCAGACTAACTTTTCTTGACTTACTATTAGCAAATCATCAAAAGTATGAACCAACGAATTCATCAAAACACCATTGCATTCTCCATTGAAATCATAACACTTTATCCAACCAACTTAATCTAAATGAGGGAATAATGAAACAAGGCAAGCACCAAAATATATCAAGCAATCACCATGAAACCAACAATGAAAACTCTATTATCTTGGTAGCTCTTAGCAACAATCTCAAAATTCGCTTCGCAAACAAATGAGAAATGAGGCCTTCATATAGGTCCCTAGATTATGAGTGGCTCGAATCAAAACAATAACCGATAGCCCAAATTTTGCCACCTCAGTCCTAATTAGGGTTAGGGAAAGAAAAAATGAATCTAAATTAATGCATGGGCCCACACAAACCAATGAGGAGAAAACCACCATCTTAGTGGGTAATAAATACCCACTACACATTCAAGTTTAGGAAGAGAGTGGAGTGGAATGAACGCCCAACATGCGTGCCCGTGATGCATTAAATGCATCTCAACCCAGAATAACCTATCATTCATTCCCTTTCTTTCAACATAGTGAAGTTTGACTTGGGGATCTTTGACTAACCGATGGAGACGACTAGGCACCATGTCAACATGATGGATGCCACGTAAGCTTGAGTCTTTTTTGACTATGCCATTTTGTTACCCATATTCAACTTTGTTTACTTCTTTTTGAAATTATCTTCCCTGATCATTTTCTTCCTTCCATGTGCCTGCTTGGGGTTTCAACTGCATGAAATGGGTTGGGCCCCCTTGCCAATGATTTTGTCATTCTAGAATTTCTTCACATAGAACCACCTGATTATGATCTTGGACTTCCTTCTTTAAATCCGCTCTTGAACCGTTACCATTGAAGTTCTGAATCATGCACACCCTAAAATAGAATTGGAACTCTTGGACTTGAATGTCTCCCTTGAGCGTCTGCTATTGAATTTTTTCTCCTTCAAATTAAAACGATTGACATAAGAATCACACGAGGAATTAAGATAAAAGACTTTTATTTCATTCCAAACTTGGAATAAAGTTCAATCTCATGGAACTCTGAATACAAAAAAAATTTCCCCTCTCCAGAAAGCAAATTTTTCTCCAAAATTCCTTCGCCTCTTTCTAACTTTTCAAATCCTCTTCAAATTCACCCTCTTTGAAAGAAAATTTCTCTCCAACCTTCTCTCTCTTCAAAATTCTTGTATGCTCCTTTCTTTGCTAGAAGCTTTTTTATGGGTGTGTATCCCAAATGGGTTGGAATATTCAAAACAATTCCAAGAAAGCGACTTGTCTAGCATTTTCCAAATTTCTTGATCAATTTTGCTTTTTTCTACTTTTTTTGAATATTTATTAATTAAATATTATTAAATAGAATTCAATATTTAATTAATTTTAGATTTAAATCCTCCAAAAATTGATTTTCGAAAGTTTGTCAATTAAATAGTAAATATAAAATTTAATATTTAATTAATTTTCAATTCAGCTCTCCCAAATTGATTTATTTTTGAATTTTGACTTGAATTTTCTCGTGGTTGCACATTCTGTCATTTCGGCTTGAGCTTAAAAATCCATTATTTTGAACTCCTCGACTCTTTCTCGCACTTCCTTAATGGGCCAGAATGTGATAATGTTGAACCCATTCCTATCATTTCAACTCATCACTAAAGTGTTGGTGATAACAAGTCTTCCAATATTGCCCATTAGATAAACTTTTACATCTCTTTTGATTTCCTTTCTCTTGAAAATACTTCTCCCATAGCCACACATATCAAGGACCTTACATTATTCATATTGCTTTTCAGATGTTTGAGTTATTAGGCGCGTAATATCCGAGTTACTCAGATCCCTTCATTATTCAATATTAATGCTCAAGAACATTTTAAAGGTTGTGAGGGAATTTCTTCTCTTGCGTATTTCCTCCATTCATATCAAATTGCGTTTGGCCACATTTTCTCATCCCCCATGGATTATTTTCTCTTATTGAACTTTCTGTGATTGTGTAAATCGTGCTCGGGCACCTTTTTGGGGGTATGTAGTGAAGAGCACACGATTATACTAAGAGGGGGGGGGGGGTGAATCAATATAATAACCCTTTTTAAATTTAAATGCTTTTATTCAAAGATAACTTCAATTACACAAATAAACAATTATGCACATGAACACAATATTTACGTGGAAACCCAATATGGGAGAAAACCACAAAATAATTTGCTTTTATATAATATTGTTCTTTTACAATGTTTTGTAGGCACCAACCTACTAGAGGCTCCAACCCCTATGTTTATGAGCACCGACTCACTGGAAGCACCAACTCCCACACTTTGCAGGCACCGACCTACTGGAAGCACCGACTCCCCTTGTGCGGATTTTGAGCACCAACTCACTGATTTCAAAACTTTATTCCACCTTGATACTGTTGCTTTCTTCAACTAATGATGGATGCAATTTAATCTCTTTAGTCAGCCAATAACTCTCCCTTTTTCATCTTCAAAATAATACTTTTATAACTGTAAATGCATAATATATATATCAGATTAAAATCTGAATATATAATTATTTAATTCTTTTATTTTTTATCATATTTACTCCTCTTCTCTTTTCTCTTTCACTTGCTGACTTGTCTCTATTTCAAATAAGACTGAATATATATATTCATAATATTAAATGAAACATTATGTCCTTTTAAGAGTTATGACTTTTCAATTTGAAAAGATGTCTCTTTTATTAAAATATTACTAACTTAAAAATAAGTTAATAATTCCTTTATTTAATAAACTTTAGAAGACTTTCTCTTGCCTTTAAAACTCTTTTATATATCTTCGATAACTTTTACTTTTTGATTAATATTAATTGATACTGCATATATTTTATTCAACCTCCGATAATAACCTTTGACGCTGCACTCTGAATATGATTCTTTTTAAATTCTATAGTGATCTTAACATCTCTGTTCTTTGTCGTATTCAAAGCCGCTGTACATATATAATATTAATCAACCTTCGATAATGTAGAAATATCATACACTGCATATAAATTTGATGAAAACCTTTGATAATGATGATCTACGTTTGTATAAGTCTTTCAACCTTCGATATTAACCTTTTAAACACGGCATCTGCTGCTGTTCATACTTTTCATTTATATGATCGCTGTTCAAATATATCGCTGTTTATGATATCTTCGTATGCATATGATCGCTGTATCATGTCACTTTTCTGCTTTCATATACGTCTGTTCACTGTATGAAATATATCTTCATTGCCGTCGATAGTATAATATCCTATATGTATACCCTTCTCTGCTCTTGCCGTATAATATCCTGTATGCTATATCTGTCTCTGCTTGTATTTCATATACACATTTGTATGCTGTTCGGTATCAATATATATGCTGTAAGCTGTTCATAATGCTGAGTACGTATATTATGCTATTGATAAAAACATCTTTTATATATGCTGTTCAATATGAAATGAAAGCATCTTTTATATATGAGTACCATCTCTGTATGTATGTAGCTTCATACGTTTATACTATTTAGTCATCATTTTTGTGCCTGTTTGTATATAACATATGCTTCTGATTTTGACATCAATGACAATCTTCCATCAATCTCCCCCTTTGTCATTGATGGCAACTTCTCAAATATATGATATTGATTGTGCAAGACTCCCCCTTAGTTCGCTGATCCCTTCATCTTCTATCTCTTCATCTTCTATCTCTCCCTCTTTGTCATCAATGGCAAAGGGTCTCCAGGGCTAGAGACTAGCTCCCCCTGAACACATGCTTCTGATGAAACTTTTAATGAATGGATGAGAGTGATACTACTCCCAATTTCTCCCTTAGGTACTCAAAAGTTTCCTTTGGAAGTGGTTTTGTGAAGATATCCGCTAACTGCTCCTTTGTATTAATGTATTCCAACTTGACTTGCTTCTCAAGTACTTGTTCTCTCAAGAAGTGGTATTTGATTGAAATATGCTTCGTTTTGGAATGCATGACTGGATTCTTTGATATGCTGATTGCACTTGTATTATCACAAAAAATGGGGATAGGATTCTCAAAATCAATTTTGATATCTCCTAGAGTTTGCTTCATCCAAAGCACTTGTGTACAACTTGCAACTGCTGCAACATACTCAGCTTCTGCGGTAGATAAAGTTACTGATCCTTGCTTCTTGCTTAACCATGAAACTAGACTGTTACCAAGGAAGAATGCTCCTCCACTCGTACTTCTTCTATCATCAATATTGCCTCCCAAATCAGCATCTGTATAGGCTGTGAGTGAAAAGTCCTTTCCTCTTGGATACCATAAACCAAGATCCATAGTGCCTTTTAGGTACTTCAATATTCTTTTAACAGCTAGAACATGAGTTTCTTTTGGCATTGCTTGAAACCAAGCTACAACAACAACTGCTTGCAGGATGTCAGGTCTTGTGGCGGTTAAGTACAACAACCTTCCAATCATAGATCTATATTGAGTTTGATTTACATCGGGGGATTCATCCTTTTTGCTAAGCTTGCATCCTGTAATCATGGGAGTGCTGACTGGATTACAATTTTCCATCCCAAACTCTTTTAATATTTCTTTGATATACTTGCTTTGAGAAATGAATATTCCTTTACTTGATTGCTCAATTTGCAATCCAAGAAAGAAAGATAATTCTCCAAGCATGGACATTTCAAATTTTTGTTGCATATTCATGGAAAATTCTTTACACGTTTTGTCACTACCTCCTCCAAATATTATATCATCCACATATACCACTACTACCAGAAGTTTGTTATTTTCAGATTTAATGTATAGATTACTATCTACCATTCCTCTTTTGAAACCTTGATCTAGGAGATACTTGTCCAATCTTGAGTACCAAGCTCTTGGAGCTTGTTTTAGCCCATAAAGTGCTTTTCTAAGTCTACATACATGATCTTCATTTTCTGAATATGTAAATCCTTCAGGTAATTCAACATACACTTCCTCTTCTAAGTCTCCATTTAGGAAAGCTGATTTCACGTCCATTTGGTAAACCTTGAATGCTTTATGACTTGCAAATGCTAAGAACATCCGGATTGCTTCTAGTCTTGCAATTGGGGCAAACGTCTCTTCAAAATCTACTCCTTCTACTTGAGCATAGCCTTTACAAACTAGTCTAGCTTTGTTCCTTGTGACTTCTCCATTTTCATTCATTTTATTTCGAAACACCCATTTAGTTCCTATGACATTTTTATCTTTTGGTCTTGGAACAATTTCCCAAGTATTATTCTTTTCAATTTGGTTTAACTCTTCCTCCATTGCTTTCACCCAAAACTTGTCTTCACTTGCTTCTTTGAAATCTTTTGGTTCTATTTTGGATAAAAGACAAACATGTGCATTCTCAGTAGTATTGACAAATTTCCTTCTTGTTTGGACTTCTTTATCTGGGTCTCCAAGAATCAAGTCTTCAGGATGGTTTCTTTGAACAAATTTTGATGGAGTCTTTGCTGGTTTGTTTGCTTTTAAGGGAGTTTTGGATCCTTCTTACTCTAGTTCCTTTTCTTCTTCATCTTTTGGATCTTCTGCTTCTTCACATATGCTTGGAATTTCAGCATTTATCTTTTCAAATGGCTTTCCCTCATCGATCTTTACATTTGCACTTTCTACAATTTTGTGGAGTCTTTTGTTGTAACACCTATATGCTTTACTCTTGGAAGAATATCCAAGAAAGATTCCTTCATCTGCTCTAGCTTCAAATTTTCCTAAGTCATCTTCATCTCTTCTTATATAGCATGTGCTTCGAAAAACTCTGAAATACTTGACTGATGCTGGTCTTCCTTTCCATAGCTCATAAGGTGTCTTATCATGATTTACTCTTATTTGTGCACGGTTCAAAATGTGGACTGCTGTATGTACTGCCTCCTTCCAAAAGGAATCAGCTATCTTGGATTCATTTATTATTGCTCTTGCCATTTCTTGAACAGTTCTATTCTTTCGTTCTACAACTCCATTTTGTTGGGGAGTTCTAGGTGCTGAAAGTTGTCTTTTATACCATTATTTTCACAATATTCATCAAATTCATGGGAAGTAAACTCTCCACCTCTATCCGTTCGAAGACATTTTATTTTTGCATCCATTTCATTTTCAACTAGTTCTTTGAAAGCTTTAAACTTGTCAAGAGCTTCTGATTTCTCTTTTAGGAAAGCTACCCAAGTCATCCTAGAGTAGTCATCAATAAATAGTATGAAGTATTTTTCTCCTTGTAGGCTTTTTGTCCTGGTTGGACCACAAAGGTCTGAATGAATGAGTTCAAGTGGTTTTGATGTAGAATATTCCTTGGTTTTGAATGTACTTCTTGTCTGCTTCCCTAGTTGGCATTGTTTGCAAATGATATTTGTAGGTTTTGATGACATTTTCTCTCTTTCAAAGCATTCCGAGCATGGAGATTGTGTGGGGTATTTGGTGGCTTTTTCTTACTTTGGTCTTAGCAGGATTCATGTTGTCGAAGACATTGTGTTGGGCGTGTTTCAATCTCCTCAATTGATTTTTTATCGTCCCTTGCATTCCTCTTTGTTGACGTTTGTGGGTAAAATATGCGACACTTCATAATTTGAACATTTCCCTTTCTTGCCTCCATGTATTTGGTGTTCGAGAGGTTTGAGGAGGCTTTGCTTCAGAATTGTGCCATATATGCGGATTTGTCCTTCCTTGTGGAAAGGATACGCCGATGGGTATGGAGGAGTTGAGCGGCTTGTATTTATTTTGAGCACCATGCAAATCTTAGGGAAATCCGTAGTTTATAGTAAGAATGAGCTTTTTGGTGCGCATGAGGAAGAAGGCCATTTCTATTGTGTTTATCAGTTTGTGGATATGGAAGCCTCCTGTGGATTTTCCCCTTTGAGAAAACCTTATAATATTACCTTGATATCAATTGCAGAATGTGTAGATGAGCGCAAGTCAAACATGCTAGCGGAGCCCCATCTTTATTTCAGTGCTTGGTCAACAAGTTTTGCATTTTCATTCAGACTCTCCCCAATCTCCTCCAATATGCACTTGGCGCATTTCGGCCTCTATGGTGGATTTTTTTATATTTCAATATAACCCTTATTTGCTAAAAACACGCTCCAATGGGTATGGAGGCTCTAGATATTGTGAGAATCGATGCTTGTTATTGATATCCTCATTTGTATGAGCAGTGAAAATGATTCCTTACTTCTTTGAATACAAACTCATTCTCAATCTCATTGCTTTCACCTGTACATGGGTCTTTGATAGACTTCCTCTTCTTTGCAACATGCAGCCTATTTGGGGGTTATTGATAAGTTTTCCCCTTTCGAACATTCCCCAACATCGTAGAAATTACGCTGGGCGCAATTAGTGGGCCGTCGTGGATTCTTTTGTTTTGCAACGTTCCCTCATTGACTGACTTTCGCGCTCGAGCTCGTTTCTTGACCCATGTTGAACTTTGGTTTGCTGTAGACATTCCCTGTTGGCCTCTATTTTGCGCTGGATCAAATTGCAACATCCCATAGTTCATTCATTTCGGTATACAATTTTGGTGTGATTTGGGGGTGTATGGAGACAAACAGTGAACTCTTCCTTGTGTGCATATTGAAGCCATTTGTAGACTTCACTCTTGGCGTGACTCGAGTTTGGAGCGCGCTTTTTTTAGCTTCCAATCGACACAATTCCTTTAACATGCCAATTCTGCACTAAAGTGCAATTTGGGAGGAGTCGTGGGTTTTTTCCTTTATTTTACATTCTTGAAACACGCTGGGGTGTGTTCTTGCATCTCTACAATGGATTATTTTCAAAATCTTGAATGATTTCCCTCATATTGATGGACTTGCATTTAGAATCATTTTTCCTGTATGATTTGAACATTCACAAGGATTTGCGGTGAGCTTTTTAGATTAACCACATGTAGGATGATAGAGACCTTGATCCTTGAAGAAAATTTCTTCTTTTCGCAATGCCATTTTTGGACACAAATTCCACATGTACGATGATTTCGAGACTTATGTACGATTGCTTTTCTCCAATCCTGAGCGCCTATCAGAGAGTGAAAGGGAGTTCTCAACTTTAGCCGTCTCTGAGGCTCATTAGACTTCGTGAGCTGAAGCAATCCCAACTTAACCATTATTTGGCCTCTTTTGATTAACCTTTAACCTCTTTCAATTGTTCAATGCCCCCCAACTTGGGTGTAACTGGGCCCTTATAGGAGATTTTGGACACTTCTTTGTATTGCACTCAAATTCGCCACATTCAAATCTTGTAACTCGCATTGATGGAAACTCCAAAACCGGGACTTGAAAGGCAGGAGAACTAACCTTTACTTAAGACTTGATCAAAATCTATCACTTCTCAACTAGATCTTGGGGATGTTCAGGAGACGGAGCAAAGAGCTACTAAGAAAGCCAAAACCAAAAGACTAGGTTAGCAAAAAGATAGGGGCCCCATTATCGATGGGCGATGTGTGATTAGGTCACAACAGTAGGTTGTGTGGTGGTTTGTAGAAAAGGTTGTATTGTAGACCAAAAATTTCCAACTCCAAACAACTCACACTATACGATAGGGATAGAGTGGACAAATTATATGATGCTAGAATTTGAGTGTAGTGAACAAGGGCTTACAATGAATCCAAGGTGTAAGGCAACATTGGAAGCAAGAGGTGAGACCTCAAGCTGTATGACAAGTCGCACAATGAAGGGATATAGGTGAACATGGTGTTATACAACAAACAAAAATGGGGGAATAGGGAGTTGTACAACATAAAGGAGTTTTGATTGTACGAAGGTTGCAAGAATTTTAGGATGTATGATGCTAGTGAAGCAGGTCATATGACAAATGTGGTTTGGAATTGACAAAGGTAGGTTGTATAATGAGGGTAATAGGGAAGTGTACAGTGGGAGTAGGATGTATGGACTGTACAGTATTAGCAGTTAGTTGTAGAGGATTAGAATGCAATTGGATGCAAGAGAAGTGTATGGATTATGATGGGCTAAACCAAGGTGTATGATTGTTAGTAGAGGTACGACGGATAGTGAAAGTTCAGGTTGTATGGTGGAGGAAAATAATGCAGGCCATGTGGGGGTGAAAAACTTCTCTTAGGCATTC
Organism: Chamaecyparis obtusa; assembly: GCA_027943335.1. Taxonomy (NCBI): domain Eukaryota; kingdom Viridiplantae; phylum Streptophyta; class Pinopsida; order Cupressales; family Cupressaceae; genus Chamaecyparis; species Chamaecyparis obtusa. The sequence continues at coordinate 844,567 of BSBK01001760.1, read as the reverse complement.
TCTAGACTTGCTATAAAATAGGAATTATTTTTGTTAATTTCTTGCTTTCTAATCTCCCAAAAACATCTTATATAAATACCTTATAATGATGCCTATTCAGCAAATGATGCTCCTCTCCTTAGAAGTTGGCCCAAAGTACAAGCAATTATTTTTTATTTATTTAATTTTTCTCTCAAGAAAATGGATGCCTAAACTTAAGAGAGTTCAGCCTCTTTAGAATGTTAATTCCCAAATTTAAATTGCCCAAATTTGGGTGCCACGAGGAGCGAGGTCGGCCACATCAATACAAAAATATATTTTACAATTTTTAAACTCCCTCAAACTCCTCCAGCAGGTGCTAGGTATTAACTTCTTACTCCTCCAGTGGGTGCTAGGCATGGGTCAGCCCATGTAGTGATAAATAAAAATATTTATTCAAATTAAATGCAAATTAAGACTTCCAAACTGAGCACCAAAACTGATCTGATTTCCGCATAAAACTCTATGGAATATCCTAATGATAGTGCGTTGGTTCCACCTATGACATCAATGACAACTAATTCTCACAGGGGCTGGTTTGCTAAGTTCAAATTTCAAACATGTACTGACCTCTGCCTTGGGGGTGATATCCTGATTGGGCTCTTGAAACCACAAAGGGTGCAACATAATTAACCCACCAATTTAGAAATGATAACCAAAACACCACTAATATTCTTGATTATGTGCTTTGGGGAGAGGATTTGACTTGATTTACTAAATGGGGTGGTTTAGCGTTAAGTGCATGTATTCTCAACTATGATGTTCTATTTGATGGTGCTTTTGAAATATTAATCAGACTAACATCAGCAATAAATACGTTCACTGTTATTTTTGCTAAATCTTTTGGCTATTCACAAATTTCAGTCTAAGGATTTGATACCAAAATTTATTTGTTCAATGTTTAGTTTTTTTCCTTGGTGCTGCCATTTGCATTCTAAAATTGCTAAGATATACTTCTATGAATAGCTCTTTGATCTTTTCTGTGTTGTTAGGAATCAATGCAATATTCACCTACACTTCTTGCTCCAATTTTACTTCATGATGCAATATTCTGTAACCGATTCTTATCATATTAATAATTTTGATTCTTTCACAAAATAAACACTAGTTTTCCACGGATTCCTAGTAGTAGTTATATCCAGAGAAGATTTTTCCCTTAATTTATATTTTATTGTTTTGTTTTATTTTCATTTTTTGAAAGTTTAATACAATCAAGAAATTGGATGTCATTTGAAAAGTCTAACCCATTATCTGCATCATTGAGTACATCGATATGAAATTGGCTCCGTTGCTAGGGCCGCATGACTTCCCTAATGTGCAATTCAATACCATGCCTTATATTTTGGAAATCTAGATATCACTTTGGTGCAACCCTGAGACCCTCACACACCCCTTACTATTGATGCTTTGAAATTTCATAAAGTGCACATTTTACAAATTTCTTGAAACATTTTGAAATCAAATTTTACTCATTCAAGTGTGCCCTTCCCTGTTGCTTGTGCACTTGATGTTATGGAAAACAACTTCCGAAAATCACATTCAGCTTTGATGTTTGATAAAATTTTCAAGAATTTCTTCCATTTGACATCATGAATGATTCAAAATCTCTCAATTTCAGAATCTTGTAAAGACTAGAAAAGAACAAAGATGATAAGACACAACACACTAAATGAAACTTGAAACACTTTATATTTAAGACCAATTAGGATAATGCCTTTGGCTTGAATCTCGATGGAATACAAATATTTTTGTATGGATACAATAGAACTAAAGAGACAAATTATCTCCATAGTTTAGAGTTTTAGGGTTTTCGTTACCAAGAAGCTTCCCATTTTAATTTGAAGAAATGATTATCCCTACATGCTAAAAAAATTGACTCCCAATGGCAAGGTACATGGGAGTTGCATATGCCAACTTCTATAATTGAAGTCAAAGATGCTTTTATTGGTAGTTACATTCTATTTTGAAGGGTACTCTCTTGAGTGGTTGTGACGATTCCTACCATGGTATTTTGAGACCTTGTTAGGACCCCTAGTATTGCCTTTTGGTGGTTTCTATTGCCTCCACGAGTCTATTAATTGAGGGCTTGATATGTAGGCATTATGCATTGGCTTTTGTAGGTTTATGTTGTTTGTTTTCCTTTAAGGTTGAAGGTGTTGATCTCTATTGAAATAGGAAGGCTCATATTGTATTGCAATGTTGTTGTTGTTGGGAATATATTGTTTTCACTACTTTGGAGGCTAGGTATTCTATGTAATGTCCCCACTTGAGCAGTTGACCAAGTGTGTGTGCGTTAGCCTTGTTTTACATGGTCCCAAGGGCTAACGAAGGGTTTAAGGGGATCCTGGAGTGGTTTGGCCTAGTCATTTCCAGTTTGGGCCAAAACGAAGTTGATTTACTCAGTTTCAGGCATACTTACTATTTTTAGTAAGTCAGCAGGACACAGTGGAGGCCAGTTTTGGTGATTGGATTTGATACTCCTCGGTGAGAACTTTCCAACGAGCTATCACTCGCATTATTCGGAGTCCAATTGCTAATACATTTTAATGCCTGAATTTTTATTAAAGTAACATTTAATTTAATTGTAAAATATTAAAGTGTTACTTTAATATTTATTTTATGGGGATGTGTACCCAAGGGAGACATAAGTGAATATTTTAATATATGTTTTATATTGCACATCTTTTATCCCACATTGCCCATGAGAGTTGAGTCGACCCTTGGAAAAAGAATAAAAGGAAGCGTTTGTGGCTTCATTAGACATGTTGAATATGAGAAGAAATGGATGTGGGAGTTGCAGGTTCGTTCTTGGCATTAGAGGACGACTATCCTCTCTTGTGACATTCTAGACATCATTCCCTTGAGGTTTGGCCTTTGGAATCCCTTGCTATCAGCTTCATTATCAGGCAGATTGGGTGCATTTTCAGTTACAGGCAGATTTTATGTTTGCTCATATCTTCTTCATTACATATCCGATGCTTATGTTGCTTTGAGGGAGTGATTTTGTGAAGGTATTGGACTGTTTGAAAGACAAAGTACTGTAGCAACACTGTTCACGCGGCACTATTCACGCGGTTACTATTCACGCGGCACTATTCATGTCACTGTAGCAACAGATTTGAAAACATGTGCTGGAGCATTATGTCAATAATACTAGAGCAATTAGTGAGTTGATAATCTGCCATGTATTTGATTTTATTAAATTCTGAAAATAACATCTTATCAGCAGCAGTTCAATGTCCAGTTGCATATTATTGTAGTTTCTTTCTTGTTTATGTTGTATGATTTCATTTCCATGCAAAAATGCAAACAAACAAACAAATATTTCATTTCCGGAGTTACAAGGGGTGTAAAATATTAAACGAACAAATAAGAAGTTGAATGCAAACTGTTTGACATAATTCCTATCAACAGTTGGTTTAGTTTTTGGGGGCATTTAGGGGTGTCCATTACATTCTACACAAGGTTTTTCCTAGGGCTTATTTGCGTCACTTTTGTGGTTTCTTATTTCCTTTGTATTTGAGACCTTGTTAGGACCCTCAATATTGCCTTTTGATGGTTTCTAGGGCTTATTTGTGTCACTTTTGTGGTTGCTTCTATTCTTCTCTCAGTCATTTTTGTTTCTTTTCCAAGTGTTGTTTGATATGCCAAAATGTTTTAGAAATTTTTGTAGGTTGTAGTTATATTTTCCTCATTGGATTAATGTGGAAATACTTGCATGTTTAATTGTTAAATTTTGTTTTAAGTTTAATTGCCAAGGGCTTTGCAAGCATGTTTTCTTACTTTTAGTAGAAGAGCCTTGTTTTTAATTGTTTTTTTGGTGGGATTTTTGCGATTGATTTTTTTAATAGGAAAATAGTCATGGCAAGTACTAGTAAGATGGATAAGTTGGGATACCTTGGAGTTGGTTATGACATGGTGGTGAATCGAAGCTCTTATTTGGCAATATGGGTATACCTTTTGTTCTCATGGGATCTGGATTGCTTATGGTGGGTCTTTCGTTATGTGAGTAAGCTTTAACTCTAGATTTGATTCAATGCTTGAGTTGTTGAGAACCTACATACTATTTTTGGCTATCTCTATTTTCATGTTACTAGCGTGTTGCTAAGTTTGTTTATTGCGTTGTATGAAATCTGTGTGTTTTGTTTGTTTTTTCATATTTGTTGGAGCATTGGCCATGCTTTTTTGTCATGATGGAGATGTCGCATGTGTGCAGATTTTGTGTCGTATCTAGGTACATGTTGTGTAGATAACTTAGTTGTGGATCTTCGGTATCTTGTTGATGCCTTGTTGCAACATGATTTTGTTATTAGACACCATGGAGCTGTAGATTCTATTTTGTTGGCCTATCCATCGTCCTAATGCATATGTACTTGCATCATAGAGAGTTATAGAGATGGATGTTTGGAATACTTGAGATAGTTGCACTTTTGAGCCTATGGTAGTTGACTATGGTGTCATGAGCGGATTTAAATCATAGTTCAATGGGAGTTTTGTGTGGGTACATGGTTGTTGGTATCTTGTTGGTTTAGAGATTGTGGTTTTACTTTACATTTTGGGAGCTCTTGGAGTTATAGTTGAGTTCTTTGATTGAGGGGCATCAGCAATAATCAATTAGGAGATGTTTGTTAGAATGTCACGTGTATGCTGCTTTACTTTTAGGGGATGTTGTGGCAATGACGTGGATGCTACTTTGTGATGGATGTTCTATTTTGGTAGATGTTGGTGTCATGAGGAGCTCGTGGATTCTGCTTTATGCAAGTAGTGAAAGTTTTTGTTAATTTTTTTTCCTATCAATTGAGGATGGTTATCTTCATTTCATGAGGATGTGGGCAACTTGTTGCCATGGAAAGATCTTGCAACTTTTAGTTGAACAGTGGTCGTGATGTAAATCATGACATCATGGTAAGTTCTTGGATTCTTTACTGTGTCTTGAGAGCTTCAGCAATAGTTTGTGGTAATCTTCTAGACAAGTGTTATAATCATTTTTCTTTGTGAGATTTTCATTATTGCAGTGTTGTAGTTGGAATTTGGTTGCCATGAGATGATCAGTTGTGCATCTTTATTAGATTTGGATGAGGCTGTATTTCTAGCTTTTGGAGAATATTTCTAGTATGCACGAGTCTTGAATTGTGGATGTCAGTTTTGAGGACTTGTTTGAGGAGTAGATGTGTCGTAATGTTTTCAGTTGTCTCTTTATATGTGGGTTTTGAGCTCCATAGTCAGTTTTAAGGACTAGTTTGAGGAGAATATATGTTTGGTGGCTTTGTGCTCTCTAGTTTTGGTAGTGGTTGTTAGGTTGATCTTTCTTTAGTTTGAAAAGGTTATGTTTGTTGCTATTGTATTTGTAATTGGGGTTTAATAGTTAGGTGTTGATATCTTTTCTATTTGAGGGTTTTTTGGGGGAGACATCACTTGTTACAGCTAGACATGTGTTTATGTTGGTTGAGGGACATGGTTTAATTTGCATGTTCTCTCAATTGTCTATAGTGTATCGTGAAGGACAAAAAAATCATAGATTATTGCATTTATTGTCCATTGTTAAGGTTGGAAGATTGTTGGCGATTCAATTTATCTGCAGAGATTGACAGCAATGTTGAGGGGAGAAATTTATTTCACAAAAAGATCTAACCCTCTCATCTTTGGTTCAATCAAGGGTCCTTATATCACAATTAATACCTCTAGTGCACACATCTATGAAATCTTTAATTACTTTCCTATTGACACGACAACAAATAAGGCATACATTATCTGTATTGAATGCAAACATTTGTTTGTTTGGACCTTGCTGTCTGTCACCTTCCTTACAATAATGATCTTTTTTGGTTTTGTTAGAGTACACTGAAAATCAGCTCCCATGTTGTTGTAGAAATGTTTTCTTTGTTAGAATTTCTTTTTGTGTTTGAGTAAAACTGGAATAAGTTTTCATTAATTCTTATGAAAGTTTATAAGATTTGAATTGGAGTAGACAGGATCTTGTCATCTTTTGTCCTCCTCATTGGCTTGATAGAAATTTAATGTGGCTTAGTTCACTCTTGTGAAAATTTAGAGGATTGTTTTTTCTTATGGGCCAAATAGGATCGATTTGGTGGTATTGCAGCTATGATTTGGATTTGATTCTGAAACAAAGAATGCCTACTCTTTGATTGTGGGCCTTTTCTCTTCACCACACAAGGTCTAGTGGGGATGGGATGGAGTATCTGCTCTTCATATTTGACTTGCATTAGCTTTTGGCAAATTTACTGTCATTGAGCTTCTTCAAATCTATTGATACTTGTGAGCTGTCTTACTCATCCATTCCACGTTCCTATGAGGAACATTATATTTTGAATTTTTTTGATTGAATACTAAATATTAATCAGTCTGTCTATTTGTGGTAACTTATTTTGCTTTGCATCCACCAATGTGCAATGATTTTATTTTGGTTCTTTTCCACCATGTGGGAATTCAAAGGTTTTCTTTCTTTCACATTCTCCTGCAAGCTTCAATATTAATTCGATCATCTTGGAATTCTTTGATCTTCTCATCAGGCACCACATTTTTGTCGATTATGTTCTTATTTTATGTATCATACAATCTATATTTTTTCAAAATAGTGCTGTGTTATCAAAATCAACCTTTATTTCTGTTACTAAGCAATCGGCTAGTCAAAATTTCACAGTAGTTCCTCTTATTGGGATTTAAATCTTATAATGATTTAGGCAATATATTACTTCACCATACCGGTCTCTTGTTTTTTGGAGATGGACTTTGTTTTTGTAATGGTAAATTGTTAGTGCTTTCTGTTTTCCTTTTTTATACATCGCATAACTCCCTTTCCTTCTATGTTTTTGGTTGCAGCATTAGGAGGTTTTGAGCGTGGGTTGTATGCAGAGAAATGGGCACCATTTATCAAGGTTACTTAAACCAAAAGGATGAACATAACCACTGAAGGAAAAGTAGACTGCATTTTCATGATTTATATTTTGTGAATGCTTGAATATTGTTTCTTTTGTTAGCATTTGAAGGTGAGTTCTCAATAATTCAGGAACTAGCTGTCATTGTGGCAAGAGGAAGACATGGTGTTGTTTGCTCCTTTCCAGTAGTTGAAACTACCCACAAGTATGTAGAATTTTGCTCTGACCCTTCTCTAAAGGTGCCACTGTGTAGTAAATGTGATAAATTTCTACACTTGTTCCATATTCAATTAATGCTGTTACTCCGTTACTCTCATACTGTAGAAAATCTCTTTTGACAAATGAAATAAATCGTTGTCTAAATGACAAACCAAATTTGTATCATCATTAAATATACCTATCGGTTGTTATTCTTTTCAGTTTTCAGATTCATAGAAAAGGAATTCATTTCTTTTGTTCAACTCTTTATAGGAATTTAAAAAGTTCAACTCTTTAAACTTCTGTGGACTATTATTGTATTGTCCATTTGTTGTCTTATTTAGAGAGTTGACCACCTCATATTTCTCTTTTGAATTTGTCACATTTCATGCTACTAGCAGAACCAAAATATGAACAGACAAGGGTTATCTACATGATTATTGCATTGACCAGGTCAGCAGGAATTCCTTTTTTGTTATAAGCAGTCACTGTACTCTTATGGTTACCAAGTGACTGAGGACTCTGAGTTTCTCCTTTCCAGGATAATAATGAGAGTCAAGACTTTGTGGAGTTTTGCTGAGTTTTACACTACATATGAACTCCATAGTTATTCTTTATCCAGTTTAGCTGTTTTTTTGATTAATTTTTCAGTACCCATTAAGGGGCCCCAGCCCAAAGCATAACCATAAGAAACATGAAGTGCAGCAAACAAGATGCCTGTTTGAACAACCTAAAAAGGGAAGTATAAGCAATAGCATAAGCACAGAAACTGAGCAACAAATATAAAGAGCTAGCTAAAAATGTAATGTCCGCTATCTGAAATAGGATTTAATAATAAATAATAATAATAAAAAATTACAATATAAAAATAATAAATAGATAAATAATAGTAAAATATAATATAATATTGTGAGGTCAAGAGATATATAATGAAGAGTTGTGACTCCCTCAACATAAGATATGAAATGGAGGAGAGCTCATTTGAAAGGGGATCGGGGGAGGAAGAAAGAAGGGAGCAAAAGGAATTAGGGAAGCATTAATTGAAGAAGAAAGGAATGGGAAGAAGAGAAGGAAGTGACTCTTTCAAAGGGGCAACAATGATGAGGGTTGTGACCTTTTTGAAGGGTGGTAATCATGAAAGATTTTGACCATTATGAAGAGGGGTGACTTTCTCTCACATTGAAGGATATAAAGGGGAGACGGTTTCACTTAGGAGGATATCCAAGGGAGATCAATTTGGGGAATAATTTATTACTCTCAAAAGGCAACAATGAAAAGCGGTGACTCAATCCTTATGAAAGATTATGAAGAGGGGTGACTTTCTCTCACATTGAATGATATAAAGGGGAGATGGTTTCACTTAGGAGGATATCCAAGGGAGATCAATTTGGGGAATAATTTATTATTCTCAAAAGGCAATAATGAAAAGCGGTGACTTAATCCTTATGAAAGATGGTGACCCTGTTGATGTTTGTAGCATCGGTCAGATAAATAATATTGACTATATGATTATTATGAATAATGGTTTGTTATACACACACACACACACACACACACACACATATATATATATATGTATATATAAAATTAGATTATAATTATTCTCATAATAACTAAATAGTTAAATTGATAAAATAATAATAATAAGTATTATGTAAATATTAGATAAACTGATATAATACTCAAGAGATATTATATATATGTATATATGTTGTCCTCAATTTTGAATTCCCAAAATTGTCTGAAGCACGAATATGGATATGTTTGAAGCACGAATACTTGTTAAAGGCAATATGTAGAAGCTGCTTCCTGAAAGGGAAACTAAATATGTTGTTGTTAAGTCTGATGATCCTCATGCTCAATTTTATTTGAATCAGCTGGAATGGGTAATTATTATCTTCATATTGATGAAATTTCAGAATTTGCTGAAGATTGGCCTTCAGATGCATCCATGTTGTCATGTGATAATGAGAGGTTTGCGGATGCAATTGAGGATCCGGTGATTGATCAAGTTCCTGAAATACCTATGACAAATGGAGAAGAAATGGAAGTCAATGATAATATAAGTTCTTCTTCTTCATCTGATGATGCAAATACTTCAAGTTCAAATGAGGTATGGACACTCGAGTTTGATGGCAGTTGTTCATCAACTGGCTCAGGAGCTGGAGTTGTTTTGATTTCTCCACAAGGCGAGTTCTTTCCATATTCTTTCAAACTACAGTTCGAAAATACCAATAACACTGCCGAATATGAAGCTTTAATATTGGGTATTGATGCTGCTCTAAATAAGGGAATTCGCAATCTGCATGCTCAAGGAGATGCTGAGCTTGTTGGATGTCAAGTTCAAAATCAGTACCAAACAAAGAATGAAAGGCTGAAGCATTATAGAAACTTGGTTTGGGATTATATTGGAGGACTTGATTCCTTTAATATTTCTATGGTCCCAAGAGAATTTAACGATAAAGCTGATTCTCTTGTTGTATCTGCAACTCTCTTGATTCCTCATAATAGCTTTGAACAGGATAGATATTCTATTCAGTTAGTTTTTCGTCCAAGTGTTCCTGATAATTCTGAACATTGGCAAGTCTTCAATGATGATAACCAGATTATCAATTTTCTAGAGATGGGAGATAATTTTGAAGAATTGTATTTTGAAGGTAGCAGTTCTCCTCCTCGGGAGAAAATTTCTGGAAAAGATCCAGATACTGGTGAAGAATTCATTCAATTGAAAGGAAATAAAATTCCTCATGGCTTGGTTTCTTTAGAACGATTGTTTGATAAACATGATCGTTATGTCAAAAATCAACAAGAAACTGGACCAAGCTCTGCTATGGAATTTGAGAAATATAATCTTGGGTTAGAAAGTGATCCTAAGTTTGTGAACATTGGAAAGTGTTGTACACCTGAGGAACGAGGTCAATTTATTGATCTTTTGCTTGAGTATATTGATGTTTTGGCATACTCATATGATGATTTGAAAGCTTTCCGTCCCAAAGTGCTGCAACATGATATTCCTCTCAAAGCTGGAACTACTCCTTTCAGGCAAAAACAACGCCAGTATAATCCTAAAATTTCTGATACTATTCTTTCAGAAATTCAGAAGATGTTAGATGCAAGAATAATCTTCCCAATCTAGCATTCTACATGGGTGGCTAATATTGTTCCAGTATGTAAGAAGAATGGCGAAATTCGCATTTGTGTGGATTTCCGCAATCTAAATCAAGCATCTTTGAAGGATAATTATTCTTTGCCAATCATGGATCATGTGTTACAAACAGTAACTGGTTCACAGATGTTATCCATGCTTGATGGATTTTCTGGCTACAATCAAATTGAAGTCAGAGAAGATGATCAGTATAAGACTGCATTCACAACTCCATGGGGTACTTTTGCTTAAAATAGGATGCCCTTTGGATTGATCAATGCAGGCGCTACTTTCCAACGGGCTATGGATCTAGCTTTCCGTGAGATCAAGGATAAATTCATCGTGGTTTACCTTGATGATCTTATTTTCTCCAAGCAAAGGCAAGACCATGTATATCATTTGTGTCAAGTGTTGGAGAGGTGTCGGCGGCACGGAATTTCTCTTAATCCTAAGAAGTCAATTTTTGGGATTATAGAGGGAAAACTTCTTGGACATATTGTGTCTAAAGAAGGAATAAAGATTGACTCTGAACAAGTCAAATCTATTCAAAATTTGTCATTACCCACAAGTAAAACTGCGGTTCATTCTTTCTTTGGAAAAGTGAATTTCCTACGGAGATTTGTCCCTGACTTCGCAGAGAAGACTCGTCATATCTCAAATATGATGAAAGGAGCGTCTGTTTTTCGCTGGAGTGCGGAAGGAAAGGCTGCTTTCAAAGAGATTAAAGAAGCAATTGCTCAAGCGCTAGTTTTAGTCTGTCCAGACTATACTAAAGATTTTATCATGTATAGTTATGCTTCCGAGCATACTATGTCAGCTATTCTCATGCAGAAGAATGCTGAAAATATAGAATCTCCTATTGCATTCATGAGTTGTCCTCTAAAGTCACATGAGTTGAAGTATTCATTGATGGAGAAAAATGCTTTTGCTGTTGTAAAGGCAGTCAAATATTTTAGATTCTATATTCTCAACTCTCATGTTGAAGTGTTGGTTCCTGATACAACCGTCAAGTCAATATTGACACAACAGGAATTTGGGACAAAGAGGGGCAATTGGATTGCCAAGATTCAGGAATATGATATTGAAATCAAACCAACCAAGTTAGTTCGTGGTAAAGGTCTGTGTCAGCTTATGGCTGAAAATAAACCTGAAGAGGTAACTCCTGAAGATTTTCCCAGGGTCTTGTTTGTAAGTACAATTGATGAATGGTATTCTGATATTGCGTGTTTTCTCACATATGGTGAGTGTCCGGCTCATTTAACTTACAAGCAAAGAAGAAGTTTAAAGTTGAGAGCTGCTCACTTTGTTCTTTGGGATAGCGGATTGTATTAGCGAACCATTGATGGTATTTTTCTTCGTTGTGTTGATAAAGCACAGCAGAATAGATTGCTGGAATCATTTCATGATTTGGCATGTGGTGGGCATTTTTCAGCACCTGTGACTGCTCATAAGATTTTGCGAGCAAGATACTACTGGCCAACCCTTTTTCAGGATGCATACAGTTGGGTATGCAAATGTGATCGTTGTCAGCAGTTTGTAGGAAAACAAAAGCTTGCTACATTACCTCTAAAACCGGTGGTGATTGAGGAGCCGTTTCAACAATGGGGCCTTGATTTCATTGGTACTATTAATCTAGTATCTAGTGCGGATCATACATGTCTTGACCGCAACTGATTATTTCACTAAGTGGGTTGAAGCAATTCCAGTAAAGAGTGCAACATCATCAGTGGTATGTTCATTTTTAAAAGAGAATATTATTTCTCGTTTTGGGGTACCCAATAAGATTGTTACAGACAATGCTTCAGTTTTCTCTTCATCAGAGATTACCCAGTTTTGTTTTGAACATGGTATTACTCTTTCACATTCATTCGACTATTATCTGCAAGGAAATGGTCAGGCTGAATCAAGTAACAAAAATCTGGTTACTATCATTCGTAAGCTTGTGGATGATAATCAAAGGTCCTGACACAAAGCTTTGTTTGATGCTTTGTGGGCGGACAAAATTACACCAAAGAGAGCTATTGGTATGTCACCATTTCAGCTTCTTTACGGTCTAAATTCAGAAATTCCCATAACCTTGGAACTTCCTGCTCTTAAGTTGGCTAAGGCCATAGAAGAAGGAACTTATGAGAGTTCTTTGGATAAAAGAATCATGTTCTTACACCAATTAGAGGAACAGAGAACTTAGGTTGTTGATCGGCTTACAACGCATCAACAAGTCAAGAAGTGTTTTGATAAAAAAGCTAAACCTAGAGAATTTCAAGTTGGTGATCGTGTCCTACTCTGGGATAAAAGGCGAGAACCAAAGGGTATGCATAGCAAGTTTGATTCTCTTTGGCGAGGTCCTTTCACAATTCATCAAATAGCCGGAGAAAACAGTTTCCTGTTGGCTTACCGCGATGGAACTCCTTTTGCGCTGCCATATAGTGCGCAGCATTATTTTGAATGAGCTCCAGATAAGTACCTTTTGTACAGAATGTCCAAGTCTTTTTAGATTTTTAGGTTTTTGAGTCTTTTTGTTTTTATTTTTGGCTGCCTGACTCTATAGCCCAATGGAGTAGATGAAGGCACTTAGAGGTCTAGATTCTACATTACTCATTGTTTCTAAGAACAGACGAGGTACGTTCCCCAGTTAGAGCCAGCTGTTGTCCTCAATTTTGAATGCACAAAATTGTGGCAACCCAACGAATTTTTCTCGATAGTTTGTAGGAGTATCCGCTAGGTCTTGAACGTTGTGATGAGTTGATGTAAAAAGGCAATTCGTTATCCCTGAAAAGTTCTTAATAACACACTCATGCGTTTCTTTCGTTCTTCCCATTTGTTTTTAATCTTGGTTCGCCCTCGAGACGAAAGCCCTCTGAAATACGCTCGTTTCGAGCTAACTTAGACGTCAAACGGAGTTGTATAACTCCAGTTATGATGAAAAAGGTGGGGTTTTTCGGGTTGACTGCATATCTTTGAAAATCCATTAAAAGGTGTGATTTTTGAAGTCGATTGCATGTCATTGAATTATATTTAGTATAATTAATGAATTTTATAATTCATTTTAAAATTTCAACTCTTTTCGAGTTGATTTTAATATAGTTTTTAACGTTTTCATAAAATTAGTTTTTAAGTAAACTAGTTTTGTTAAAATATTATAATTATATTAAATTAATTCAATTTTAAAAGATTTAAATCTTTTAAGTCTTTCCCTATTAAATACATCATTTTTATTGATAACTGCATATGTTTTCATTATATTTTGCAGTTGATCTTCCAAAAGGCGTATTTTAATGATCAAAAGGTGTTATTTTTCGATGCAATTGCATGAATTAAATGACATGTTTTCTCTTCCCTTGGTGTCGAATTTTGAAAGCATTACATATGTTTTTATATGTTAAAATGCTTTTGAAATGATTTATTCTTCCCTAAATACGTTGTTTTTGAATACTATTACATATCTTTTAAACTATATGTAAGAGTTATTCATATCTCTTCCCTAGACGTCGATTTTGAACTTCTTTGCATATGTTATAACTTAACTCTTTTACACATATGTTAAGAGTTGTTAAAATGACGTTTTTAAAAGCTTTATATGCTAGAGCGTCGATTTTTAATGCAAATGCATATACGTTTTAACTAGATAGCATATGTCAAGCCTTTTAAAAAGAACGTTATATATAGAAGGTGTCGATTTTTAAGACTAGTACATATGCAATATGTATTAGCTCTAAAAGTTAACGTTTTTTTTTGTGTATATGGCTGGGCGTCGATTTTCACTACATATGCATTTACGTTTCAACTTGTATGTGCATATATTTTGGCTATTTGAAACAACATTTCTTATGAGTGCTAGGCGTCGTTTTTTTCTTCCAAATTCATGTGTATTGGCTTTGGTAAAAAGCGTTTTTAATATTCAAAGGAGGGTGTCGATTTTGAGAACAAATACATGTGCATTTGAATCTTATCGCCTATGTATTAAGCTTTGAAAAAGGCGTTTTTAATAAAGAGGGAAGGCGTTGATTCTAACTCTCTTTACATCTGTATTCAAACTTATTAAAATGCAATGTAAACCCTCTTTATAAGTGCGTCCATCATTTCCCTTTCCAGCACAGCATATGAGCATTTCAAACACTCAAATCGCATGTGCAAAGGCATTTGAAAAAGGCGTTTTTAATGCTGTTATGAAGGCATTGATTCCCATTGCCATTTCACATTTTTAAAACACTTGCTATCTTATTTGAAAAGGGCGTTTTCTGCTGGGGCGTCGATTTTCAAGAGCATTACATATGACTGTTTATTATGAACAACATATGTTTTTCTTCCAAAACAGTCCGCTTAGAGTTGATTTTTCTTCAAATCGCCTTGAAGTTAAAAGTTTTCAGCATCACCAATCTTTCCCATAACCATTGAATCAATTTGGTAAGCATTTCTATGATTTGTTTTATCATTTTTGATTGCTTTGTTGCCCTAGGCGCCGTTTTTCCTTCTCATTACATGTGCATGAGAAACGGTCAAACGGTTGCTATTTTCTTGCAATTTTCTTCTCAATCTTTCCCACTTGGCTATACATAGTCATTGACAACTCAAGTTGAAGGGAGGGAGAATAGGAAAATGCATTATTTATACTCATTCAACCCAATCTTTTCTAAATCCGGAAATCAATTGGATTTATTTTCAGATTTGGGCTCAAGATTTTGAGAGATTTAGTCTTGCTGATTGAGGTAAATTTTCCTTCTTCCTTCTCATGTTTTTCTTCCAATTTGCTTATTTTACATGTTAAGTTTGCAATTTAAATTTACATGTAATGGCATTCATGTTTCTCTAATTCCTATTTCACCAATTCTCAAAGATGCATGTACAAGAACTTCATCTTTCTTGCACATGCAGTCGGGATTAAAAACCCCGTCCTATGAAGAGGAAAAGACAAATGCAAGTTCCTTTTGTGCTATTTTTCTATTCCCACTTGCATCAAATTACTGTCCCCATTGTCATCATATGACGTCAAACTCATAATGATGACGAAATTGACTTTCCATTATAAAATACTATCCTTCCATTTCATCCATTATCCTTTCACTTCATATTTCATGCTGTCCACATATGTAATCATCCTTGAAAAACCCGTTTTTGAGTTTTCCTTCACCCAGAAATCATTCATTTTTCCAAAATCAGCCATCTCCTTTCTCTTGTCATTTGCTGATGAATCTTTCTCAAGAGGATGTTCTCACGTTATGGGATTTCTATGTCACAGCTTTTCATTCACAGGAAGTTGTTATGTTTGAAGGGATCGTACCACCGAGAGAGAAGGAGAAGAAAAAGATGAAGTATCAATATGATTCTTATCATAATTCCATCCCACCTTCACAGATGATTTCCTATTGTGACGAGGTGAGAGACACAAACGTTTCTCATATGAACTTTGAAGATTTTCTTCAAAGGGTAGATGCTGCAACTACAGAAGATATGCTTTCCATCAAACAGAGCAGTATACATCTTGTTTCTACATTCCCATTGGCTGCCTTAGAACCGGAGTTCGTGTTCGCATGTGCAAGGAATTTTGATTCCACCTCTAGAACTATTAAGGATCAAGACGGAAAGACCATTATCAGTCTAGATCCAGAGACGGTGGACAGAATATTCAAAGTACCTGTGAGCCCCGTTACTATCAACATCACAAAGCAGAAGGCTCTAGACAGATGGAATTAAGATACTCCCTCATGTACCAAATTCATAAATGAGAACTGGCTGCTCCATAAGAGACCAAGTATTACTAGATGGCCAAAACGGATACGGCGCACTGAGTTCAAAGAAGAAATCAGCGATCTCATCACTTTGTTCAGCCGCTTAGCAGGGTTGAAGGCTTCAAACACCTTTGAGCCCTGGATGTATAAGTATATTTCCCTTATTGTTCGGTCAAAGAAAGAGATTTTCTGGGGGGAAATGATCAGTGACATGTTGTGTGAACAACTTACTCAAGTTGTTGATACTTGTACATTCTACATGAATTCCTACCTGGTTTACATTGCTGCATCTCTCGGGTCTTTTTCTGGATTATCTACAAAGGGAGATAGATCATTGGTTCCAGTTTGGGAGTACTATCCTCAGCTTGTCTTGAAGGCAAGTCGATCGCATTACCGCAGGGTACAGGATGCCTTCTTTGGGCATTTCATGTGCATGTTTGATAAGAATCTTCCAAACCGGCAGGTGTCAGATGAAGCATGGGTCAAGGTTAATGAGTACGGCTGCCTATTCCTCCATTTTCCTAGCTTCACATACATGAGGGTGGGTTATTTCAAGGGTGAGCCACATACATTACCAAGGTATCCCACGGATAAGATTATTCTCATGGAGCTGGCCCGACAACTTATGTCCGTCCAAATGCATTAGAATGCATTACATAGACCTAGTGTGGGGATTTCCTCTCGAAATCCTTTGAAGATCGGTGGGTACTCTATTGATACAGTTCCTAAGGCTAAGAACATGGAATACGAGCTTCAGCACATTACTCTGAAGAAGTTCATGGCGAGAAGTCACTTTGACTGGCGGGGACTTAATGATAAAATGAGGAGACAGTTTGTACATGTCTACAGATTGGAGGACATCTGGATAGATCTCCGTACTGAGACGGACATAAGAAAGATGGATTATCAGGGTCTATCCCTCAAGCAGATTGTAGACTTTAATCTTGCTGATATTCCACCAGGCGTTGAGGATGATGATAACATCCTTGATCGAGATTACACCCGCAATCATGTTGAGGACTTGCCCATCTCATCTCCTTCTTGGTCTGGAAAGGAGAATCTTTCTATCTGGGATCGCTTTCAATCAATACTTGCAAATACCAATATTTGGTTGAAGCGGAGAGGCCTAAAAAGTATTAAGGTAAGAGCCAGCAAGGATTTTGATCATGGTGGTCCGGTTGGCAAGCGGTTAGAGATTAAGGGAAGAACCAAAGACGGTGCTTCTTCTGTAGCTGATCTTGTTGTTCCTGTTGTACTCACTCTTCCAAAGCTCACCATTAAGGGGGTTAAAGATAGCGGGAGAATTCTTGAGATCAAAGGTACAGAGTTTGAGAGGATTCAAGTTGAATCCAGCGATGATGAGATGCCTGATTCACCAGATGCACTTGTATCAGAGGAATCTCCTTCAGATGTACCTCCTCCTGTGGATGATTCAGCTACTATCACTGACCCTGGAACTGCACCGGCATCAGATGAATCTCCTGATTCACCTACGGGCACTGCTGCAGATGAATTCACAACAGGACTCACACCTCCTACGGATTCAGTTCTGGTCACACCAGCTCTACCTGTTTCATCAACTGCTCCCATTATTGTACAGGAGGAGTCCTACCACAGTTTTGAGAGTGTGTTTGATGCATACT
This sequence comes from Chamaecyparis obtusa, assembly GCA_027943335.1. Lineage (NCBI taxonomy): Eukaryota > Viridiplantae > Streptophyta > Pinopsida > Cupressales > Cupressaceae > Chamaecyparis > Chamaecyparis obtusa. Next base: position 826,941 of record BSBK01001760.1, on the reverse strand, counting down.
CAATGACTATCCCATCCATGGTTACTTCGTCAGCGGCAGGGTTGGATACTACTTTGGCACAGGTAGATCATTTCATATCAGAGGTTACTTATGGTAGTCCTACACCTATGGCTGTCATGACAGAGGCGACCCCTCTGGTTGCCACGGTTACACATGCGGAACCAATCACCACTTTGGCTATCACATTAGCAGAGGCGACTTCTTACTCTTTCTCTCTACCTCCTTGGCTTTCCGCCATAACACAGAAGAGGAAAAAAGAAGAGATTCCCTTGGAAGCATTTGACTTAAAAAATGCTTCTAAACCAAAGGCTCTTAAAAGTAAGAAGGCAAAAACAGTCTCGAGGATCGTGGTTGAAGATAGTGCCAAATATGCCGAGATTGCTGAGCCTTTGACTGATGGGGTCACAGACAGTGGACAGCCCTCTGATTTCAGGATCACTAGGGTGGAGTTGGGAAAACAGACACGTTTGAGTTGTCAGCAAGATGCTCAAGACGTTGTCTTACATCTCTCTCAAAGAAACGATCAGCTTTGGGAGAGGAAAAATAAATTGAAAGAAGAAAATGCACGCTTGTTGGAGGTTATTAGCATGATGAATAACTCACAGAATGCAGCTCCAATTTCAGTCTCGCATCCTGAAGACTATGACATGCGTCATAAGAAGGCCAGGGCAATTGATGAATGGACAGCACAGATGGAAACGTAGGGTGCACAAGTGATTAAGGATTCACTTGAAGTCGTGAGGCATATACGCATCACTGCTAGCGAAATCAGAGAGCATATTTTATCCTTCCAGCAGTAGTTGCAGATTCTAAGTGATGATCTTAATGTGTGGAAGACTTTGCAGGACTTCGATCTTGAGAAATTGTGTCAGCTAGAAGTTATCTCTTCTGCTGATTCATATTTTGAATCTCTTGATCTCATGGTTAATAAGGAAAAAGTATTAAGTAAGTTGACCACAGACTTACAGGATGTTCTAAGATCATGGGAGGAACAAGAGCTTCATATGGTGAAAGAATTTGAGAAGATTTCCTGTGATGTTTCTTCTGGGCATAGTAAGCAGATTGATGGGGAAATCATAGTGACAAGGTTTTCAGAGATAGTGCGCTCACATTTAGATACTGATGACTTTGGTCCGGCTACATTGGATTGGTTCATGGAATGCAAGTCATCTTTGAATCAATTGCAGAAACAAGCAACTAAGTACACAAAATCCCACATTTTGTGGAAGGCAATTTCAGTTGCTCGACACATGGGATCCCCAGACCCTTCTGTTATTCATGAGTCTTTACGGAAGTTTGAAGCTTACGTAAATACTTTTTGATGTAAATATTCTAAGTGTTTAGAACACTTTTTCTATGCTTTTTAGGTAGATCGGTAGATTACATGCAGTCCATGTAGTGTTTGTAAATACAGGAAAACATATTCCCGTATACAAGAATTATGTAATCATGTTGTAAGAGCTTTAGGCTTTGCAACATTGAATAAGCCAAAGTAGTTAGTTGTTTGAATAAGTCAAAAGTGGTTAAGGTTTTCCCCTTTTCTCTCCACTTTTCTCTCTTCTATTTTCCTATATAAAGAAGAGAGTTCTTTGTAGTTATTTTTATCTTTTGTTGAAACAAGCAGAGCCTATTGAGAACTAATTAATGAAAACTTTGAGTTTCGTTGTATGAGTTTTTTTTTTTGAAAGTGAATAAAGGAAGCAAGATTCTTCAAACTTTGTGTTGTAAATCTTGAGATTAGATGATGTTTTCTTATGTTACATTATTTGATCTTTTCCAAGTTCATTTCTAAAGCAAAGCTTTTGTGCATCATTGGAGACTTCAATCCATTTTCTGAGAGACTTTGAGCTACAGAGGAGGGATTGCTATAAAAGTAGTGGCTGCTAGTATTTGGAGTTAAAAGACTTTGAGCTTTAATTTCAAGTATTTTCTTTATTTTCAGGATTATTAGTGAGAGACTTTGAGCCTCACTATTAGTTCTTATCACTTTGAAACAGAATTGATCGCAAGAGACTTTGGGCCCTTGTTGTTGATTCACCAAATATATTAGTAACTGCTGCCTTAGTCATTGTTCTTATGCCAATTACTAAGTCACCGGTATTATCGTAGCAATTAGGTTCTTTTTGTTGAATTTGAAGGTGACAGTTATATGCAAATTATTCCTGAAAAAAGAGGAATTGATTGAGAGAAATACCCCTTTTTGTAATTTTAGTTAAGTACTCATTGAAGCCACCTACGGTAAGAAGGGAGCCTCCCCTGTTGCTGAGAGGAGAGATTTATCTCACGATACCGTTGTCTAAAACTACAATTTTGTAAGGTGTAGTCTTAGTGACTTACAAAATTTTTAGCCAACAATATATATAATAATAATTGTTATTATATTAATTACATAATAATGAATAGACATGTCCCATGAAGGGACATGTCTCTTCTTGGCTCATTCTCAATATAAATGCAAGAGATTGTTGCATTTGGGAAACACATACAATCGTATAGTGCTATTACATTTGCAATGATCCTAAAACCTTAACCGACCCTTCCACCAATAAAGCATAAAAGAGGATTCATTCCAAGCATTGAAGGGGATACATTGTGCTGTGAATCAAGGCATAAATAATCAGCACTGAATCAGCAATTGGTACTCATTAAAGGGCAGATCAGAGTATAAGGCATGGGCAGATCATCCAACAATTAATACATTTAGAAGTCCCTTGCTCCAGCAAGTATAATCATCAAGGATTATCTAAGCAATCAGCACGAAGAGCACACAAAAGGACTAATAAGATCGATTCATAGAGATTGATCAGCATTTACATCCAAGAAATTTTTTTCAGACTGGCAGGCTGATATTATATTAGATCGACCATCTTTAGCATCCTTCCTTCTCACAAGTAATTGTGGTAGAATTATATCTATGTGCATATGAATAATAGATGATGCGTAGATGAATGCTCATAGTAGAATATAGGATGTGCTTGTTTGTTTGCAACCCATCTTGTATGAAGGGCTTGAGGTGTAAGCGAAGGGGGTCACTAAGGCTACGTAAGTAGGCCATCTTAGAATGGATCAGAGGGCCCTTATGTTGGATAGCTGAGGAATCCACTTACGACCTCTACCCAACTCCACATAGAGAATAGTTATGCATATTGCCTGAAACCCACCTTGCGAGGGAGAGGGCCTGAGATGTAAGCAAAGGCTATGTAAGTTCTAGAATGGACTAGAATGCCCTTACGTTGGAGAGCCGAGTAACTCACCTATGACCTCCGCCCAACTCCACAAGATTGTATGTGTTTTTAGGAAGATGAGGCAGGATGGGGAAAGCAGGGAAAAGCCATCAAGGGGAGGGTTGGTGTGATGTCCCCATTTTGAAATAGGATTTAATAATAAATAGGAATTAAATAATAGAAATTTTTACTAATATTAAAATATAAATTAAACAAATAAGTAATATAATATCTTTTCAAATAAATAAGTACTAATAATAAAAGGAAAATCCAATAAATAAATAATAATTAATAATAAGCAATAATAATAATTAAAATTATAATATATTAATATTAACTATAATACTACTCAAATATTATTATAATATGAATCTAAGGCATGCTATAATATACATAAATAAAAAACATATATAATATAATAAATATATAATATTACAAGGGTAGACATCTGTGATGAGGAGCTGTGGGAAGTAGTTGATAGCTTGTGTTGAAGGAAAGCTGAATCTCAGAAAAGACATCACTTTCAGAAGTGTTTACTCTCACAGCCTGGATGTGAAGTATTGCTGAGCATCGATCCCCTTAATTGTGTGCTCGCCATTTGCTATGCAATTTGATTATCACTGTCAATGCTGAGTTCAGTACTGGCAGACCTGCACATTCACAGAGTTCTGCTACTATTAAATTTAAGTGGGAGATTGGAATCTGCCCGTGACTGGAGTTTCTGCAGCAGCAATATTGTGCAATCATTGTGGTCAATTTTTTCACATAGCTGCTTTGCTGTCCTAAGGTTGTGGCAATCTACCGGGCAAAGTTTCTTTTTATCTCCAGCTGTATTAGCCCAATTCTGAAGTTATCGAACAACTTATGTATCTGAAAATGCAAGATCAGATTTGAAATATTAATTTGTTTTGTTCTTCATTTATTTTCTGTTCAAGTTCATAAACCATTTGATTGCCCAGTTAATCAGTAAGAGTATATTTAGTACATATGTATATGTATGGTTTGCAATGCAAAACTTTACAATCAAGACATAAAAAATGGAAACCAGACTCGTACTCACAGAAAACAAAACCATACTCTCAGATTTATACCAACTGTTTGATATAATGCTTGAAAGTTGAGGACTTGGAAAGTGAAATGAAAACTGATAAATTAATAGCAAACAAGGCAGTGTCTAACACCCAACTATGGAGAGTGGATGATATCTGTATCATGCAGACACAAAACAGGAAGATGGAGGATTCTACAGGCCTCCTTGAGGGTAGATTCTATGTCCTCCGGTTAGATGGAGGCAAGTCATATTCATAACTTAGGGAGGCCCAAGGTTATAACTGACCATTGTTATCATTGAAACAGTTGATCCCTTTCAAGGACCAAGTTTTAGCAGAACAACCTTGCAATTATGCAAGGGGTTTATCTTTATGCTCAAGATTTCACCAAATAGACCTAAAAGAATGTAATTGGTTATTTCTTTTTCTATAGAGTAACAGTTTTTAATTTTGTTTTTCACAATCTCCCAAGGTTTCCATACACTTTTAAATTTTTTAGATCCTGCAGGTGTTATAGAGTATTTACTAGTCAACAAATCACAGAAGGGAAGCATTTTCCAAGCTTTAGCCTGTTTAGGAACAGACAGTTGAATGTTATTCCTCATAAGAATCTTCCATGGTTCATCTCCTCTTATAGCTTAACGGACCCATTTAACTGCAAGAGCTATTTTATGCTTTCTTAGGTTTTTCAATCCTGTTTCCTTTCCAATATTAGCTTGGGAGATCTCTCTATACAACCTGATTGCATTTTCTTTAGTTATTGGTTTTGGAGTATGCTTCTTACTGTAGATGTGAATAGGTTCTTATAAAAATACAAGAATTGTCTTTTTACATCTTCCAGGGCTACTCGTAAGATTATTTCTTGACCAGACTTTATCAACCTGCTCCTTGACTCCTTTCTCTTTGATAAATCTGAAAGAAAAGTTCTAAGTCCTTACCTCCATTAATTTAACCAATTCATCTTTTCCCTTACTCTAAGACCTTGTGTCCTGAGCCTGTAATTTTTTAATGAGTGTTTAACAAAGGTTAGTTTCTCATTCAACTCAACATTCTTGGAGTCATTCTGCAGGTTGGTTTCAACTTTTAGAAGTGTCCCTTGAAGACTCTTTTCAATTCTTCTTTTATCCATGGCTCTTTTCTTGCCAATAGTTTGGTAGACAATTGTCCAACCTTTGGCATTAGTTTCCCATTTCTCTATGGCTGGTTTATCTCTTTGCATCCATTTATTTAATCTCCAAGGGTGTAGATAGCTTCATTACAGTCTTCAGCTCTTAAGAGATAAATAATTAGGATGAATTTGTCTTTTTCTTTGTTCCATGTATGTTTCTTTTTAGCAATTGCAATACTTGCCTTTATAGGATGATGATCGGATAAAAGTAGGGGCAGACACTCACCCTACTACTGTTCTCATTTTGGTTAGAGTTGAAAAGTCCTTGTTGACGTAAAACTTGTCTAATCTTTAGTATATACTTCTATTTCCCTTTTGGGAATTACACCAGGTATTCTAGATACTTTTGGTTCTTCTTTTCATTCCTTCAAGGGGCCAAATAATTTGAGCTTGTGCTTTGTTTTGTTCTAGAAATTCTTCTCATTGCCTTACTAGTCCATATCCATACCTCTAGGTTTGCCTTAATTTTTTTCAACCATGTTAAAATCCCCTCCTAGGATGCCGGTTCGGGTTCGAAGGACTAGTTCGCCGGTATGACAAAATTTTGAAAAGGGGTTTGGGTTCGTTAGTACAAAAACATGTAAAAATTATATATATATATATATATATATATATATATATATATATATATATATGAAGCCTAGAAGCATTGGTTAAGATGAGAATGTCACATAGTATCATAAAAATATTTAAACAACAAAAACACCATAAACTTGTAATCATAGCATCATGAATCATGATCATACCATCATAGCATCATACCATCATATACTTCATGAATCATGATCATACCATCATAGCATCATAGCATCGTATACTTCAAGTTCAACATCAAAGACTCAAATTTCAAAACATTAAATGTCAAGTGATAAATCATAACATCAAGTTCAACTAATGGATTAAAAATTTATTGATATTCATCATCATCATCATCTTCATCTTCTTCTTCTTCGTTGGCATTAGTTGACTCACAAATAGAGCTAAGGCCAATGGGATTAGTTGCACTAATAATATTATTGACGTCAAAACCTTCAAGCCGAGCAGTGGAAGCATCGAAGTCCGCAAGTTCTGCATTTATATCCCACCTCTTCGACTCCCCTTCTTTGTATTCTTTATTCTTGTGTGAGACAAGATGCAAGTTGTAATACACAAATGTCAAGTTCTCCGCTCTTTTTGACTGCAACCTATTGCACTTTACCGAGTGGATGAAATAATATGTGCTCCAATTTCTTTCTGATGCAGATGAACTAGCAACCTATGAAGACAAGACAAAGTAAACAATTAAAATAAAATTACTAGCAATTAAAATAAACCTATGAAGACAAGACAAAGTAAACTAAATGTTTTAAAAAAATCTTACTTGTGATATAACTTGTTAATGTTTGTTGCTGCAGGAGATATTATTCTTACATGCGATTGACCTCTTGTCTTCATTGTTGATGCTCGGTTCAGACTTGCTGATCATAGTTATCTTTAATTGGTTCCTTTGTTTAAGTTCAATCACTCTGTTCTCTTCATTGTTCTGCATTAGGCTATCGTGGAACCTAGCTAATGTTAGCTGTAAAGTTGTGTTTCCGTCGAATGTTAGCTGCCGACGGAGGTAAAGTTGAGTTACCGTCGGGGTTAGTCGCCAACGGAGGTTAGTTAGTTACCGACGGTTGAGAAGGGTGACGACGGTTGGTTGCACCGCTTCAAATTGTATATGAATATTGGACTTGATCAGTAGAAGCATCATGATCATTGTGCGACTCTGAATATTAATGAAAGCTATTGTGTTCTTTTCTACATATATTATCTCTGTTGCATATCTTATTAATGGTTGTGCGTCTGTAACAAGTGTACCCTTCGGGTAAACATTTGGCGCCGCTGCCTTTCGAATTGGGACAAAGGCATATGGAGTATTATCCATAAATGGGAATACCAGTAGATGTTAATAGGCGAATAGATGAAAATGGCGAACTTTTTGAAGGGGAGGACCACCTGACGAATGACTTTCGAGTCACACTCACTGCGGCCATTGAAACTTTCGTACAGAGAGAGGCCACCAGAGCAAGTGTGCCAGAAGATATTGTGTGGGACGCACTGAACGTAGGCCCGGCGGCTAACCGTCTTCTGCACCCTTCCAAGGCTTCTTGCACAAGCAACGCTTGCGCAGAGACTCCGACAGGAAGAAATCGCTCGAGAGGAACGCAGGCAAGCAATCCTTCAGGAGTATCACGAACGAGTCAACAAAAGACTCCAGGAAGAATGCGATGGGAAACCCCATCTGAAATAGTCACATATGAAGTGACCGAAGAAGGGACACTGAAAAATAAAAAGAATGACAAGGTCATTCACAAAGAGATTGTAATAAAATCTGAATGAATAAAAGTGTCCCTTTATTTTATATTGTGTGTTGATTGTGGGTGTGAGGAAAGACATTTAATGCCCAACCAATTAAATAAGAATAGAAATTTAAGGAAGGAATCCGACGGAGAACAAGTTCTTCGAAAAGCAATCGAACAGCAGCAAGCCGAGCGAAGGGAGAGGTTCAGGAGATGTGCCGATAGACTAGCGGAGGGGGTGAGTGAAGGCAACGGTATAGAAGAACCTAACCACGAAAGAGGTAGAAGTGACGACGAAGATTTGCTAGAGGAAGCGACGAACTTGTTGGAAACCTTAACTTTAACACCACGGACGGAAGCCTGTAGGAAGGCAGAAGAGGAAGCCGAACGGAAGTAGTGTGCAGTTGCCGAAATCATTGAAGTGAACGAAAGACACGCGGGTCATACTACTTCGAGTTCGGGAACATCTATCCACGGAGACAATGGCTCCGGAGGATCGACGGGAGGAGCCCCCATACAACAAATACCGCTGGCAGTAACTCAATCGGCCGCGCAACAGGTGGTACAAACCACCATTCCACCCACGACAGCTATGGCCACGAACAAGGAAAAACTAGCCAAATTCCAGGGCGATGCAAAGGACGATCCTGTCCGACATTGCCGCACATGTGAAACAATTTGGGCAGCAAATGCAGTTACAGATCACGATGAATGGATGAAACAATTTCCAGCAACCCTCCGAGGGGTAGCAATTGACTGGTATTCCAACTTAGATAAAACCCAAGTGACCACTTGGGACCAATTAAAAAAGGAATTTGAGAAAGAGTTCAGACTCCTACGAGACGACAATGAAATCATCTCCGAAATCTACGGAACCAAGCAAGGGCCGAAGGAGACCGTATGGACCTACGGTCGCCGACTGAAAGAATTGGTAGGCAAAATGGAGAGCCCACCAGCCAATGGATTGAAGAAGCAATGGTTCGTCGAAGGATTGAAATCCAACCTTCGGAGGAAGGTGAAGATAGTTCCTCCCCCTTCTTACATTGACGCCTACAACCGAGCAATGGACCTTGAGAGTGAACATAAAACATCGAAAAAGAAGAAAAATGAGTCTTCTTCGTCGAAGGACGACAATACTTCAGGAGATGACAGCGGTAGTGATGGGAAAGCAAAGAAGAAAGTCTCCGCACTACAAAAGGACATGGAACGAATGCTCAAGGAATTTCGCAATATGAAGGGTAGCACCAGCCGGAACGACAAAGGAGAACTTTGGTGCACCGATTGTAAAGAGGCTGGCCATGCTAAGGGCGCATGCCCACGGAAGATGTTTTGCGATATTTGTCAATTGGCGGGTCACTCCACAAAGGAATGCCAGTTCAATATGAAGACACGAGGCTAACAAGTCATGTTCACACAGGAAGCTTCAGCCTCCGGAAATCCACAGAACACAGCCTCCTCAGGCGGATATAGGAATAATCGCCAAGGGGGAAGAGGAAACAGCAATAATGACGGAGGATGAAGCTGCCTTCAATATGATACAAGCGGAAGACTGATGATTCAATGCCACACGTGTAGTCAGTGGGGGCATTTCGTTTGGGACTGTCCGAAGGGAGAAAAGGCGCAATTTCTGTGCAAATGTTGCGGGCCTGGAGATCACGATGATACAAAATGCCCCAAATCGGGAGTGAATTTAATTAACATTGAAGGCAACGAGGGAGTGTTGGCAATCACCCGAGAACAAGCACGGAAAGCCACCTACCCACATCCAGAGACTGAAAAGAAGAGAGTAGCAAAGATGAGGGAAGATATTCAGACGGCCCAACGGAATGAAATGCACGATGCCGTGGGAACTTCCCAGGGAAGTCACGGGGAATGGATATTAAGGCAAATTATGCAAATAGAAATTCCAGTGCAACTGGGAGATCTTTTGACAGTGGCCCCACAATTAAGAATGGCCCTACTCAATGCGGTACCATCTTCGAACAGGCAGAGGACAACGACCGCAACGGCAAACTCTCTCGAAAAAGGGAAAATCCGTCGAGGATCCCATGTTATTGACACTCAACACCGGAAGGCACCCGACAGTAGTACAAATGGGAATCTTGGGCACAATACTCACGGACACCATCATTGACGGAGGATTGGGGGTCAATGTCCTACCCGAAGAAACCTGGAAGAAGCTCGACCAGCCAACACTATGGCCACCGACGTTCCAGCTAGTAGGCGCAGACCAACATGGAATTAAACCCATAGGCACACTGATGGCTCAAAAAGTGATGATTGGCACCCAACCATTTGTCATGGACTTTATTGTTATTCCAGTAAAAAAGAAGGGATACGACGCTCTCTTAGGGAGGGGATGGCTGGTACAAGCAAGAGCAAAGCACGACTGGAAGCGGAACGTCATTTCTATGGAGAGAGATAGCCGGAAATTCACCATTGATTTGAGAAGTCAATTGGTGAGTGAAGACCTGGCGTCCTCGTCGGGATCAGACACAGACGAAGAAATTGACGAAGACAAGAACCGAACAAGGAAGGTGTATTACAAATAGAAGGGTACTTCGACGATGACACAGACTCATTGAACGGGCTTTTTCATTGGCAAATGGAGGATTATGAGCTAAGGCAATGTAACATGTTGGAGATAGAGGACGAAGAAGGACAGATAGGGGATGAGGAGGCGGGGCCTACATTTCCGCCACAGTATGAGAAGTACAAAGAGGGGGAACTCCAAATTCAGGAAACTCTCGCACACCAGTTCGACAAAGAGAAAATCATTAAGTATGAAGAACTGACAGTAAAGACCATGAATTTAGGGGATGATACCAACCCAAAGAACATCCTTATAGGGGAAGACTGGAACCCTGTGTTGAAAACAACAACATTTAAAATTTTCACAGAATACAAAGACGTATTCGCCTGGACTTACAAAGACTTGAAGGGGGTACCACCGGAACTGTGTGTCCACCGGATCCCACTCGTCGAAGGAGCAGTCCTTGTACGGAAACGTCCGTACAGAATGAACGAAAACTATGCAGCCCGTGTTAATGAAGAGATCAAAAAGATGCTTGATGCAGGCATAATATTTCGGGTATAGATGAGCGAATGGGTCTCCCCCATTGTGATCTTACTGAAGGACTCCACCCAACTAAGAATATGTGTGGACTTCAGATGCTTGAACGCTGTTACAGTCAAAGATCCCTTCCCAATTCCTTTCACGGATACCATTTTAGAGGAAGTTGTTGGTCACGAAATCTACTACTTTATGGATGGATTTTCGGGGTATAACCAAATATCAATAGCAGACGAAGACAAGCTGAAGACAACGCTTGTGGTAGAAGATGGAGTATATGCTTACAACAGGATGTCGTTCGGGCTTTGCAATGCCCCAGCGACATTCTGCTATGAGGTTTTCACACCATCACCCCAAAGAATTTGTGGACCCCCATTTTTTGAGCAAGCCTTGACAGTTTTCCTAGATCCGGGTATTTGGGTGCCTTAGCGAATTTTTGGGTGATCCAGAGGTTTTGAAATGAAAATTTTACACTTGGGATATTTTTGAAGTGCTTGGGAGGGTATAGCTTGTTTTCACCTTGTGTGAAACATTGATTTTCCTAAATAGTTGATTTTGTCTTTAGGCCAAATGAAATTCAATAGGAATATTTTATTTCGATTGTTAGAACAATATCTGGCAGGGCAAATTTGCAAAATTTTTAGACTTGGATGAATTTTGGAAAATTGGAGTAATTAACTTTAACATTTTCAAAATTTAATTGTGGACTTGGTTATTTTTGGAAAATCTTGTAAATTTTTTGTGGTAAAATGAAATTAAATTAAAAAAAATTGAATTTAAATTGCCAAATTTGAGTTTAATTGCCAAATGGAAATTAAATTGCTAAATAATTTTTGGATTGCAAAATAATAAAAATAAATTAAATTGCCAAGTGGGATTTTTTGAAATTTTAAATGGAAAAAGAGTAAATGAAAGTTGGAAATGGAATTGAAATTTATTTGAATTTTAATTGGCTGGCAGCCCCTTCCCATTTTTTATTTTTGCTTGGTATTGGGCACAACAAACATAAATTTTTCCATCTCCCAAGGCAGCCATCAATTCCAGCCCCACTTGCAATTTTTATGCATGTATTTGGCAATTTTAAAATAAATAAAATCATATTTTTGGGCCGAGTGTTTGTAATTTAGAAATTTAATTTGGGCTCTTTTGTGTGTTAAATTCAATGTATTTTAAGGCCTAAGAGGTGTGAAATTCAAGGCAAGTTATTGGGTCCACAATGGGGAAGGTTTAAAGCTATATTGGAGGCCTAAATGACCTTTTTTCAAAATTTCAATTTTAGGGCCTATGGTAATTTCGGATTTGGCTAATTTAAACCCATAATTTTTTGCACTAGGCTGGCCCAATTTTAAATTAAAATTAAATACCCAAGGCTGTGCAATTATTTTTTCATGCATTTAATTTGGTGTTGTTTGGCAATTTAATTAATTTTATTTTCCCTCCAATGCAGGTTAGCCCTATTTGAAGAGGCAAAAAATTAGGATAAAGGGAAGGCTTGTCTCCTCATTTTCTCATTCATTTCTCACTTGTCTCTTGGCAGCCAAGGAGGAGCTCTTGGAGTAGCAAAAGAGCAAAATTTTGCAAGGAGGAGTGCATTTTTGGTGTTGTCTTCTTCTTTGGAGGAGAATTTGTTGGTGTAAAAGAAGCCCTGCTATTTTGAGGGCAAATTTGCAAAACTTAGTAGAGTCTTTTAGCCTTTTCTCCTTAATTGTTATTATTGTCTTTTGGTTACTTGATTGTTTGGGTGTCGGAGACAAGTTTTGTTGAGAGATTTTGAGTTGGTTCTTAAGCTGATTACTCGATCGTTGTGATTGGATTTTTCCCCTCTTGTTGCTTGCTATGAATCACTCCATAGCGGATGCTAGTACAAGCAAGAATCCAAAGGGACTAATACCAAAATAGCTAACAAGGAAGTTATGATGCCCAATACCATCTTCTTCTCGAAACTTAGACGAGTCCGAGACACTAACATCGGTACCATTGACATGATACAATTGAGAGATGGGTTGAGAGAGACTAGTCCTCTATGGCATGGAAGATCAGTTTAATTTATTTTCTTAATTGTTATTATTTCTTTGGTTACTTGTTTGTTTGGGTGGCGGAGACAAGTTTTGTTGAGAGAGTGAGTTGGTTCTTAAGCTGATTACTCGATCGTTGTGATTGGATTTTTCCCCTCTTCTTGCTTGCTATGAATCACTCCATAGCGGATGCTAGTACAAGCAAGAATCCAAAGGGACTAATACCAAAATAGCTAACGAGGAAGTTATGATGCCCAATACCACTTTCTTCTCGAGACTAAAGCGAGTCCGAGACACTAACATCGGTACCATGGACATGATACAATTGAGAGATAGGTTGAAGGAGGCCAGTCCTCTATGGCAGGGAGAATCAGTAAGGGAAGAGTTGTATAAGGAAGAGTTCAGTATACTCCAGCAGTGGATTTGGTGCAAGCTAGGCAGGGCTTGGCCCTTGGTGCAAGCTAGTTTGGTTACAATTGGGAGAAAGTTAGAGAAGAACATGAAGACCAGGAAGGTTAAGGAAGGCAAGGATAATGAAGAAAGCAAGTTGAAAGGTTGAGAGGGTCAAGTTTGATTTCAAGGCGGTGGCCAAGAGCAAGGCTCTCAAATTGCAAAGAGGTTCACATCCAGGCAAGCCACCGAGGCCAAGGAAAGATTACCCCAAGTGCATGGAGACCTCACCCTTTCGAGGTCAGGACATCAAGTACAAGCAAGTTCAAGTGGTGATGAGAAAGTTCCTAAGGACAAGCTCAAGCATCCAAGGCTTCACCTCATCTCAAAGATTAATGAAATTTATAAGATAAGGTTGATGAGGTGGCAATTTCATATGCATGCAATCAAATCATGCCAAGTGTCCTATGTTCTCATTGGTTGACAAATTATTGTAATTTTCTCATTGGCCCACAAAGTTGGTGCCCTCATGTAATTGGTTGAAAGATGGTAACCCTAATTAGGGTTTGTAAGGTTTAATCTTGGCCCTTGATTTTGCCTCTTAATCTTGGCCACTCGTAATTTTGAGCCTCTATATAAGGCCATTTGTACTCATTTGTAAAGAGAGTTATGTTGGAGAATTGTTGCCAAAATACTATCAAAATTGCTCTCTATTCATTGTTGTGATTTGCATGGTGGATATACATGATCATTTTGGTGTATTTGCATGTTTCTTCTCATCTCTCAAATTAAAGTAGGATTTCATTTCATGTTGTTAAAGTAAGAGTAGTGATAGATGGTTAGTTGTAATGGTGATGTTGGTGAATGTTTGATGAGGATCTTATACTAGGCCACTAGCATCTTGGCGGCTTGTCAAGGAGCCTTGTGTGGTAATCTAGTCAATTGCTCCCAAGTTCTACTTGCATTTCATCTTTCCGCTTGTACTTCAAGTTGGGTTGGAAGATAGGTGTTAGTGTGAAAATCCTAAGAGTTTCCCTTAGAATCATTGCACCGATGGAGGTAGCGCCGCTGGCAAGCTTTCATTAGGTTGATCCCCGTCCATTTGCCAATCTTTCCATTCTATAGGAGTAAGGAGAAGTAGTTTGGTAGTGAGAAGTTTAAGAAGTAAAAGTTGAAAGTGGTAAGTTGGAGAAAGCCATTGAGTATACATTGCAAAGCTAAATCATCATCTTAGTGAGAATTTGACATCTTTCAAGTGAACAACGTAAGCCCGCCGAAGTGATTACCAGCAAATCACATTTATATAACTGCGCTAGTATCCACAGGTGTAAGGAACCTTGGAGTATCTTATATACTTTTCAAGAGAGGGTTGAGTGTTTGATACGTTGTATCAAGTCATTCAATTGCTATATGTTATGTAGTGGTACAAAACTCACATCAACACATTCCAACGAATAATACTGCACATCTTTGATAAAATGTCCGTAGGCAACTTCAAAGCCTTTTTGGATGATTGGTCTATCTACAGTATGGAAGATACCCATTTGGTGGCCCTTCGGGAATGCATGGAAAGATGCCAACGGGCAGGGTTGGCGCTTAACCCTAAGAAGTGCAGATTTATGGTCCCACAAGGGAAACTGCTCGGGCATATTGTATGCAAAGCCGGACTGAAAATTGACCCAGACAAGATCTGGGTGATCCTCGAGATGAAACCTCCCACGGATGTTACGGGACTCAAGTCATTCCTCGGACACATCAGGTACTATCGAAAATTCATTAAACAGTTTGCTCATGTGTCTCATCCGATGGAACAAGTAACCCGGAAAGGAGAACCTTACAATTGGGGGTTAGAGCAAATGGACGCATTAGAAGACCTTAAGGCCAGGCTAGTCGCTGCGCCTATCCTGGCATTCCCCGACTGGGATAAAGAGTTCCATGTGCATGTGGATGCCTCCAATTTTGCGATTGGAGCCACGCTGGCACAGACGGGTGATCACGGGCTAGATCACCCCATATACTTCGCAAGCAGGCTCCTTTCAAAGGCAGAGAAGAACTATTGTACAACAGAAAGAGAAGCGTTGGGAATGGTGTATGTGGTACAAAAATTCCGGCACTACTTCCTTGCCACTCCATTCACATTTTTCATGTATCATCAGGCCTTAATGTACCTGGTAAACAAACCACTTATTCAAGGACGAGTAAGTAGATGGTTGCTTCTCCTGCAAGAATTCACCTTCAACATCATTGTACGCCTCGGAAAAAGTCACGTGTGTGCAGATCACTTATCACGACTCAAATCTGGGGAGCTACCAGAAGGAGTAAATGATGACTTTCCTGATGCCCATCTCTTTCGTATTGTGGTTCTTCCTCCCTGGTACACAAGCATTGGAGAATTTTTATCCACAGGACAATTCCCAGAGGGAATGCTGCCCGGCGAACGAAGGAAATTGGTACTCAGAAGTAGGACGTTCCAACTCGTTAATGGGTTATTATACAAAATGGGACCAGACGAGGTACTTCGGAGATGTGTGATGGAAGAGGAAGTCCAAGGCGTTCTTAGAGAAGCCCATGAAGGTCCCGCGGGAAGCCATATGGGACGCGATATGACAACAAGGAAGATCTTACTAGCAGGCCTGTGGTGGCCCACTTTGTATAACGATGCACGAGAATGGGTAACGAGCTGCGACACCTGTCAAAGAGTTGGGAAACCTCTCAAGCGGGATTTAATGCCATTAAATCCGTCTAATGCTCAAGAATTGTTTGAGAGATGGGGTTTAGATTTTGTGGGACCACTGAAACCAAGCCAGAGGAGGAGGTGTTGGTATATTGTGGCAGCAACGGAGTATCTTACAAAATGGGTTGAAGCTCGGGCCTTGCCAGACAATTCTGCAGTCAGCACGGCCAGGTTCATATATGAACAGATTATTACAAGGTATGGCATCCCCATCCAACTCACGAGTGACAGGGGTGGGCATTTCATTAATCACTTGATACGATTGCTCACTACAAAATTCAAAATTTTTCACTCACTTTCCAGTCCCTATTACCCGAGGGCGAATGGGCAGGCAGAATCTACGAACAAGATCCTCGTGTCTGTGATTTACAAGTCCTGTGGAGTCGAAGGAGAAGATTGGGAAGAACGACTTCCCTCGGTTCTATGGGCGTATCGCACGTCATATAAAGTCACTACGGGACATATTCCGTTTCAATTGATGTTTGGCCAAGAGGCCGTGGTCCATGCAGAGTTTATAGTGCCAAGCCTACGAATAGCACTCAAAAACAAATTAGGCGACATGGAAAGTCTTTGAGAATGTTTCCATGCTCTCAACAAATTGGATGAACGACGGATGTTGGCACAATGGGCAACAGACGTAGCGCAACAGCGTTGGAAGCACTGGCATGACAAGCATCTCCGTCGCACCCGATTTGCTCCAGGACAACTCGTACTGAGGTATAATGGCCGAAACGAGATTAAACCCGACAAGTTCAAGGTGAAATGGTTAGGCCCTTATCAAGTCCGGGAAGTCAATACAAACGGGGCGATTAAACTGTCCTCGATAGACGGGGTACCCATTGTCGATGCGGTTAACGGGTCGAAGTTAAAAATTTATCATGATCGGGGCGGCGTGTCGACCGTGCAACAGAATTGAGAGAGTGAATAAATAAATTTAAAAAAAAAATAAAAAAAAATTACTGTATTGTACGGTGAACCACCGAAGGGTGGCTCACCCGACGGTGGCCCCCCTGACGGTGGAACCACCGAATGGTGGCCCACCCGACGGTGGAGTCCACCGTCTTATAACCCCCGCCTTGCCAAAAGACATCATACTCGAAGCACAGTGCGGATGGACAGAGGATAAGTAGTGCGATGAAGAGCAGCGTGGGGAGAGAGGAAGCAAAAAAGATTGCGGTAGGGAAAGAAGACATTACCGTGTGGTGAAGAAGGAAGGCTTGGCAACAGCGAACGGTGGTGGAATCAGTCGTGTATAGAGCATAGAAGGTTGTTGCTGCAACCACGGGTGTGAGCATTATAATTGTATGTCTGAGACGACTGGAATGAGAGAGAAGAGTGCATACATAGTGCATATCAGAAGTGACAACGTGCGGAAGGCTTGACAAAACCATAGTGCGGTAAGAAAGCATACCAAACAGCAAAGCACAGGCAGATTGAGAGTAGAAGTCTACGTAGGAAGAACATATTCCTCGGAGGGATACCACATTACGGAGAAAGAGGGTTATGAGAGTAGTGAGCTCAAAAGAAAATAGCTGCACGAAGGAAGGAAAAATCAGGATGATAACCGTTTCTTGAATTTCAAAAACTGTTAAAATGCATTCAGCAGGGAAGCGAAACAATTGGAAAAAGCAATTGTAGTCAGGGAGTTTGGGCAAAACAGCCATGAACAGATAGGCTACTATTCTACCATCAGGAGTGAAGGTTGCAGGGCAGCATCAGGCGAGTGGGAGCGGCGGAAAGAAACCCAAGTTTATACAGGAGGAAAAGGAGAAAGAGGCTGTCACCTATCAGACGTCAGCATTCGAGGGACTTAATGGATTGGAATGCAGGAAATGGTTGAAGGAGACTCTAGAGGATGATGAGGTAAAGAAATTTTTACGACAGGCGGGTGTTCATTGGGCTATCCAAATGCCCTTGTTTCCTGTGCGTAATCTGGAGAACAACTTGAGGATAATGATTCAGTGTTTCGACATGCATACGAGGAAAAGTACATTCATGTATTGAAAACACATGCTTATAGTTTCCTATGGGCCGGAGGACTTCACACGAGTCTTTGGCATCCCTGGACGTAATGGACAGAAGGTGGATACCACAAAGCAAAAAATGTCCGCAGAGAGGAAAGAGTTTTGGATAAAGCGTGTCTACCGTCGGCTCACTCCAGCAGAATTGGAAAAAGTGGTAAACGCGACCCAAGCGCGAGGGCTGAGGAAGGAGTACGTAGCAGAGGGTGCTTGGCGTTGCATTCTTGATGTCCTCAAGAGCAGGCTGACTGGTTCGAGCCGTGCGTCCGACATTGCTCTCCCACAGATCGTCTACATGCAGGGGTTGATGAATGGTGTGGTCTATGACTGGGCTTCGGTTATGGCGGAAAGTATGTGGGAATTCATGACGATGCAACACCGCACCTTTTATATGCCTCACTATGCCATTGGGTTATTTCTCGAAGCAGCCCTTAATCAGATGCCCGCAGACGAGTTGGAGCTCAAGCCGCAAGGCAAGCTCATGGGGGGAGCCCCCCTTGTGTTTTACTGGTCATATTTAGATACGGGAGGTGTAGTCAGTGGGCAAAAGCGACAGAGGCCAATGGTGGTTGAATCCAAACAGGATGATGTTGATAGTGGTCGGGAAGCTAGTGAAGAACCCTCTGACTCGGACGGAGCAGACACCACTCTCCGCTTTGCACCACCAGTGTTATGTCCTTCGGCCCACTTAGTTCCGGCACCGTTGGTGAGCTCTACAATTCCTTTCGTTGAGTTACCACCCGAGGAAGCAGCCACGGACCCTCTAGGGGAAGGTGATCCTGAACCTCCGACAGAGGTAGCGGTACGAGTAGAAGGGGAAGCACGCGGAGGCACCCATGACATTGGCGAGGGTCAAGTCCGGATGGAAGTGATAGGGTCCGATGCTGTAGTGACTGTGGATGCGACACTCTTGCAGGATCCCTCACCACCTCAAGACCATGTGCAGGTGGGAGCTATGCGTTCTTGGATTAGCCGACAATTTCAGTTAGTTCCAGCTCCACCACCAGTAGTAGTTCTCTCTCCTCGACGGGAGGACCCGCATGAGGTTATTGGAGTAGAGTCAGGAGATGTCAGAGTGGCGATAGATGATCTTCCTCCTTTCTCTAAAGAGGACGGGGCTGTGGCAGGGGGCGAGGAGCCCAGGGAGGCACCTTGTGGAATTGAATTGGCGCGACCAACAACCCTTACTGGTCCGGGGACATTGGAAGGTGAAGACGTGGAGACCTATTTAGCAGACATGGTCACTCGAGGACGTCGGTTGGTGGCTGTAGCAGAGTTCCGAGCTGTGGCGATTGTTGTTGAGGATTTGAGATGCCTTCTAGCCTTTGCCCGAGTAGGCTGTGGTGCATCATTTGCCGCTTGCTTTGAGCAGGGGTTATGGCCTGATGGAGAGACTGCGGAGATGTTGGCTGCCTGGGCGGTTCCTACGCTAGTCATCGAGAGTGAGGCAGCATCTCTTGTTAGAGAGTTGGAGTAGACATTTAGGGAGGGGTACTACGCGTTGAGGCGATCTGAGTATGTCTCGTCTTATCAGGAGATTGCATTGGTGACCGCACAGAGAGCTTAGGAGGAGCTCGGCACCAAGTTAGCGGCAGTAGAGAGAGACTTACTCCAGCGTACCTAGGAGTTGATGGCTAAACAGGCAGTGCGGGAGACCCTAGAGCACTTGTTGGCAGCAGCATAGGCAGAAAATGAGGCAAAGGAGAAGGAACTGTTGGAGGCTGCCATGATGATTAAGTCTGCCTTGGAGTTCCAGATGGTAGCTGACTCATTTCTCTTCATGTTCACGTACATTGCTGGAGGATTTTTGGTAATGGTAATGAATCTTCAGTTGCCGGCTCCTCAAATTGATGCTATGTCTAGTTGGCTTGCGATTTTGAGCAGTGACGATTTTTGGCATTAGAAAACTGGATTGCAACTTCAGTAGAGAAAAAGGTCATTGTATTGTTGTGACTGTGAGGAGTGTTTTACATCAGTAATATTCAGGAGGTGGATATACTGCAACTGTGATTATCATATATGAATCTAATCATCATATTTGTGCTTTAGCAAAATTCTATATCTGTTTAGATACTATGTGTATGATTAGTGCTTGATCATTCTTTTCATGCCTATGCTTGAACTCTCAAGGCGTTAATAATATCTGAATTGTTTTGATCATTTGTTCAAGCTTGAGATCTTCACACATAATTTTTTAGTTTTGAATAAAAGGATCAATTTCGACTGTGGCTGGGTTTTTCTCTCAAGTGGAGGCTTTGGCCATGGAGGTACCGCCAACTATGAGAATCCTTCCTAAACTGATGACAAAGAGCATTATTACTTAGACCTTTTGCATCCACAAACTCTATAAACTCATCCATAATCAGATCTTGCATATCATCATCAGGAAAGAGTTTTTGAAATGCTGCCTTGTACCCATTAGACACTTCTAAATCTCTATATGGTGGCACTCTTCTTGGTGGATCAGTATATTGGGTGCTATAATATTTGGGCGTCAATGCGTAGGCAAGCAAATGTAGAGGAGTGGTCATTTTGTTACATCGTTCAACAACAATTGGTTGCAATTGTTGTAAGAATGTCTCCTCGGGATCTTGCTCTTTTTCATTTACAATTTTCTTGATCTTCTAAAGCATTGAGGCTATGCCATCATAGATATCTCCCTCTTTGTTTTATTTTGGTTGCCCTCTTAGTGTTGCTTTGCCTCCACATAGACCAATTATTGCTGATTACCATATTGCAAAGTACCACTTTCACTTGCACAAGTTGTCTCAAGACAATTAAGTTTGATGCAAAATGTGTCTTAGCAACCTATAACATAAATTAGAGCAAACAAAATACAACTATTAGAGACATACTTTTAAAAAGAATACACATTACACAATCAAATTATGAAAATCAGAAATTGTAAAATACTATTTTTATTTATTTTTAAATTAAATTACTAACTTGAGTTCAAGTTCACTTACCTTCAATAGCTCTAAATGTGAAAATATTCTGAATATTCCTTTTGTCATATGGTGGTTTGTTACAAGCATCTGGATATTTGATCCACCCAATTTCGTTCTCAATCTTTTGTAGCATAAGATTGAGTGAATGGACTGCACAAGGTGTCCAAAAGATATGCTGATATTGCTCTTCAACGAACAAACCAACAGCTCTACAATTCTTTGCGTTGTCCATTATGACTTGGACAATGTTTCTAGCTCCCACTTGTTCAATGGCAGAGATGAGAATATCAGCAATAAATGGCCCATCTTTTATTTACCCCTCACAATCCAGGGATTTCAAAAACATTGACCCTTTAGGGGACACCGCCATGATAGTGATCAAGGGATGATTTATTGCATCTTTCCACCCATCTGAAACAATTGATACCCCTATCTCAATCCCTGAATCCCTTATGGGCTTCAATGCATCATAAATCTCCTTGACTTCTCTATCCAACAAGGTGGCCTATACTCTCTCATAACCGGGGCCCTTATACCCTATCGGAGCTTCATTGGTACTTTTCAACATCTTCTGCTAGTATGGAGAGTGAACAACACTAAAAGGCAGCCCATTTGCATAAGCATCTTGCCACATCAATGTTAGCAATTTCCCGACTCTCATTTTGAAATGCAGTTTCCAATGGTCCCTTTCTTTTGTGTAAGGGGTTCTTTAGTTTCAATATCAAGGCCAACTGAGCTAGTATAAAAGGGATGGTCTTCTATCACAATATTTGTAGAGGGGGGTTGCATTCCCTTTGCCTTTCTTTTCACTTTTAGTGCCAAAAGTTGTATTTTGTCTACGTGCTTCTCTCTCTTCTGCTGCCTCATGCTTTGGAATATATCTTAATACTGTTTCATTTGGTATAGGTGCATTTTTTTTTCTAGGGCAATTCGTGACTCCTCTTCTAGGGATTCCAAACAAATGGCCTACCACATGATAATATGAACTATTCCTTTCTACATCACAACCCCGACATTTCCAACGGAATGCACCACCTCCTAGAAGGGGTCTTACAATATCGACATACTTACACAAAGGAGAATCAAAATGGGGTTCTATTCTTTGTTCAGTATTGCCTATGGAGGAAGACGTAGATGCCATTGTAGTTCCTCTTCCTATGGCAAGAAATTGTATACATATTCAATATAAAAGCAAGAGAATGAAAAATTCTAAAAAAAATAGGTAGATCTTATGGACAATGAAAGAGATGAAAAAAAATATAAAACTTTAACAAAAACAAAAGCAAATGGAAAAGGAACTTACCTTTTCCACTCATTGTAAGCTTGCAAAGGTGTAGGAGTGAGGCACAAACACTTGAAGAAGATCCACAAATCAATCTTCCAATTCTTTCTTGCACAACCAGCTATTTGCTCCAGCTCAAGAGAAAATAACCTATTTGCATACCACAAATGAGAGTTAGAAGTGAACATAAGCCTTCCAAATCCGCTTTCTAGGGTTGTGGATGTGAAAAGGTTATTAAATCTGAAAAAAAAACAACTTGGCCGCTGACTTTGACCGTCTGTCGGCCCAAGTGCGACGCTGGTTCAAATTTTTTTTGGGTGGACCGCTCAGGTCTGACCGGCCTGTGGTCTGGTTCGAACCAGGCCTGTGTGGTACGGACCCTGTCCGGACCCAAAGGCGGACTGGACCAGTACCACAGGCCAGTTCAAATCGTGGCTGGTCCGGGGGCCCATTTGGACGAACTGGACATCCTAGATCCCCTCCTACAATCCAGAGAAGATCTTGGAGGGAACTCATCCACTTCCATAAGTTAATTCTATCTCTGTACTCATTTAGGGCATAGCTTGAGCATATACCAAATTTAATATTTTCTTTTTTCCACTCTGTTGCATGGGGAAGTTCCAGAAGCAGTCATAATTAGTTTCAGAAACCATCATTAAAGGTTATATAATTGGATAATTATTAGTTGCAGTTTGTAAAACTATTTAAAATATGAATACATTATCTCTTTAAACTTTAAAGTCAAGCTCAGAAGAGACTTATAATTTAGTATATCATGAACAAACTCTCAAAGACAAAGAAATCAAGTGTAGGCTAAAATTTGTTTAAAAATTTGATTTGTGACAAGTTGACACATTAACCAGTCTCCCCTTCATAATTAGAATCTGTCTCTCATTGCTCAGGGCTTTTAGTGTGTGATGGCCAAAGCATTTTTGTTTTGGTTAACAAACCTGATATGATAACCAGATATGGTCTCAAATGATACTCTTATTCTCGACTTGTATTTCATATATGTGTGGGTGTTTGTACAAAATATTTTGAACAAAGATTTTTCATTGTTTTTTGTGAATTTATAAATAGAGAGTTGTAAGTTTCAACATTCCAGTTAATGAGGAATAAGGGATAAAATAGACAGAAAACCCAGTTCATATGATTCTCATCATGTATGTTGGTGTTTTGATTTTCAGGGATAGCATTTGCCATATGGTGGAGGCACCTGCAGATGTTTCAACAGAAATAAGAGAAATGGCTGTTCAAGTGGCTAAAAGAGCTGTTAGTTCCCTCGAAGGTGCTGGAGTCTTTGCTGTTGAACTATTTCTGACTGGAGATGGTCAGGTTTGTGGTGCTTGTATTTGGACCCTTGGCAGCACCATTGAATTCTATGATCCTCTAGATTCAAACTTATGTTATGGAATGCATGAATTCCTTTATATTCTTTTCCATCAGTGCATATATACAACTCTTAAGGTCTGAGATGCTATAAAATTGACAACAGTAATTCTCAAAACCCTTAGAACATAAATATTAACTTATAGTAGGTTCACTAATGTTCTGCAGATTTTGCTGAATGAAATCGCCCCTAGGCCCCACAACAGTGGTCATCATACAATTGAAGCATGCTATGTATCACAATTTGAGCAGCATTTACGAGCCATACTTGGTCTTCCTCTTGGTGATGCATCTATGAAAGTACCTGCTGCGATGATGTATAATTTGCTTGGTGAAGATGAGGTGATTAGATTCTTTTTAGAATCCTTAGTATATTTCATGAGTGATTTTTAGATTGAGATTCTTATCCTTTGAATGCTAGAACTTCTTGCATATGATCCATTGACCTGAGAAGAATAGTCTACAACCTTCCAAAGTCTATTAATATTAGCTTTGATGTTAGCTGTGACCATTCAAATTCCTTCACAAATATTGAACTCTTCAAAAAGGAATGGACAATTATCCTAACTATTTTTTTTTCCTGCATCTTGTCTACCTATGGAAATCATTAGCAGCCAGCCATATCTTGTAAGCCATAACTGTTTGCAACTATCTCAGGCCATCCAGGTGTACTGTAGTCAAAACTTGAGGGCCTCACTAGAGAAGCAATGAGTAGGTAATCATATTCTATCTGGAGCCACTTTCCAATATTCATTCTAGACGAGCATCCTGAAGAATTATTATCCATTGATTTTTTTCAATTACACAGAATTCATGGGGTATTAGATGTGTTAACCTTCATGAGTCACATTTTGACTGCCAAATCATGTTGATGCCCTGAACCCCTAAACTAGGTGCTGGAATGTTCCTAATTTCTAAAGAGTTGGACCTTTCTTTTGTTTTCTTTCTTAGGCATATGTACTTTTCAAATGTGTAGCAGTGGGGAATATGCATTTTGTTTTATCTTATTTATCAATTATGACGATACTTTTCTGTTAGGAATATGGATTGCATCATAGTCTAGTGCTGTGGGAAATAAAGTTTATTAAGGCATGGTTAAGAGATGAGTGTAAATAATTTTTTGCATCTTTATTTAGGTTATTGGTTTAATATTCTATTATTGTTTGTATTATTGGTGAGTTGTTATATAACACCAATGTAGAAATAAGTTTGTTATTATGAGTTTGTATCCCTAAAAATAAGATAATAAACAAAGATATCTACTTGTATAAATTATCTTGAAGTATCAGTGAAGGACATCATGTTACTGCACATTTGATTGCAAAATCCTAATATGTTATCTGATCAATGCTGATCCATTAGGCTATGTTGTGATGTGAAGACATTCAGATAAGAAGAATATACATAGCAGAAATGGATGCATAATTGCTCAATGTGTTTAAAAGAATTATTTGCTATTTGTTAAAATTCTTATGCAATTAATAATACTAAATAATAATTGGGATGCTTTATTTGTGGATTGAAAGGGCAGCAATTGACAGGGATAATTATTTATTTTTCTGATAATTACATGTTTCCATGTGACTACAACATTTGGAGGGAGGCTCATGTAACATGAATTTGGGTGTTTAACATTGTAAAAGAAGAGCATAAAGAATAGGTAATATGTGTAAACATTTGCAGGCACACTATCCCATTATTTTGGGATTAGCTTCTCAATTGAAAATCAGAATTAAGGCAATTGTCTAATGTCAATTTCAAGGCATATATTTCTAATGTGCACTGACTCACTGAGTGCTGTAGATAGTAAACCAGAGATTTGTCAGACTGGATTGAGGGAAATGAACGCAGCAAGCTTGTTTTCCACTGTCAGACTTTTAGGAATTATGCAAGGTTAAGATATTCCAATCAGTAAATATATAGAAATCTCTGCTCTTCCTGTTGTGTCAATGTCAGTTATTCAATGAACCTCCTTCTGATGATAACAATAATGCTATATAGTGTTGTGTCTGATATAACATATGGGTATGCAAATGTGAGGATTATTACAACAATAGTTAGTTTCTATTAATGGTTATCTATTTAACTGTTGTAAATCTATTGCAAATATTAGAATCTTTCTAATATTTAGTTTTCAATTAGAATAGAATGTTTCTGTTCTTTACGAATGTTTCCTAAAGAAACATCGTTCATTCTTTTGTATATATAGATCGTTTGATCTCTGTTAATATATCAAGTATTTTACGAATTGCTTCCCGTAATATGGTATCAGAGCCTAGCTCCTAAATCTTTTGAAAATTTTTATAATTTCGTTTTTTGAAATTATCTGTTTATTAAAATTTTATCGAAATTTTTTCTGGAGATTTTTGGCTTGTTTGCCAAACCCGACTGGGGTTCTTGGATGCCATTTTTCTTCCTTTTTCGTGGTTGTTTGGTGTTGGTTTTTTGCAGACGACTTGTGTCTTTGCTTGGACGACGGTTCTTGGCCTCTTAAACTTCTGCAACGTCTGTGTTTTCGCCATTATTTGCTGTCAAACTCACTTGTTGAAGACGTTTATTCTCTTGCTGAGGTTTCTTGCAACGGCCATTGTTGCAAACAGAGGTCATTTCTTGGTCATTTCCTATAAAACAAAACCACTTTCCTGAGTGTTACAGCCCATTCAACCATCATTTTCGACTTTGTATGGTTGTTTTTTTGCAACTATTGGTTATTTTTTGCCATTTTTTAAAGTCGGCTAGGGTTTCTTTTGAAACTCTCTTTTTTCGTGTCGTCTCAAATTTTTGATTGGAGATTCTTGGTGGGCTTTTCGAGAGCTCAACTGGTTTGTCGTCCGTTTTTTTTGGGTGCCTCGATTTTTGTGCCTCGATTTTCGAGCCAACAAATCCAAAATCTGACAACATATTCCTTCTGGGTTTTTCGAGCTCTCTTCTGAGTACCACTTCCTTTTTTTGGTCTTCCGACATTTCGCCTTGACATATGTACCTTCTTAGTTCTACACGTTTTTCACTAAAAATCGTGCCATGGCATCTCTGACAAATATCCTGCTCGAGGGAAATCAAAAGTTCAATGGTCAAAATTATAGCTTGTGGAAGCGTTGAGTTGCCCAAACTAAGCAATCTGGTTCGCTGCCCAAAGCGAACAATGCAGAGCACACTAAGCGGACAGAATTTGCCTTTTACGCCTTAATGGCTAAAAGACCAGCGGATCATGTCAAGTTGTTTGCCTGGTACATTGATTCAGGTGCCTTTCGTCATTTCACCGACTGTAAAGACTGGTACATTGACTACCAATCTTATTCAGATTCAATTATTTTTGGTGGCGGGGAAGACTACACTGTTGTCAGTAGAGGCAACATTCAGATCTAGTCTGCCAGGAGGAATCTCATTTTCCTCGATGTGTACTACATTCCAAGGATGGAACTTATTCTACTCTTAGTCAGTTAGATGCTGCGACACTCTCCACGGTTGGATGTCACCTTCAGTTCACATTAGTGCACCATCAGTGATCGGGAGACTCAGTCTGTTGTTGCAGTTAGCCTTGAGGATCATGGTCTTTTTAGACTTGTTGATTCTGGTGTTTCTCAGGACCAAGCTATGGTTGCTCGGTGGTCTTCTATCAGTACACTTTGGTATTAGTGATATGGGCACTTAAATGTGCGCTATCTTGCTCAGCTTGGTTGAGACGAGCTTGTCCTCGAATTGCCAGAGATTCAAACTTAGCAACTTGGAGTTTGTGATGCATGCTAGGCTGGGAAGCAACATTGCACACCTTTTCTTGTTGGTGATTCATGGCGGGCTTCTCAGGTACTTCAACTTGTTCATGCAGATATTTGCGGCCTTATGGCTACTTCGTTTGTTCTTGGGCCCAGGTATTTTCTGTTGTTTGTTGATGATTTCAATAGAAAAATGTGGGTCTATTTTCTTAAAAAGAAATCATATGTGTTTACTGTATTTCAGAAATTTAAACCTCTAGTTGAAAAAGAGTCTGGGAAATCTATTATTGCTCTTAGGACAGATAATGGGGGAGAATCTTGTTTTACTGAATTCTCTAGCTTCTATGATATTCATGGCATCAAGTGCCAATTAACCACACCCCACACACCCCAACAAAACAGTGTAGTTGAATGTCGGAACAAAACAATCACCGAGATGGGTAGATCCATGCTCAAACGCAAACATGTTCCGAAGCAGTTTTGGGCAGAAGCAGTTAACACTGTAGTCTACCTTTTGAACGGGTCACCCACAATGGCGGTCAAAGGCAAGACTCCGGAAGAGGCTTGGTCAGGTCGCAAGCCCAGAATCAATCACCTAAAGGTTTTTGGCTCTCTTGCCTATGTTTGGATCTGTTAAGATTGTAGGATCGTTACAAATGTATTAACATTGCCTCTTTAGTATATATTTTCCAAGAGCAATGATCTCTCTTTTATATTGAGAAAGAGGCTAGGAGAGACATGTCCCTTCATGGGACATGTCTATTCATTATAATGTTTCATTAATCAATCATATATATTAGTATAAGTTTGCACAATATATATTAATAATAATATATATAATATAACATATATATATATATATATATATATCATATATATATATATAGACCAATACAATATATTATTATTAATCAATATCTAAACTTATTATATGTATTCTAAATGATTATACGACTGAAGCTACAAGCATTAACACACCCTCTTAGCTAGTGAGGATGAACAAATAAAATGTGTAGGGGTCTTCCTTGTGAACACTTATAATCCTCACCATAGCTACACAAAACTGCTATTAATCATTAACACTCCCTCTTAGCTAGGGAGGATAAATATATTACCTCAATGTAATATGTGAGTATAGATAATCATTTAAAATTTATATCATTTTACTGATATCATGAGCAATGGTCTTCAAGTATCAAATCCATGATACTCACCAAGTACTTAGAGCAATGGTCTCCAAATATCAACTCACAAGATATTCACCAAGTGCTCAAAAATGATTATCATGAGTAATGGTCTCCAAGTATCAAATGCATGATACTCACCAAGTACTCAAGATATCTTGTATGATATGTGCACTAGTATCACATAGGTGATACTTACCATAGAGACATGATATTATATAGACTGATCATGGCATGTCTACAGATATTACGTCACATAACATCCACCATGAAGATCTCTAAGTCATCTATGGTTTATTTAATGATATCAGCCTTATGATATCTACCATGATGTCTAAGAGATCCTAACCATCATGACATGTCCATAGATATCAAGTCACATGATATCCATCATGATGGAGATGTTGCAAAGTCATCACCTCACAACATCAATCAAATACAAGTGTTCATTGTCAAAAAGTTGTCACCTTTCTCCAATGTTCATAGGAAGGCCCGTAAGTCATGGAGTCACACACATGAAATCCACCTTGACTCATCATAGAGGGTGGAAACAAGGGCTTTTACCTTAGACTTCTCTCTCAAAGAGAAGAATGCAATAACATACAAGATAATAGATCACAGATGTTGAAACTCCTTTTCATATAAGGCTTCATTCTCCAACATACCAAGTTTATCTCAAAGGTACACAACCTTCCCTCTAGTAAGAAACTTGGTGAGAATATTAGCCATATGTTCTGTAGTGTTAATGTACCTTGAATAGCATACTTATGCACTATATCTATTATATAGTTTGCATCACTCTAGGTGAACCCCAAGTTATGTAGGAGCTAGCATAAAGGCATTTCAACCAGCACACATGAGACTCAATCTCATGATCATAGTCCTCTGGATGCTCCCCTTAAGATCTTGTAACAACCTCCTCACCTCCTTGACCAAGGTTGTTTTTAGATGAACTATCATACTCCCTTTGAATCTAATATCAACCTTCTGCGAGCAAGTTGTGTCCTTGTTCTTTAGTTTGCATTAAGCTCTTTTCTTGAATGCCCAACTATCTATCTAAGAATATCATGACCTAGATATCTGCATAAAAGCCTTCTAGTTCACATACATGGAATTTCATCATTCGAATTTCTAGGTCACTAGGGAAGCCATCTCGATATGGTTTACTCCCTCTGATCAACATGACCAAGATCCTTGGAAATCAAATAAGGCAGATCCTCTAGGTGTTGTACTGACTCCCTTTGAAGCTTTGAATACTAACATCAACATTTAACCTTCTCGTCCAAGGTTGCCTCTGATGGTTCGTCAGACTTCTTCTGAATGATATCAATCTTCCTTTTCCTTTAGATATATTCCCGAATATATAATAGCAAACCCAATAATTTTAATCTTCATTTGCCCTATTGGGATCTCCACCAAGCCGACATTATATTTCAAAGATTTTAAATTTCTCAATGTCGCATTTTGTATCATAGGAATATTCACCGGAATATAAAATTTAAAGCTGGTAATTAATTTCTCTTCTCACTATAAATATTCCCAAATTCTGATTTGTTGTAGTCTATATGTTGAGAATTTGTGGCTTTGGTGAAATAACTAATTAATTGCGACAACTTTGACATGTAGAATCACTCGTATTTGGAAGTACAATCGTCTAAACTATCACGGTAGAAGATTCAAATATCTATGGAGCTCCTTCATGGCAGACATCAATGTGGAAGTATCGAACAAGCTGTAAAGTGCAGACATCCATTTGAACATATTCTGCGTAGCCTCTAAGAGAGTGACCGAGCTCTATACTCAATGATCAATGTAATCAGAGAGTCATTCTGAGGTCTGGGATAAAGCGGCAAGTTTGATTGCCGTCCAACTCTCAAGATACCAGTTGAAGGATTAAGTAATTACCAATGGTCTGGGACTATTGCATCACCTCAATTCGCATTGCAAGGGGCTGATCACAGAAGTTAGAAATCTAGCTAGAGACGTAGGCATTCTTTCCCTCGAACATATTGAGTGGACTGTCAATAATTATACATCGATGTTAGACTACTAAGGTATATGGTGCAATCATGTAATATCCCTTGCGAATTGAAACTCCTCTTCTTATTGTGAAATAGTTGTTTTTGCTATCACTGTTAATAGTCTTCAAATCCAATATACTCTATGATCGCCAAGCTTCCAACCTCAGATAATGTGCTAGGAATGTGACGTTAATGTGCTTGCAAATCCTCTATTCATACTTTGTCTTCAATCATGCATATTTTTCATAACATTGCTTTCTATGTTCCATGCTGGTTATCATGATCAATCGTTACTCATCTCCGTCTAGAACGATAATATAAAATCTTCCACTTGAAACTGTCAAAATATTCAGTATTGCGCTTGCCTTCATATCTGATACCTTCAGGGTAGTCGTGCACTAAGAGGAAAACTCTTGGTAGTGCGATAGTCTCAAACATGCCTAGTTCTTGAATTGCATGAGCAAATGGAACTGGAAGCTTGACATCCTTATGAAACGTGGGTCGCTGTTGATAGTGAATCGAGTGCTCTATCTGTGACTGATGGTTGAAACGAAGCTTGGTGTAGATCGCATTCATGCATGTTTCACTGACGATTGTAGTTATACTTGTAACCAAGTCGGTTATCTCTTGATCCGTCCAAGTCTGCTGTTCAGTAAACCCAATGGTAAGTACTTTAAATACTTTCTTACATTTTCAGCCTGGCTCTGATACCATGTTAAGATTGTAGGATCGCTGCAAATGTATTAACATTGCCTCTTCAGTATATATTGTCCAAGAGCAATGATCTCTCTTTTATATTGAGAAAGAGGCTAGGAGAGACATGTCCCATGAAGGGACATGTCTATTAATTATAATGTTTCATTAATCAATCATATATATTAGTATAAGTTTGCATAATATATATTAATAATAATATATATAATATAACATATATATATCATATATATATACACACCAATACAATATATTATTATTAATCAATATCTAAACTTATTATATGTATTCTAAATAATTATACGACTGAAGCTACAAACATTAACACTCCCTCTTAGCTAGGGAGGATGATCAAACATAATGTGTAGGGGTCTTCCTTGTCAACACTTATGATCCTCACCATAGCTACACAAAACTGCTATTAATCATTAACATGATCCTTGATGCATCGCTCACCAAGCTGGATGCCAAGAGTCAGAAAGTCATGTTCGCTTGATATAGTAGTCTTCTGTCGCGAATCTACTTATAGGAAGAACTAGGTTTCCATCCAGTTCTTCAATCAATTCTTGAAGGTTTTCGTCCCCAGAAATCTAGCTAATGCAAAGCACCAAACAATTTCATCAAATTTCATAATATCTGAATATCTCAAATCCATTACACTATAATGAACGTTTATAGATTCTACGTGGTTAAGAACAGAGGGAAAGAAAGAAAACGATCATCTCTATAAACAATAATGACACAATAATGAACGTTTATAGATTCTACCATATCTCCAATCATCTCTTGGTGATCTCCAAGAGAAAATGAAAAGCCTTGAAGTTTTAGTTAGATCCAGTGACGACGATGATGACAGGAGCTAGCGACGATGATGGGAGATGACAAGTGACAAGCTCTTTGTGCTCTTTCAGCTTCTGCCTTTCAGCCTTCAGCTTCTGATTTCGACCTTACCTGAGATTGTCGACGACGACGGGTTGCTGCTATTGTTGATCTAGAGTAATCTTTTGCAATCGTCAATCTTCTAGATTGTTTGTTTTGTCTTTTGAGGACAAATGTTTGCCTGCCTGTCAACGTAGAGTACTAAGGGTACATTGACCCTCTCTACGTTATTTATCCAACACTTGTTTTGTTTTGCTTCTCTTCTCTTTTCTAGCAGTGTATGCAGTGCTCTACGTTGTACAACCAACGTAGACGGTCTTCTTGGTTATGACGACGCCTAGTCTCTTCTTGTTTGCTCTCTCTTTTGTGTTCTTCATTCGACCAACCTCCTTTGCTCTACTATGAATGTCCTACCTTCGACTCCTGTGAACACAGTGCTCCTCTTCTCTTCATTCGTTCCTCATTTGATTTGACGGGTCTTGCATTTGTTCTTGGCATTTAAATACAACCTCCTCTACTCGCATGGTTTACATGGCTATCAGGACTTGAGACAATTTTCCACCTGGTTGGGAGACCAAACCCACGACCGTAGCTGCTAAATGACGCTCCAAATGTTGGGATGCGGGGAATGTTCCAGTGATTCAGGCTTTATAGGTTAGCTGTTAGAATTAGAATGGTTCGGTTTGGTCCTCACCCGGTCTTCTTCTAGATGCTCTAGATTCCTCGGATTTGTTGTTCCTCACTGAGACTCATGAGAGCCTTGTTCAACCTCTTCCCACATTTGTTGGTTTTCACTAGATGTCAACTTTCAGGAATGGGAATAGGAGTTCTGGTGGGTTTTGCTGTTTGGGAAGGGGTTGCTTTCCTTGTTAGTGATCAACTTTGTGGTTGGTTAATGTTGTCCTATTGGACGCCTCTACTAGATTCATGAGGGTTTGGTTATGTCCCACTGCCGCATGTGTCAGAGACATCATGTTTTGGGTTAGCTACTTTCCTCCGACGTCCTCCCCCTATGCTATCCATAGTGGCCTTGATGGGGACCCCTTCTTTGACCTTTATGACAACATCACCCAGTTCTCTATGTTTGGGGAAGTTCTCCTTGGAGACTTCGATGCAAAGACTCAGAAGGCACAAACTCCCCTTCACAACAGGGTTGTTGTCTCTCTTTGCATTGAGGATTTGGATCTGGCTTATATGGGGCTCCACAGGTTTCCAAGGATGGGGATGGCCCGTCGATCAACTATGGTAGACATCTTCTACAACTCAGTAAGTCTTTGGACCTGGTGGTTCTTAATGGGCTATCTTGTTTTCCTGGATCACACTTATTCACGTACAAGCCTCATGGTGGTGGTGCTAGTGTGGTGGATTACGCTCTCTCAAGGCAGTCATTCATCCCCTCCATTAGCCACATCTCCATTACCCCCCTCCCTCTGGTCGACCATGCTTTGCTTTGCCTTTTCGCCCCCTCCCCCCTCCTTACCTTGCGCCCCTAGCCCCACCTCCCTATATCACTATTCGCTTTGACAACAGTGATCCCAACATGTTTACCCACCATCTCAGACATGTCCCCCCTTATCCACTCTTCTCCACGTCGGGGTGTGTCGCCACCAAGTTCTCTCATTTGTGCACAACCATCTGGGAAGTCGCCATTGTCTTCCTTCTCTCATTTCTCCACCCCAGCTCCACCCTCCCAGGCCTAAGAACACATGCCCTATGAACAAATGGTACGATGAAGACTATATGGCCTCTCTTTGAACCCTACGGTCGGCCTTCATGCTCCACTACGCTTCTTACACCTCCCTTAAGACCTATCGCCAACTCCTTCGCCATAAGAAGTGACTTCACATTTCCTAGCGCAACACACCCTTCTTGCCTCGCTCCACCGTTCCCCAAACTTTTATGGCATACCCTCTTCCCCCGTCATACCCCCCTCCCCCTGAGCTTGATTACAGTTTACTGGTTTCCCATACCTTTGCGCTTTATGATTTCACCAGTCAGCACCCTTTCCAGGTCACACAACCCCCACTGTCACCTTTTCTCCTATATCACTATTAGGGAGGCGGTTAGAACTATGAACTCTAGTCGGGTGACTAACGAGGAGGGCTTTTAGGCCAAGTTCTTTAAACATGACATCACAGTTTTGGGGTCCTATTTGGCTGATCTCTTCAATCATGTTGTTTGCGCAGGTTTCCCCCCTTCTTGGTCGCTCTACATCATCCATTCGATCCACAAGGCGGGTCTTGCCTTGGACCCCAATAATTATAGGACCATCATGGTTGGGCACACCTTCTCCAAGCTGTACGCCATGTCTCTTCGTATTCTTTTGTCCAGAGAATTGGATCACTGTCACATCGATGCCAAGGGGCAAGTCGGTTTTGGACCGGATTATCAGACTATGGATAACATCTTGACTCTTCAGGGCATTATTGAGGAGGCACGTGATCACTCCTCGAAGGTTTACTATTGCTTTGTGGACTTTCACAAAGCTTTTGACTGTGTCCCTAGGACAACCCTTTTTCAGAGGCTTCAGGATATCGGTATTTCAGAGACTCTTTTGGCAGCTTCCATGAGACTCTACGAGATGGTTTTGGGCTGTCTGAAGACCCCCTTTGGGTTTTTGGACCATCAAAAGCACTATTGGGATTAAGCAAGGCTGCCCCGTGTCGCCTACTCTTTTTGGTATCTACATTGACAAGTTAGAGAGGTGTCTTTAAGACCATACTCTTTTTGGGGATGGTTGCCTTCTTCACTAGGTTCTGATCTCTATTCTTCTCTCTGTGGATGGTGTCGTTCTTTTAGCTTCCTTTATGGAGGGTTTGCAAAGACAACTAGATGGTCTTGCATCCTTTTGTGAGTTGTGGCATTTGACATTTAATTTGGGGAAGACCAAGGTGATGGTCTTCAATGCTCTTAAGACCTTTCACCTCCATTTCTTCTTCAGGGGTTTGGAGGTGAAGATCTCATCCTCATACACATATTTGGGGGTCAAGTTCTCTGGGCCCCGTTTTACCATGAGACTTGCCCTTCAACCGCGGATAAATAATGGGTATGGTTTGTTGGCCCTCCTCGAGTGACAATGTTTCCGACGCCATTTTTAGGACACACTGTCCACGATGACACTTATGGATACACTTATTTTGACCTACTGTTCTCTATGGTTCGGTGGTGTGGGGTCCTTTGCAAGATTATGATTGGGCCTTTGCCGAGCGGGTTTAGATTCTCCTCCTCCAATGCATTATCAGGTGCAAGCAATCCATCACGCACAACACTATTATCGCAGGGTTTGGGGCAAGTCCATTCAGGCTTGAGGCCATCTTTGATTTGGTCTGGTACCTTCACTGCCTTTGGGGCTTTTCTGGTTTGGGTTAGGGGCATCACAAATACCCCTACCTTGCATATTGTTCTTAAGTCTCTACGCTGCTTCTATTGTCTCCTCTAGTCGGGCTAGCGGATGGTTTGCTGAGACTTCGACCCTTCTTGGGTCTATTGCGATTGAGATGGATCACCTCTCTCCCTTCCAATACTCTCTCGATGCACTCCCCATCTTTTTCCTCCCTGCCAAGAGCTGAATAAATGTATTCAGAGATGACATTTACAAGCAGTTCATTCACACTATTTGTGTTAAGCCCCACAAGGGCCTTTGCCCTAAGATGGCCTTTTATGCAGAGAACTTTATGGAGCTGAAGGAAGGGCTCATTGTTCACGCTTCCTACTTATCCCACCAATGACCTCATTCCCTTAGGATGCCCCTTGGCTCCTTCTGAGTGGGTTTGCATCGGCTTTGTTGCGAGACCGAACACCATATTGACAGAGTGTACATGATTTGTTAGCTATGCAATATGGGGGAGGTTGAGTCTGATGAACACTTCATCTTTCATTGTCCTCTATACTACGAGATCAGAGGGAGGTTCTACTTCCTTTTTAGGGAGGCACGATCGCTCTCCACCTTCTTCAGATATACGGACCAGAGGTGCCTTGCCTTTTATTTTTAGGAAGCCCTTAGGCTTCGGGACCACACACTCCAGCACTAGCATCCTATAATGCCTCCACCCTATCATCTTATTACTTCCTTCTTCATATGGCTTCATTCAGCGTGTGGTACCAAGCATTAGCTTGGCCCCACCCCTTATTCCAGATCTGTGAGGCCCAGGACGATCTTCTATTTGCAACAACCTTCCTCTTCCAAGATTACTCTGAGGCGGCCCAATGCTTTGACTGGTCCTATTTCTTATCCTTAGGTTCGGAAGTTCTTCACAATTGTTTGGAATCCTTAATTGGGTTTGTGAGGGTTTCTTTTCCTTTGGACCCCTCTCTTTGTTTTTATTTCAGTTGTTGCTTTCTTCTTAGGGCACTGTTTGGTGTCCTTGCTGCAGGCTGACCCCTTTTTTGTTGAACTTGGCAGTCCCTTGGACCCTTTGTGGTCTTTTGTTGGACATTAATAAATTTATCTTATCTTATTGCAAACACTTATCTTATAACAACTCATGAAACTTCCAAAATCTTCCACATGAAGTAGCTTCTGCAATAAGCTGGTGGACATAATTAATTAAAGTGACTTATAATATAATTTCATTTTGGTCACCTTTTAATAGTTAAATTAATTAAAATAAAGTTGTCCTATTAATTTTAATTTATTCTGACAACTTTAAGATATTTAACTTAATTAAATTATTTTATTAGACTTTGGGTACATTACAAACCTCTTGCAAGACAACCAAGATATCATGAGGGCCTTGAAGGAGAACATTTAGAAAGCTCAGATTCAACAAAAATAGTATGTTGATCAGTCTAGGGTTGAGCGTTCATTTGAAGTGGGTGATATGGTAAATCTTTTGCTGCAGCCTTACAAACAGTCCACTCTCAGGAAGAGTGGGGCCGAGAAACATAAGCCATGTTATAATGGATCATTCAGGGTCATCAGCTGTATCGGTGAGGTGGCTTACAAGTTGGAGTTACTAGCTGACAATTGGGTACATAACGTCTTCCATTTGTCTCGCCTTAAGAAAGTGATTGGACATAATGGGATAGCCTTCTAAAGTGCTACCACCTCTTGAAGGGGAAACTAATTTTGGTTCTTGAGGCTATTGTTCACACTCGAGAGAGGAGACTGGGGAGGAGAGTTACCAGGGAATATCTAGTAAAGTGGAAGGATTTGCTAGTGGAGGACGCTACATGGGAGAGTGAGCACTTTGCAACACTTGGGATTGGGGTTGCTTGAGGACAAGCAATCTCGGGGAGGGCAGGTTGTAATGTCCCCTCAGGCAGTTGGTTATCAGTTGAGGTTGGCCTATTATTTGGTTCTCGTAGGCCAACAAATTGTCTAGAGGACCCATTCAGGGGCTTATGGAGGCATATCAAGGTTTTGTGAGCCAATTTGGCCAGTTTGGGAGAGTTTTGTAGATTTTAGGAGGAATCCCCCTTTTTTAGGGATTGATTGGGAGTTGACTAGGATACATTAGGAGACCTCCGGGATGAGCCTGGAGAATTTTGGCGCAATTCCAATTTTTTAGGAGGGGTTCCTAAATTTGAGGAGTAGACTGTAAGTTAGCTCACAGTGGTTAGACATCATCAACGGACATGTGTCGTTAGACAGAATCCAAATGGGGGTTTAGATGAGTGAGCTATGAATAAATAGGAAATGTTTAAATTATTTCCTAAGTTAGATGTTAATTAAATAATAATAAGTCATTATTATAATCACTTTATAACATAATAATAAATTATAAGAAGGGGGTCATGGCACAAGTCCCTAGGAGGTGATTGATCTAAGTTATAACTTAAAATGGGGCCATTTTTATAATGGTAAATAAGCCCTCATAAGGATCGAATTCCTAGGTGGGAACTATTTAAAATAAAGCTTAGCAAAGTTAATAAAATAAAATATGGGCAAAATCCTAATCGGTTCAAATGGGGTTTCGGAGGGAAAGAAAAGAATTAAAAAAGAAATGGAGGGAGCCATTCTCATTATCTAGATTTCAGAATTACAGCTTGTGCAAATGTGTGAGAGCTCTGAGAAGAGTTTTTAGCAGATCCAGGCTTCTGAGAATGAAATCTCAGAGGTTGAATGCTTACTGGTGTGCGAGACCACCCAGAAGTAATTCTTCCTGCAGATTGCATTTACAGTTTGAATCAGAGGAGAGAATTGTACATATCAGTTTTGTTGTGAGAGGAAACTGAATATCAAAACAGAAAAAATGGTGTTTGTGGAGGAGTTTCATTTAATTTTCCAACCCTAAGCCAACCGTACCATTTCGGAAATTTATCAGAATGGACCCATCTTGGACACGGGCTGTGAGAATCAGCAGATCGGTTCAAAATTCGTACATTCTGGGCAGAAAAAATAGGAGTTGAGCAAGTTTGGCAGTATAGCAGTATAAAGGGCAGATTGAATATCAATATGTAGCCGTACATCAGCATTGTCATTATTTCCACATCAGATCTGGGCTGTCTAGTGGTCTGCAACAAGAAATTTCAGGGATGTCAGCCAGAAATATATTGTCAAAACAGCAGCTGGGCATTGGTAGGTTTATGAGTTGCTGAAACAACATCATGTCCTTAAATATTATCAAATCACACATCACGTACAATCTGTAAAAGCATTTATTTGTTGAAATAAATCAGTATTTTTCCTCTTACTTGGCGTTAGGAATTTGTCATTTGTTCTTCCATTCTAGCATTTGTTATTTTGCGTTAGAATTGCAAGTATTTTTTCAAAAAACCAAAAAAAGCGCAAAACTCAAAAACACAAAAAAATTTAGGAAAAACAAACAAAACTCAAAAAAATTAGAATTTAGTGAAAAGATCAGATTTGGCAAAATTCTACAACTGGGGTGTGTATTGCATGAAATTATTCAGAAAATGTCTTGCCTGAGACACAAAATAAGCCTGCAACTCCAACACTTTGATGCATGCATGTAACTTAGGTTCAACTTAATGTCAGCTTAGAACCATTAGTTAATGTCAATGCCCACTTGGATTTTTAACTTTGCTGTCTTAAGAAAAACATTGACTTGTGCTGATTTTTAAAAGTTTTTAAAAGTTCTACGACGTTTTGGGGACAGGGACAGGGGGATGTATTTCTAGTATGCTTCCTAGAGGGCCAAAAATAGTGGACACATGTCCATGTAACATAGAATATTATTAATTTACAGTATTGATTTAATAGTTTTTGCCGTTGTTGTGTACTTGGCTATTTTCTTACTTGTAAAAATTCAATATATTCATATAGTATGTAATATTTTTCTATTTTATGTCATAAGAAGGTATTATCTTATGGTTGTGTGGTTTGTATAATTTACCTTTCAATGGATTCTCTACATCATGTGGACTGCTTTCCTCATTTTAGTTGTACAAACAAACATTTGTGACCATAGTTGGTAGACTCGATGAGTTTTTGTACTTTGCGAGTTTTTTTAGACTTTTAACTCGCGAGACAGTCTTGCCAAGTTTTTGAGAAAAACTCGCTGAGTACTTGGTGAGTTTTTCTCAAAAACTCACCATGTCCGATGGAAAAACTTGGCCGCCGCTGTGCATATCCACATAAAGCAAAACAAAGGCAGAGTCAAGTTCATTTTTATGTTTTCTGTTTTTCTATTTGGCTGTGAGGGCGGACAATAGGTTTCTAAGCCATTGGTAACTGATTTCAATCGAGTAGAAGCGGATTTGAGTGCATTTTAAGCGGTTTTTGAAGAAAAATCAGATTCCCAAGTAGGTTTTCTGATTTTGTTTCTATGTTTTTTTAAAACATTCTATTTATTTTTTGTTGCATCTAGTTGAATAGAAAATCATTCCTAAGTAGTTAGAAATGATTTTGAATTATTAGAACGAGATTTAACACTATTTTTGACAAGTTTTGTTGAATCTTTCAATCTTTGACTTGTTTTTTTAAAGAATATCTAATTTTTTTAAAAATATCAAATCCTAGTATTTTTTTGTCTTTGTTTTTTTGAAGTCTAAAAATATTGAAACTAATTTAGATAGTTTGTTTAATTGTTTAACTAAAATATTTAGTTTGTCTTTTTACTTTCTATGTGTAGGTCAACAGTTAACCATTAATTCAACATGGCAGATTCAGAGAATGATTGGCCACTAGAACCATGGCCTTTTAGATTATAGGCACTTGTCCTAAAGGTGCTAGAGATAAGACATGGAGGTATGCCTATGAAGGGCCACAACCTGGGAATGTGATTTGCATAAAATGTGAGTGTGTAATTTTTGGAGGCATAAACCGCCTCAAATACCACTTTGCAGGCATTGACAAGCATGATACTAGGAAATGTGATAAAACCACATAAGAGATAAAAAGATTTGTTAATGCCATACTTGCAGCTAGGAAAGAGAAAAAATTGCAAAGGGAGAGGACAAATTTAGCTATAGGGGCAGCCATAGCTGAATCTCAAGGTGCTTCAATTGACATTGAAGAAGAAGAGTCACATCAGATCATAGTGGGCTCTCGTCGTGGCCCACGTATCCGCCAAACGAGCACCCCCTCTTTTACAGCTTCCGCTTCCTCTAGTAGAGTGCCTGTGTAATGTTCTCGTTTTTAGGCCCTTGAGATTAGCTCATTCAAGTGACCCTCGTGAGCTAATCAGGTTGTCAGAGGGGGTTGTTTGGCAGAGCCAGTGGTCAGTTTCCACTCTGGAGATTTGAGATGTCAGGATCGCTCTTCGTTGAAGTTAGTTTGACAGACTTACTATTTATAGTAAGTGTTTATTATTGGTAATCGTCATGATTGCTATGTTTAGTAGGGTGCCTGTGCATTGGTTTTAGTTGAGTTCGGATTACTTATGCAGAATCTCTCGTTTGAGGGATTTGCTATTTTTAGCAAGTCTAATTTTGTCTGGTTACTATTCTTGGCAACGCAGTGTGGGTTCAGGATGCTATTGTCAGAGAATTCAATTACATCACATTTTATTGGGGTTATTAAATTGAGCTTGCTCTAATTTAATAACTTATGTTATATTTTGATGGTGTAAGGAAGAAGCTTCTTTAATGAAAAATGTGATGAAGCCTTCTTTTAGTGTTTCATTATAAAGCCTTGGGAGAATTCAAAATTCTCTACCATTGATCATTTTATGAATATTGAAAAGTTGAGACTTGTGAAGGAAAACCGAATTTGTGTGTGGAGAGCTAGGGTTTGGTTTTCATCCTTGGAGAAAACATCAACCTCTTCCAGAATTCCAGACATTTTGGATTGGAATCAAAATGCCAATTACATGTGTGCTTTCTGATTTATTTTAAGCTGAGCAGAATTGATAGAGCCATATGGAACTGATAGAGCCGTATGGAAATTGCAGGGTCGTACTTTGATTGTATGGGAATATGGTTGGAGGGAACGAGTTCGATTGGTTAGAGGCTGAGATTACAAGCCTTGATTTCATGTTATATAAGTTTGGAAATTCTTTAGCAATGGAGTAACAACATTCAGCTGGCGTAAACAATACAAGGCTGCGATTTCAATCTTTGAGGATGCAAACTCATCAATTGGCAGCCATGTTTTCATTTAAAGGTGCAAAATAAATTTATGGTTATTGTAATGATCATTGTTCAAACTTATCTTGGTTAATATGTATTTTGGTGAACATTCAGAGTTAGTGAAATTGCTATTGTTTTTAATTTCATAATCTGGAAAAATTAAAAAAAAAGTATATATGTTTAAAAGAAACAAAAAAATTGCAAAAAAAATAGGAAAATAAGTTAGTTTGCAGTTGAGAGCCAGTTAGGCTCTTCACAGTGGTATCAGAGTTTTGATCTTGCTAGCTTGAAGGTAATGAGGGTCTAGCTATGGTAGACAAGTTTGTGCCTGGAATGCATTATACCCGCTGGGGTAGAGCTTCATCCCCACCTGAGGGTAATGAACAGGGCCCACAGGTTGACCATGCAGGGGACAAGAATTGAAATAATATTGGTGATGATGTTGACAGGGAAGCCATAGATGCTTTTAGAAATTTAGCAGAGGGTCAACATCATGTTGCAAATGTTTTGCAATAATTATCAGACACTACAACGTATCATATTACCAGGTGAGCGTACCAGAGAGAGAGGTACGAGGAGTGCTTCAGTTAGCTCGCACAGGTCTAGAGCAGAGGACATACAACATTATAGAGCTGACCCTACAGGCACTTATGGTATGCCTCTACGCCCCGCTTTCTTAAGGCTTGAGACGGATATAGTCAGCGTGGAGACAGAACCATCACCATTTGTGGATGACATGGTGGCTCATTTTGCAGAGTGGGATGCTCTTCCAGGAGCAATCAAGAGAAATCTGAATTTTGACAGGTACTTGACATAGAAAAGAGAGCATTCTAGAGGTAGATTGGCTCCTGACATGAGACAGAGGCCTAGACAGAATGACCTTAAGAAGGAAACCAACAAGTTGACTCTGACTCACTTTGATGGAAGTGGGAAAACAACAACTAGAGCTTGGGTTCACAAGCTGGACACATATTAATCATTACATCCTATGTCTGAAGAGGATGCCATATGCTTTGCTGTGCTACATTTGGATGGAGTAGCTCGACTGGTGGTACCATGTGCTAGTGTCTCTACGACATGATCAGATCGTCTATTACTAGGAGTTTGTTGACAGGTTGATAGAATGGTTTGATAGGAAGAACCCTTAAACTTTTTTCAGAGAGTTGGCTCAGTTGAGGCGGACAGGTGGCCTTGAGGGCTTTATCAATGAGTTTCAGCAGTTATCAGTTATGGTTTATGATATCTCTGAGAGGAGTAGAGTCATGCTCTTCATTGAGGGTTTGGTTGAGCCATATAGAGGGTGGGTTAAGTCCTTGGATCCACCTACTTTGCGGGAGGCTATGAAAAAGGCAAGAAATCTTGAAGCTTTTGTTCCACGAGGCAAGCTTGCTTCAGATCCTATTTTCACTCCTACAGAAGAGGTACCCCCACCAGCTGTTGACAAAAAGAAATCAACAAGTAAGCTTGATGAAGCTAGTTGTGAGGATTTGAGGAGGTAGCTTTGCTACTAGTGCAAAGAGCCTTATGATAGGGAGCATTCTTGCCCTATGAGGCCTAAGGGAAGGGCAAATCGTTCTATGTGGGTGTACTCTAGTGAGAGTGAGGCCGAATAGTGAGGCCGAATCTTCACATCAGCCAGCTGGTTCATAATCGGATGAGGCTCAAAAAGTCTCTACAGAGTTTGGTCCCGACGCCAAGCTATCTCCCATAGTGTTGTCTTCTGTTGTGCCACTTCTCACTGCTTTCAGACTGAGGGGATTAGTGGAAGGACAACCTTGCATTGCTATGATGGATACTGGAGCTACACACAATTTTATACAGGAGAGAGTTGCTAGTGAGTGTGGTCTTCAAGTAGAGGAGTTTGCTGGTTTTCGAGTCAGGGTGGCAGATGGCTACACCCTTACCTGTACTAGGCGCATTAATCATCTCTTTGTTCTATGGTGATTATTAGTTGGATTCTGATTTCTATGTGATTGATTTGGGAGAGATGGATGTGGTGCTAGGGATACAAAGGTTACAGGAGGTCAAGGAGTTTTACCTTAGCCTGAGCTCGATGGAGATGAGATTTGAGCATCTAGGCAGGGAGTATGTTTTACAGGGTCTCACTGAGGGGAGTCTATGCACTATGTCTTTTTGTGTAGTAGATAGGGAGGATTTACAGAGGCATGATTCCGTTCAGATAGAGTAGGTTACACATCATGTCTCTCACAATTCACAGTTACCTAGCTCAGATCAGCAGTCAGGAGCAGTTCACTTTGTCTTATGACATTCCGCTGTTTGAGCTCGGTGATGATCCCTTTTAGGAGATGAGTGATGCTGATGATATTTGGGATCCTATCAGCACACCAAGTTGTCTGTCAATTTTTACAAGATGCCAGAGAGATCTTGCTGAGCAGTTTACAAAGGTGTATACAGTGAGGA
The DNA here is from genome assembly GCA_027943335.1 of Chamaecyparis obtusa. Lineage (NCBI taxonomy): Eukaryota > Viridiplantae > Streptophyta > Pinopsida > Cupressales > Cupressaceae > Chamaecyparis > Chamaecyparis obtusa. The sequence goes on along the minus strand of BSBK01001760.1, from coordinate 782,918 downwards.
GTGCATACCATTTTACATTTGATCCTCATGTTCATGTTATCTACCAGGTGTAGAGTTCATCAGTGCATCCGTTTGATGATTGGTATGATAGTTTAGTTGGCACGAAGATTGGGGAAAGTCTAGTTTACCGGTTGAGTTACTCCCGTGTGATGTTCTTGTTTTAGCATCATCAGTTCGAGTGTTGAGTTCACTTTCTCAGACTCTGTTGTTTATACTATTGATGATGGAGTTGTCTTTGCAGGAATTTGGTGATGACAGGGACACTACACATGTCTATCCATGGGTTCCGGGTGGACTGTGTTGTTGCATTGGTTTTCATGATTGCTTGAGGACAAGCAATCTTGGGAAGGGAGGACTATAATGTCCCCGTTTTTAGGCCCTTGAGATTAGCTTATTTCAGTGACCCTCGTAAGCTAATCAGGTTGTCGAAGGGGGTTGTTTGGCAGAGCCAGTGGTCAGTTTCCACTCTAGAGATTTGAGATGGCAGGATTGCTCTTCGTTGGAGTCAGTTTGACAAACTTACTATTTATAGTAAGTGTTTATTATTGGTAATCTTCATGATTGCTATGTTTAGCAGGGCGCTTGTGCATTGGTTTTAGTTGAGTTGGGATTACTTATGCAAAATCTCCAGTTTGAGCGATTTTCTATTTTTAGCAAGTCTAATTTTGTCTGGTTACTATTCCTGGCAGGGCAGTGTGGGTTCAGGATGCTGTTGTCAGAGAATTCAATTACATCACATTTTATTGGGGTTATTAAATTGAGCCTGCTCTAATTTAATAACCTATGTTATTTCATGTTATATTTTGATGGTGTAAGGAAGAAGCTTCTTTAATGACAAGTGTGATGAAGAAGCCTTCTTTTAGTGTTTCATTATAAAGCCTTGGGAGAATTTGGAATTCTCTAGCATTGATCATTTTATGAATATTGAAAAGTTTAAACTTGTGAAGGAAAACCGAATTTGTGTGTGGAGAGCTAGGGTTTGGTCTTCATCCTTGGAGAAAATGTCAACCTCTTCTAGAATTTCAGACATTTTGCATTGGAATCAAAATGCCAATGACTTGTTTGCTTTCTGATTTGTTTTAAGTTGAGCATAAATGGCGGCCGTACGGAATTGACAGAGCTGTACGGAAATTGCAGGGCTGTACTTTGTATGGGAATATGGTCGGAGGGAATGAGTTCGATTGGTTAGAGGCTGAGATTACAAGCCTTGATTTCAAGTTAGATAAGTTTGGAAATTCTTTAGCAAGGGAGTAACAACATTCAGCTGGCGTCAAACAATACAAGGCTGCAATTTCAGCTGGCGTCAAACAATACAAGGCTGCAATTTCAATCTTTGAGGATGCGAACTCATCAATTGGCAGCCACGTTTTCATTTAAAGGTGCAAAATAAATTTATGGCTATTGTAATGATCATTGTTCAAACTTATCTTGGTTAATGTGTATTTTGGTGAACATTTAGAGTTAGTGAAATTGCTGTTGTTTTTAATTTCATAATCTGAAAAACTCAACAAAAAGTATATATGTTTAAAAAAAACAAAAAAATTACAAATAAAATAGGAAAAGAAGTTAGTTTGCAGTTGAGAGCCAGTTAGGCTCTTCACAGCCTGTTGCTGCATCATCATTAGGGACACAACTTATAGGCAATTATTTTGTGCACAGGAACACACCTGGAGCACAACCATCGTTAGAGGCCACTGGATGGAATAAGGAGGTACATGAGAAGACAGACATTGTTGCTGCTGATTTTTGGTATTTTAACAATATCCCATTGAATGTGGTAGAGTCCTTATTGACTCAATTTGGTGACCACAATTACAATTTCAAAAAAATGGTACATGGCCCCTTCTTGCAAGGATTTGAGTGGGAGGTTAGTAAATAGTTCACTTGATTTCATTTTTAAATTTTAATTCTTTTTATCGTTTATTAAATCAAAATTGTGTACTAATACTTAATTTCACTTTGTTTTTGTAGGTTGCTCACAAATGTAGTTGATAGGGCAAAAGAAGTGGTGCAGGAAAAAAAGAGTGGAATAAATTTGGCTGCATCATTCTTTTTGATGGGTGGGCAGATGGCAAAAACTGAACCATTATTAATTTTTTGGTTGCTTGCAAGGATAATGTGGTGTTCTTGAAATCGGTGGATGCCTCCAATAAGGTGAAAAATGCACAAACATTGGCATTAATGTTGGAGATTGTTGTCATGGAGGTGGGAATAGAGATGGTGCAAATTGTCATAGGTTATACAACAACATATGTGGCAGCAGGTAGAATCCTCCAAGAAAGGCACCCCACTCTTTTTTGGACACCTTGTGTAGCACATTGTTAAGGTTTTAGGATCATTGCAAATGTAATAGAACTTCATCGAGGTCCACCTCTTCCTTGAGCACCGTGGCTATGAAGAAGTCCAAATTCTTTCTCATAGAGGGCCAAACTTCATCGAATTTCTTTTCATCTTTGAAAAAGAGAATTGGTAGTCTTTGAGAGTCGGGAATAGCAGAGAGGTCCTCCATCTCCTTCTTCATATACAGCTCGGGGAAGGGAATGGATAGGTTTTTATCTATTCCATGAACCACCTTTTCTAAACCTAGAAGGAGTTCTTTGTCGAAAATTGCTTTTGTTGCCCTGATAACTCTTTCCTTCTCTGTGCCATTAAAAATTGCCAAAGCAATGAAGAGGTCGATAACTTGTCCATTAACTCGAACAGTGAAATCATAGTCGAAATGTTCTTCTCCTAATCCTTTGATCAGAGCCCATCGAGTAATATCTGAGAGCGGGTTGAGGATTATATTCAGCCTTTCTGGCTTAACTGCTCCCCTGAAAGCCATTTGCCTATTTTCCTTGTTATGGAAAGTGATAATCCGGGATTCCATGATAACGCAGAGAGATTTTCAGAGCCCTTTTCTTTCAGCAAGTTTCATGGGGGATGCAAATGTATTGCCTTACTTAAAGCTAGATGAATCCGAAAAATTCTCCAAATACTTCTTGAATTTGATATGAGGTCTGGAGATAAATGACAGTACGATCCATGAGGTTTCATAATTACCGCGTACATCATCTTGTGGACACAATTGTATCACTACTAAGTTTCATGCAAGTTATTTGCTTGGGTTAGCGAGCTTCATCAGGTAATGATGGCTGCTCATTAGTAGTTAGTCCCGTAAGATACAGATGACGGCTCTAGGATGGCGTCTTAAATCCCGAGAATAGATATTTTTATTATTGTTTTTTATATACTTAAGTAAATAAAGTATTCTTGTATGAATTTACTTCCCGAGAGCTAGGTTGAAGAGGGGAGATAGATGTGTATTTGAAGGATTATAAAGTTAAATTTTGATTGTTAACTTTATCTTAATAATATTAGGAGTACACTAGCTTGTCCTAGAATGGGAGTCTATTTTCTTAGATAGTTGACCTCCTGACTCTGTCTTATATTCTAAATGATTTTTAATGTTAGATTCATGCTTTCATTCTCTTCTGCCTTAAGATTATCTCCAATCTGCCTTACTAGGGGAGCACTTAAATCTGCAGTTTGAAAAAGGTGCCATTTCATTAGTGTTAGGTTATGGTTAAGGGTTTCCAAATCCTTAGTTCCAATTTTTCTAGACCCGGAATAATATTTTCCTTGGTAACTTTTAGGAAGCATGCTTATGTAGGAAGTATAGTCCCTTCCAAGATCAATCTGAAAGGGATCATACTTCATTATTTAAGTATGATGTCATTATGGTTGAGAGTCTAAAAAAGTATTCTAGATTTTACACTTTTAGAGATTGAAGGTTATAATACTTATAATTCAATATTGTTCAGTTATGTTAGAGAATAGATCCTATCCGCTCCACTTTCCGCCCATTTTATATTAAGGGTAATTACTAAATTGACTTGTAAAACTATATAATTTATTTAATTCAAGGAGATCCCATCCGTTCCTAAGTTGGCTAATTCGTCAGCTCTTTTGTTTCCTTCTCTGTAGATGCGATTAATTGATATTTCTGAAAAGGAGTCACAGAGTGTCAAAGCTTGGGAGAGAAGGGAGTTTAATCTCCAATTTGGAGTTGCTTTTTTCCTTAGTGCATTTATGATTATTGTGGAGTCACCTTCAATTTCTAGGTGTTTTAATCCCAAGGATGCACATTTTTGAAGACCCTTTATTAAAGCATAGAGCTCTGACCAATTATTCTTTGGAGGTTTCCACATACAATCCTTCCTTTTTGAAGGGTTCTGGGAGACATCTCCTATAAAAGGTGGTAAGAGTAAACCTTCCCATTTTACTCTCATTTTTCCATCCCACTGACTCATTCTTAGATCTATTTTCAGAATTTTGAGTGTGTTGCTATTCATCTTTTCAATAATAGCTGCTTCAATTTTGTTGCGTAGTTGTTCCCAGTCCATTTTTTCTCCCCTAAAGATTCTTCTATTGCGTTCTTTCCAAACTTCCCATATTACTATGGATGGGGAGAGAGACCACAGATTGGCCTAGATACTCTTTTGTTTGATGATTGACCATGCTTGTAACATTGCCCTGAGAGATTGAGGAAAGACAGATGTCCATCCTAATTTTCCTTGCAACCAATTCCAACATTGATTTGTGTATGGGCAATTTAAAAATAAATGGTCACTATCTTCTTCATTTGCTTCACATAGTGGGCATCTGCTAGGCCCAGAAAAACCTAACTTCTTAAAACAATCGGCAGTTAAGAGTCTATAATTTAATGCCAGCCACGTACAAAAGCCTGCTTTTGGGGAACATTCCTTACCCTAGCATAGGTGGATTGTTAAGGGAGTTTTTGGTCTATTATAACTTTGGGATATGGTCCTGTATCCATCTTTTGTGTTGTATTCTCCTGTTTTGGATCCATCCCATACTAATACATCTTTTGATTCACTTAAGGAAATTTTCCTATTTTTAAGAATACCTTTGATTGCTGATTCATCCAAAGCCGATATCCCATATTTGTCCAAGGATTTCCATTCCCAGTTTCCATCCTTAAGGTAGAGGCAGTCTTTGAGATTGAGGCCTATCTTCTCCTTTAATGACTCAATGATGGATGGGTTATTAAATTTCTTAGATATAACTTCATATCCTCCCCTTGAGTCATCCCAGAATAGTACTTCCTCCCCCAGGCCCGGATTCCAAGTTAATTTTTCCAGAATAATGTTTCTGCACTCCATAAAATTCCATATCCTTGATCCTTTAGGGGGATTGGTTTCCCTAAAGATGTTTATGGGAGACCCATCTAACAAGTATTTGTGAATAAGTATTTTCGCCCATTTTGCTTTAGGGTTTTTATAGAGCCTCCATAGTAATTTGGCCCCTAGGGCTTTCCCTTGATCTCCTAAGTTTTTAATGCTTACACCACCCTCTTCTTTGGGTGTACAAATGTTTTCCCAGGATATAAGTGGAATTTTCTTATTCTCATTGTTTCCTTTCCAAAAGAAAGTCCTTAAATGCTTTGTGATTTCAGCTTTCTTATTTGAAGGTAAGTGCATGCATGATAATTGATAAATTGGTATTGTTGTCAGGACTGATCTTATCATGGTAGTTCTGCCGGTTGAGGATAACCATCTCCCTTTCCATGAATTCATTTTGTTTTTAATCTTGTCTATAATGGGATCCCAGACATTTGTTACTCTGTTATCTTTGACTAGGGGAAGCCCTAGATATTTACAAGGGAGTTTACCTTCTTTGAAGTTGAGGATTTTACATATGTCATTTTTGGTTCCTTTATCAGTATGGAAAAAGAAGATTTCTGATTTGTCCGAGTTTATCTGTTGTCCAGAAGCTAATGAATAGGTTTCTAAAATCCTTTTGAAAGATCTAGCCTCCCTTCTTTTGCTAGCACCATAAAACAGGGTATCATCGACAAAATGTTGATGTGTAGTGGGCTCCAAATTATTGGTGATGGAAATTCCTTCAATTGTCTTTTTTTTCCTTTCTTCCAGCACTATTCTTCCTAAAGTTTCGGCCATGATGATAAAGAGGAAGGGGGAGATCGGATCTCCTTGTCTGAGTCCTCTGGAAATGCCAAAGAAACCCTCTGGAGTTCCATTTACTAATACTGAAATCTTTGGAGTAGATATTCATTCGAAGATCAAGTTAATCTAGGTTTTGGAAAAACCAAAGGCTTCCAAACATTTGCATAGAAATCTCCAGTCTACCTTATCATATGCTTTCTTAATGTCCAATTTGATCAACATACTAGGGTCCTTGTTTTTGAGGATAGAGTGAATGGCCTCTTGTGCAATGATTACCCCATCAAAGATTGATCTTCCTGGAACAAACCCTGTTTGTTCTTCACTGATAATTAATGGAAGAAGTTTTTGAAGTCTTAGGGTAATAGTTTTTGTGAAAAGTTTATATAAGGTATTACATAACGCTATAGGTCTAAAATCATCAAGGCTCGAAGGTTTCTCTTTTTTAGGTATAAGGGCTATAAAAGTGTTGTTCACTTCTTTAAGTAGTTTTCCTGAATTTCTAACCCCTTCTAATGCCTCCGTAACTTCTTCGCCTATGAAGTGGCAACATTTCTGAAAGAAAATGGCGGAGAACCCATCTAGTCCTGGAGATTTATCTGGATTCATTTGCATTAAGGCTGAATGGATTTCATTAATTGAGAATTTGCTGGTGAGTATTTGATTATGTTGTTTAGTAATGATTTTGGGGATATTACTGAGAAGTTCTCTTTGACTACCTAGGTTTGATGATTCCCTATTATTCAGAATGTTATCAAAGTAGTTTATTGCTTCAGTAGCTATGTCTTTAGGATCTTCCAAAATTTTACCTTCCTCGTTCTTGATGCAGGAGATTCTATTAGAGATTCTTCTCTGTTTGGTGCTATTGTGAAATTTTTTTGTATTTTTATCCCCTGCTTCTAGCCAAGTTTCTCTAGATTTGTGTTTCCAAAAGATTTCTTTTGTGGCTAGGATTTCTTCTTAATCTTTTAGTAAGCTTTTTTCCTTGTGGTAAAGGTCGTCATTCATCCCTTCTTTGATAACTTGGAAATTGATTGTTTCTAGTTCTGATTCAAGGTTCATTTTTTTTTCAAAGATGTTACCAAACTTTGATGAATTCCATTCCAATAATTTTTTTTTAATCCATTTGAGTTTATTTACTAGTCTGTATAACTTAGACCCTTCTATCTGGGGCTCTGACCACCAAATTTCTATTAGTTTTAGGAGTTCTGGATCTCGTAACCATATTTGTTCAAATTTAAAGGAGCTCTTCCTTGGTCTGGATTGTGTTAGGATATTGAGGGTAATTGGGAAGTGGTCAGATCTTGAAAAGGGAGTGATGTTGGCCGATAGTGAGAAATCGTAGTCGGATAAGCTCCCTTTAAAGAAGAATCTGTCTAGTTTCTCTGCAATGTTGCAGAAGCCTTGCCTTCTGTTGTTCCATTTGAAGGAGTTATTCTCTGTTGGAATTTCTAGGTGGGAGTAGCTATCTCTCCATTTTGTAAAGTCTCTCGCTGCTTTTGGAAGGGATTTTGCCCCTCCTTTTTTCTCAGCAATCTTAGTTATTACATTGAAGTCTCCTCCTAAAAAGCATAGAGTATCCTTTGTTTGGTCCAAATATACACCAATCTCATGCCATACTCTAAGTTTATCATTGTTTTGAATAGGTCCATACACATTAATTAAATTGAAAGTTAGATTTAGTCTAAAGTTTTTGACTATCCCACTCATCCATTATTGTCTCCTTTTTGAGATGGTTATTGAGATGTTTCGAGAGTTCCAGATAATTGCTAGGCCTCCTGATGCTCCTATAGCCTCCGTGGCTTCAATTTCTCTTAATCCTAATTTACTTTTAAATTTATTTCTTTCCAAATTATCTAGCTTGGTTTCTTGTAATAACATAATTTTAGGGTTATGAATTTTGATGCAACGTTTGATTAAACGTTGCTTGTTAGGGGCGTTCATTCCCCTAACATTCCAGGAAAGGACATTCATGATGTAGTGGGAAGGCTCTTCCCCTTCCTAACATTCAGAATAAATGTTATCTTTACCTGTCCTACAACTTTCCTTGCCAAGACTCTTAATTCAGCATTGGGTTTTCTTCCTCTTTTCTTTGGTTTATTTGCATAGTTTGGGGAAGTCTTACTTACAATAGTTTGCGCTATTCCTAGAGGATACTGTTCTTTCACCTCTTTTTCTTCCAAGTTAATTAATAATTCTTCTATAGGAATTGCTGATTTGGCACTATTCAGTGTAATGAACTCCTCAATGAGTTCCTCTTGATGCTTAGCGTCTGCTGAATCTCCAATCTCTTTCATCAGTTCCTTCACTAATTCTTCAGATAATGTTTCCTTCATGTAATCCATTATTATATTAACTTATTCCTCAATTTTTTTATTTTCAGATTTCATGTTTTTGGATGATTCTGATAGATCTTTAATGTGGGGGGCACTTGTGTTGGAGTTAAAAATGTATTGGCAACCATCCAATCCGTGGTGTAGCTATTTGAGGGGGTATCTTCCCTCCCCTTAGCTACTAAGTTGATTGTTAGAGGATTATACTCAGGATTACCGACTTTGGTATCCTCCTGCCCCTCTAAATTTTCCTTGCTTTAGCCCAAAAAATCCATGATTTCCAAATCCTTCATGTCACTGGCACATTTTTCCTCTTGGATCTTATTCACTTCAAATTCGGGTCCTTTGACATTTAAAGGAGATGGATTATAAATCGAAATTTGTTTCTTATTGATTTCTTCCTTATCCAAGTTGTCAAAATCTAAGACCGTCTCTCCATCTTTTTCAAGGGGAAATGCTGCTATTTCTAAAATGTTATGGAGTGATAAAGATGAATCTTTTGTCATTAATGCTTTGATAAGTAACCTTTTTCTCCTATTATTTTCTTCAGGGTCACTAGATTCATCATCTGATGAAAATGAGAAATCAAAACTCTCTTGGGCCAAAACCATGTTTTTTGTTTGTTCAACTGTTACATGGATCTCATTGGTATCTAGTAGTTCCAAAGGGGTTTTTTCTTTTGATCTCATTGTTATCTCTGGTTCCTTCCCTATAATTTTAAATTCTTCCATAGACACACTACCTCTCGGGCTCATCCCATCCTTCTTTTTATCCCCAGTTTCTATATGGATTTTTGTTTTTTTTTAAGGGCATTTCTTATTTTGAGGGCTGATAGGATTTGACAAGTAGAAACCCCCTTGGAGCTCATTGAGCAAAATCCTAGGCAGCTTTGTTGAAGATACTGGGAGTTTGGGGAAACTCACTTCTCCTTTTTTCTTTAATTTCGAGACTATCTTGGGATTGTGAAGATTTGCTGGGTTCCTTGCCAGAATTTCTTTGAGATTTGAAGTGTTCTTGATGTTATTTCTATCTAATTCTACCCCTGAGAAGAAGATAATGTTTTCTATTCTATCTTCCTTCCAGTATTCTTCCTCTAGATGGTAAGAGGATCTATTGCTTATAAAGTTAATAGCTTTTAGATTAGGAGAAGGATCAGAGGAATTAATCAAGATTTTTACCTCTGAGGAGTCTAGGTAATTCTCTTCAAGACCCAAAACTTTCCCATAGCTTTCCCCGATTTGATAAATGATTCTACTGTGTAATAATTCAACCGGTATTTTATGAATAATGATCCATTTCGGAGTTACAATGTTATTAAAGACATCCTTAGTAAAATTGGGAATCCATTTTATAAATTTGACTGAATGCCCTAGAAAGAAAATTTGAGCTTCATTCAAAGGTTTATGCCTAATGGATAAATCCTCACATTCAAGATAGAAACAATAATTCGAAAGAAGAGTTATACTTACTTGTGACATGCAGGCTGATTGGAGCCATTCCTTGATACTTGTGAAGGCCCGCCTAGTGCCGGACCATTTTCCAAAGAGCCCATGGGTTTTGCATTGATTCCATAGCCCCTCCATAAAAATTCGAAGCCCTTTAATGGTATTAACACCTTCCTTGTTAAGTGAACTCGTTCTCCGGTGAGGAGGTGTATATTTTCCTGATGAAACCAGTGAGTTTAGATTTCTTTTGTGAGGTGGGGTGTATGGCAGATAATTTTTAGTGGGATTGATGTTCTCCATATGTTTTTTGATATGCCCTAGTTGTGGCCTTCGATGCGGAGGAGAATATAATGGCTTGTTTTGGAGGTAGGTTTTCTGGTCAAGGGTATAGTTCTGAAGGTTGTCGAACTGATTTTTTAGAGGGATTTGGAATGAATGGGCATTCCCAGAGGACAAAGATAAGGTATTCTTCTTCCTTCGTGCTCTTCTGGAGTTTTGAAGAGCTGTAGGTATCCAATCCTCCGAGTGTAGGGGGATTCAAAAACCTTTATTTCCATAGACGGACAAGCTAGGGTTTCTATGAATTCTGGATATATTCCACACTGCGTATTTGGTCTTCTTAAAGAAATCTATTTGGTTGTCTAAAGTTTCTACGCTGCTAACGATCTTTCTGCAACTGCCGGAGAGGTTTCGTGTGTTTCCTTGTATAAATGCAGGCGGGGCTTCCTTCCAGATTGAGCGAAAAATATTATTCGTAGGCAAAGCCATTAGATCATCTCTATTATCTTTTTAGTACACAATCCAATTCAGTTTTTAATTAGATTGCATTTTATATTTAGAAAATATTTTAGTTTTTACATTTTAAATCTAGTTTAAAATTTAAATACATAAATAGTAAACTATAAATAATAAATATAGTGTAATAATAAATATAATCTAATAATAAATATAATTTATATAAATATTTTAGTTTTACATTTTAAATATAAATAATAAATATAGTGTAATAATAAATGTAATCTAATAATAAATATAATTTTAAATATCTAATTGTTTATTTATAAAATACAAATGTAAATAATAAATATATTTAGTTTTACAATGTATTTTAACTGTATATTTATTATTTATATTTATAAATATTTATTTTTATAAATATAAGAATAGAGTTAGATATAAATACATTGTATTTCTGATTTTAAACGTAAATAATAAATATAAATATATTTTAAGAAATTACAGATTTTCAAATGTTCGATAAAATTGCCGATTTATTGCTGAGTTTTTGGCGATTCCTAGTTTTTCAAATTTTTTGGGCCGACCGAGTTATTACTGAGTTCGAGTTTTTCAACTATGTTTGAGACAATAAAATATAGTTTGGATTTCATAATTCTTAGTCTACCATGTTGCCCTAGCTCAAAAGAAAATGGGTTCATATACAAAATCTTGCTAAAGTGGAATTCTTTCTACAAGATGTTGAATTGGGAAAAAGTACATTCTTGGAAAATGAGGATATAGAGCAATAATATCATGATCCAAATGATTTGAAGTACTAACTACTTTTTGAGTTGTTGGTTTAGTATTTAAGATTCTCGTGTACAAGTAGGACTTGGATTATTTTTTATTTGGGCCTTAGCATTTTCTGTATATTGGCATGCATTTAGGCTATGTTGGTTTTAGTTATGTTTCATGTGCATGTGCAATTTCCCTTGTTGATTACAAAATCAACATCAAGGTTCTCCTTTGTCTACAACGTAGTCAAAGGGTGTGGAAAGTTTTAACTAATTTATTCTTTGTCATCTAGAAGATGACTTTTGTTTGGGGGGATGATTTAGTTAGTGTACAATGCCTTTAGTACGATTTGTTAATGTGATTGTGTTTGACTATTATTAATTGTTGTTGGATTTTGGATGGCTGTAGGCATTGGTTGTTAGATAGTTGTGTTCTCGTGGCGACCATTGAGTAATTTAAACAACTTTACCATTATTAAGAAGAGTAGTCTGATCCCTGCTTGACTATCTCTGGACTACTAGTGGAATAATCTTAGGTGCAAATAAAGATGTATTTTACTACTCTAGCATGCATTTTTATTTCTTTATTATTCCAAGTGCTAGTTGTATCAGATAAAGCAATAAACATTTGGACAATGCTATCATTTTGAGTTGTTAATATGGTTTTATTTGACTATGTATTAATTGTTCCCTTAAATGACCTTAGCATCATTAAGGGAAGTAGTCTGATTCTTGGTTGACGATCTGTGGTCTACTATTATAATAATTTCAAGTGCAAATAAAGATCCATTTTTCTCTATTTGGTGTGCATTGTTATTTGATTATTCCAAGTATTAGTTTTATTAGATATAGCAAATTGTTTTTGATGTTGTTGCTTTAAAAAATAGGGCCGGGTTTAAGAGATTCATGCCTTTAGATCCCCATAAAAATAGGAAGAGACCACAAGGTGGTCAAGCCCAAGAGATTAGGTGATATGTAAGGATCATAAACAAAGAGAATGAATAAGACTTGAGAAATAGTTGGGGAAACCCTAGCTATACAAGTTTAAAATTTGACCATCTTGAGAAAGAAGTTGAAGTTGCAGTGTGAGTGCAGGGGGAGTCATTGTTGAAGAAATAAAAAAGTTTTTAAGAAAATGTACGAAGGGAGAGTGGCAGGAGATAGATAGGCTCTTACCACATCTTTGTATTTCAAGAAAATAGAATTGTATGATTTTCAACATAGGATTTTGTGTATTTTTAATTATCAGCCTTGCACTATCTTTTTTCCTAAGTTTACTTTTCCAATCGTAGGTTCTTGATATTTCATATCTTTATCCATCAAATTGGTAATTTGGCATATCATTTAACTCTGTATTTCCTAATTTTTATTCAATACATTTAGAAGGAAATGTAGAAAATTAATGGTGTCAAATGGTCACCTTTCATGTTTTCTCCTTTACTACAATCACTGTGGACATTTAGCCTAGTCTCTATTACTTGGATCATATCACACTCAAGTTAGAATACTTCACTCTTCTATTTGCCAATGGAACAACCCAATGGAACATGGCTATGTGTCTAGGAATCCTTCAACATTCTATTCCAAAGGGCTATCTTCTTTCTCTAACCACACTTCTCCTAAGTTTGAATCTAATGAATTTGACGAGGCTACTTCCTTAATTACAGCTGGTTTCTTCTGGTTATGTAATTCTTGCCTTTATTTTCAATTGAGAGTATTGTTTTCTCAGTTGTGGTTGGCTTTGGCTGCTAGCAGCCACACTTGACCTACTAGTGCATCATATTCTTTCTTATGCAAGGAAATGACTACACAATTTAATAAACGTGATTGGGTTCCAATCAATACCTTTTGAGCCTTAAAACTCTTAGTACCTTGACTCCCTATTGATTTTCTCCCACTAGTTAAAAGCTGGTGACTAAATAGTTGGCTTGCCCAGACTCTTTTTGGTATCTTTAGGAATCTTTTTTACTCCCAATCCTCCATTGATGCTTGTATTAGTAAGATTCTTCTTGAGTATCTCTATATGCATTATTACTCATTTCTTTTCCAATTTAATTGTCAACATAAGATCTACCACTTGATCATCATGCATTAGAGGTTCTATTATTAAATCTTCATTTTCCTCTTGGACCACTCTTCCTTCTCTTGTACTACGATCTATTGCCATGGTGGCAATTGCAGTATTAAGTTTTTGGATGCTTTGTAATACATTCTCCATCTTGACTGGTGTAGCCAATTGTAGTACTTGTCATGCATTATTTTTATCTATCTCTGGCTTCCTCATAGAAGTATTTGCATGTTCATTGGAGCATTGATGTTCCTTTGTCATTACTTGCTTCACAAAGTCTCTTTTTCTATATGTTGGTTTGGGTACATTGCCTTCTTGGCTTGGGCTTTGGCTTGCGTGACAACCAATATTTGGTCATGTCTCCCAACATTGATCATATTGGTTGACCTTTCGCTTCATACATTTGGTGTCCTCACAATCTCTAGATTCGCATCATTTGCACAATATTCCCAATTTGTTTTGGTAGTCTCTTGTGAGGTGTCCTCATTTGTTACATTGCTGACATTGTATGATAGAGCATCCCTTGGAATCATACTATTTTCAATTTCTATCTCTCTCTCACTATTATCATTGAACATATTGTTATTGCCTCTAGCTGCTTGGGGACGAATTATTGTTCATTCTGCTGCTTTTGTGGTGTGCTGGCTGGAGTGAATTGCTCTCCTTTTTTAAAGAATACTTGTTTGCTCCTGCTCTTTAGATTGTTTGGGCTCTTTTTATTGAATGATCCAAATCTTGGAGAAAACATCACAAAACAATTTCTTGGGACAATCTTTTTGATACGACCTTCACTTTTGCAAGCAATGCACTAGAGGTCTTTGGCTTCTTTGCTGATTTTTTTTGTTGCTTTCAATTCTCTTGTCAATTGAAGCATGTCCTTTAGTGCTTCTATTGTTTGTAATTCGTTGTTGCTACTCTTATGCAAACTATCATCTTCATCCATTTCTCTTTTTTCTCTAGAGGACACTTTATCTTTGCTTTCTATATCCATTGGTGCCACTTTAATTTGTTTTGTAATAAGATTGTAAGGCCTTCAATAAGCAATATTTTCTTTATACTATGAATCGGTTCCTTTTTTATTCTCACATTTTGTAGAGTAATATCAACAATTGCTTTTATTCATTTCATGTATGTTCTTATACAAAATATTAGTTCAGGGACTAATACAAACATCTGACCCCTTTTCTGTCTATGAGAGATCTCTATAAACCTCTTTGATTGCTGTGAAGTGATTGCAACATCAGCAACTACCAAGAAACTATTTTTCTTTTAACTTCCACAAGTGAACAAATCATTAACATACCTGTCGGAGATAACCAAATAAGTAAAAGCTAAGTTGAGATATGCTTTTTACAGTGCATGGTCAGGAGTGTGGGCCTGACTTGCATATGATTTGAGAGTAAACACGAAATGAAGATTGTTGAACAACTCAGCAATTCACACATCTAGGAGATGAAAGGGTTTGTTATGGCAGTCCATGACATCCTACCAAAGGAAAGTTATGACATTTCTTGCTCATGTATCTTATTGTGGTATTTGCAATGATGAAGATACTAAGATCTGCATGGGAATTTGTATTGTGCTTGTACATGCCCAAACTGTCTGAATAGGTGAAGCACAAGCCATCAAACTTTTATGTATCTATTATAGATTTTGTTTTGCTTTTTACATTAAGCATTTTAATTGATAATTATGCAAGGACTTGGCTCGTGACAAATAAAATGCATTGAAGCACTCTTTTGTTATTTCAGAGTAAATTATTTTCTGGGACTTCGAATTTGCATTGATTTCATCCTCTTTAAAAAATAAACAAATTCATTTTCCATTTTTATTCTAGTTCAACCTATAAGATCCTTTAGTAAAAATCTTTCTGTGGAGGAAATTAATACATACAAGTAAAAGTAATGTTTGTGTGGTTTGAGCACTAAAATTATGCTTCATGCAGTTGGGATAAAAACAAGTTAGAGCCAGATATTCTTAAAGATAAACCCTAAATATTTTTGTTGATATAGTTTAATTAATAAATAAATGTTTTCTTTAGTGAAGAGATATGCAAGACTAGTGAAGGAGAAACAGAGTTTATGAATACTGACTGTTGTCATTTAAAAGGGAGAGAAAGGCTTCATTAAAGCTCATCAGCTTATGAAAAGAGCAGTATCAGTTGCTGGTGCAAGTGTTCACTGGTATGAGAAACCTGGTATGATAGAAATTATGATATGCATTTTCTGGTTTGAATTTTATCTTTCTTTTTCATTCCTAGATCTGTTGGATTCCTTATGCTACATGCTTTATGTTTATATATTCATGACATTTATACTGAGGATCGCACAGAAATGAGAAAGCAGCGAAAGATGGGCCATATCACTGTTGTAGGACCTTCAATGGACCTGGTTAGAGCACGGATGAAGTTGATAATAGATGGGGAAATGCAGGACAGGAGCTTTGACTCTAGAAGTACACAACCTTCAGAAACCTTTTCAAAAGTTTCAGCTAAAGATTTTGCAACAAGCTCTGGAAATGATAATTCAGGTTCTCTCTCTCTCTCTCTCTCTCTCACACACACACACACACACACAGAGGCATGTGTGAACCCTCTCTACCTCTCTCTCTCTCTCACACACACACACACACACACACACACAGAGGCATGTGTGAACCCTCTCTACCCCTCTCTCTCTCTCTCACACACACACACACACTTTCACAGACATGCATGCTTGCACTCTTCTCTCTTTCTATGGTAGATTCATTGTTTGTAATGTTACAATTTTGTGCTTAACCACTTTCAGAATTGTAGTATTTTCCTGCACCTCAGACAAAACGTTTTGCCGAGATGTTGAGGTTACTTGCAATGCATCATTCACCAAATACATGGAGGAATGTTTTCTCTGTAATTTCTTCCAAGCTATATTTAATACAAAAGTTGGTAAAGAAAGGTTCAACAAGCATTGGGGAAAATTTATTGGATTCTACAAGGATACTCTAGAGACTTCATATTGCCACCAAGAGTTTACACAGCGGAAGATCATATTATACATGAAAAGAAAGTACCACCTCTGAAGGTGAATTTTGCCATGGCACCAAAGCAAATGAAGCTGCAAAATGAATTTTGAGGTAGGAGATTCACATCACAAGACTTGGGAACCAAATGCATCTTCTAAGGAAAATGAGTGTTCCTGGTTTTTGATTGATTCATATCTAACTCAAGATCAGCACCCTATCAATTCTAGTGTGTAATGTCTCCTGTAAGGTCCTATAAGATTTAGGACTTTTTTCTATTGATTTAATTGAAAGGGAGACTTAATTTTCAAAACAGCTGGGAGAGTGGCAAATGCAATGTCATTTATCTTGATAATCACGTCCAATGAATTACCAGTGGCTAGCATAAAGTGACTATATGTGAAACTCTTTAAACTCTGCAACTAGCTTAATATCAACAGCAAATAAGCTCCAACCATTCAAACAAATACTGAGTAATCTTAATTCACAACATCCTGTACTTCCACCACTCCTTGCACACTCAAAGGGTCAACAATGTATGGACCATACTTAATCCCAGGTTTCCACAGTATCACAAACTTCAGCAAGTCTCCAATATATGCATTTGCCCATGATTATGAAATCGGCCCCAATGTATGGCTTCAGCCATTAACGCCTCACGACCAGGATGGAGCCTTGACTTGCCAAGAAATGATTATTTTTGGCATCAATAAAACTCACAGTATCTCCGACGCTTCCATTGTACGCTCATGCCGTCTTCCCTCTCTATGCCCAATCGATTGTCATATTCAATGTTTTTAGAAACTGTGTATCTTCCCTATTTCCAGTCCAACGGGTCTGATATTATTTATTTAATTCCTGCAGACTTTATATCATCCACTATTTGTGTTCTGTGACATATTTGTAAAGTTTGTATATAGTTCCCAAATGAAAATCTCTTGCCGTGACTTGTCAAAGAAGCGATACTTATCAGGTCTTCATATGGACCTTTGCCAGCCGATTTAAATATTCCACCTGAACATTATTGCCGTACTTGGATATTTATTGCTACAATATATACCCAGCTCCAAAGATTATGTCGCACAAATTATAATTGCAATGAATATAGTGATGTATTATTTTTGGCCGCTAGTATCTGAGTATAGAAAATAGCTGAGATATACGTTATTGCACTCTGTAGTGCCCTATGGTAAAATATTTGTTGCATATATATGAATGCCATAAATGATGTTTCCAGAAATGCGCTCCGCCCATTGATATTCTCAATATGTTAATGTATCGATGTGAGTTACTTCAGATTGATATATTCTATTAATTGCATCAATACTCCCCTATTGGTAGAATAAATCATCCCATTATATCCTTAGTGTCCTTCCTACATGATTGAATAGACGTCTTAAATATAAGTGTTTCATGTTAGCGTGCATCTTGGAACTAATCATTGATTCTTTAGTAAAAATCTGCACCATCTCTTTGAACTTTTAATTAAGATATATGTTGTATCTTATTAGTCCGGCCTACCTAGGCGGAGACTTATGTTTCCACTTGATTTTGGGCTATTAATTTGTCTAAAAAAGTGTGCCTATGCAAAATATTAAACATGATTTCTAATATTTGAGAGTGTTTGATTTTTATTTTGAATTTTTTGAAAAGTATTTCTTTTTTCTTAATGGCTGCTCCTCCTATTTTTACTTGGGGTTTAATTAATTTTTCATTCTGAAAATCGAAAAAAAATGTCTAATCAATTAAAAAATAGGAGAGAGATATTTATTTATTAATAGAAGTATTAATAATGTTACTATACTTTAATATTAATTATACTTTTTATACATGATTTCTTTACATTTAATCTAATAAATCTTTTTTATCTAAATATTTATTATCTTATTAAACAAATTATATATTAAACTCTATTTTATTATTAATTTTATTTATTTGTAATTATTATTTTTATTGATACACATTATTGTTTATTCTATTTTTATTTTTATTTAAATTTAAATTTAAAATTATTCTAATTATTTATGTTATCACAAGCATAAATAAAAGCTATTATAAATAATTTAATTTATAATTATTTTTCTTCTATTTAAGTTTGAATTATTTATCTTGCACCCACTTGTCTTTATCACCTTTATTATCTATCACTTATTTAAGTATTTAAAATTAATTTAATGAGCTAATGATATACTTAGATTATATTATTTATTATTAAAATTATATATTTCAAATGATTGTTATTTTTAACATTTACATTTTTATATTTTGACTATTTTTTTCTAGATTTTTTTATTATAATATTGATCTAAAATTATATATGTCTATTTTTAAAAATTATTATGACAAATAGTTCAATTTACAATTATTTTGTTCCATTAAAATTTTGAGTCCCTCTTAAACACCTCTCTGCATATATCACTTCATACATCTTTATCTTTCTATCTTTCCCTCTTTCTACCTCTATTTCTCGCTCTCACTCTCTCTCTCTCTCTTGTTCTCCCTTTCAATCTTTCACTCTATATTTTCCCTCCCGACCCCTCCCCCCCCCCCCCATATCTCTATGTTTCTTATTCTCTCTGAAAGAATATATGCATATTTTTGGGTATGATGTATCAGATCTAGCAATAAAAGTTTTTTTCCTTCTAAAATATGACATGGATGGTGGACCTCTTTTGGCATGGACTAATACACCTAGGTCTCTTCCTAGTAATATTTTGCCATGTGTCAAAGCAAATTTTGACTATGCAAAGGTGTGTTCTTCTTCCTCTTCGTATACAATGCCCATCTTTATCTCTTTCTCTAGATTTTGAGTGCTAAGTGAATTCATAGGCTTCAACCATTTCAAGAATTTGTTCATCAAGAGCTAAATATCAAGCACAACATGAAATTTGTTCATCTTTAGTTAATGATTCTAATTTTGACATCTTTGTTATCGCAGATTCGGTTATACTAGTCTAGACTATACCTACCACAATTGTGCACATGCCAAAAGAAAGAAAACTTCATTGAATGGCTAGGCCTTAATTATTCTAAATAAATAGAAATCAGGCATGTAACCATGAATTTGATTTTTAAGAAATTATAATATGCGATGTTGGATCCTTAACTCACGAATTGAGTATTAAATGTGTCTCATGTATCCAACATATTCTTGAAATAGAAAATCTGTAGTGTAGCCATTGAGATCAACATTATTTCAATAGATACTTTCAACCTCAAAAACAATAGAGTAATAGGATTAAGTAGATCAAATTATAATAAGTTATTTGCATTGTAAACAATAAGTATCAAAGACTTGCATTGAAAGATTTAGTAATAAGTGGAAAGTAATATTTTAACCTGCATTTCAAACTAGCCGCATAATTTAGCAACAGTTTGTCTAATTACACAAGCTATTTTATTGTAGCTGTTAAGCTGTAAATATGCCTCTTGTCAAGTAACTCAATCTTACAACTAGTCAATTTGTCTTTTAATTTTTTTCTTAATCATGATTTTTTTTCCTATTTGGCGGGACTCCTACTGTAACACAGCTCTTGTTTTATTATATTTAATTATTATTTATTATTCTTTTAATTAATTTTGATATATATATATTTATTACACAATATATATCAAAGAATATATTATTTTTTATAATTTAATTTTAATTATAATTAAGTATATTATAATTATAATCATATTTTATTATTTATTTGTTTATTTATGTTAATGTTTGTAGCTTCAGTCGTATGATCACTTAGATTACATATAATACTTAAATGTTGATTAATAATAATATATTATATTTGTGTGTGTGTGTGTGTGTCTGTGTATATATATATATATATATATGTTATATTATTATTAATATATATTATTCTAATATATGATTGATTAATGAGACATTATAAAATGAATAGACATGTCCCATGAAGGGACATGTCTCTCATAGCCTCATTCCTAATATAAATAAGAGAGATTGTTGCATTTGGAAAACACATTTTTTACGGCAGTGCTATTACATTTGCAGCGATCTGGAATTAACATGGTATCAGAGCCAGACTGCAAATGAAATAGATATACAGCATTGGAAGATCTCATGAAGAGTATGAAAAAGCATTGGAAGATCTTGGATGGAAGAAATATGCCTATGCTTTATGATATGGAATAATCCTCATTTGTTTGTGTCTTATGCTATATGCTTGATGTATAGTCTAATCAGCGTGAGGTCACAAGGATATTGTCAATCTTTGTTATGACGATACCGCTATCTGATCATAGCATGAAGTACAATACAGACGAAGATGGTGATGTTATCGCTATATTAGACGAAGAAGGTTATTTGGAGGCATTCAACCAGAACCTTAGCCCTATTTATGTTGAAGCATCATTGAATAGGAGTGAAGGAACTTGTCTAAAATGCCATTAAATTAGCTTTCATAATTTGGGGCCATTCGGTGGAGGAGGGGGCATAGACTGGGACGATGGAAATTTTGAAGGAATAAATGGAATTACTGTAACCATGAGTTCAAAGTCTTTTCTTTCCATTCAAGTTAGTTATGCTACTGGAAAAGGTACTAGTACTCATACCGGGGCTCGACACAGAGAAGGGGAGGCAATTTCTATGAAAATACGTGGACAGTCATCAAAAGTTTATCATTTGAAACCAACATTGCAAAATATGGTCCATTTGGCGTAGCATATTGGAGCACTTATTGATCAGAGGAATGCGCTGATATTACTATATAATGTAATGATATCCATTGGTATGAGGAGTCTTCTAGGCTCACTACTAGTCTCATCTCTTGATCAGAATCTACAAGATGATATCTCAATGACTGTTACCATACATACGAACATACACTGTATGTCAATCAACATCTTTAATGCTGATGATTTCTGCAGTTTCTGAGTAGATGCCATTGAGGATGGATGACCTTTTGTGGACCTCTATGAAGGATTTTGAATTTTTCATTTGTTTCTTGTGTATAATCAAGTCACAATACTTGCACACCCTCCACGCTCAATGGCGACAATCCTTGTAAATAAGCTCCTCAAATATTTGGAACAAAATTGTGCTTGGCTTGACGAATCCTCTACATGTCAACCCACGATTCTACACTAGCGTGTCCTAGTCATCCTGTGGGGCCTTTGAGTCTTCAACTCAGCTTTCTCAGTCTGATCAAACTCTACACGTGAGCAAGATGCACTCCACTTAATCAGATTTGGTGCCCAATCACAGTGCGAGAAAGACCATGTGCATTCCAGCGGTTGGAAGGGTGAAGAAAGGTGTAGCATATCATTGGAGGAGTAACGTATAACACATAGGCCATATTAATTCCCGGATGGTGGTGTTACCATTTTTGTCTTGTTCATCCCAGATGGCTATCTCTAAACAGCTATCTCTCCAAGTGTATATATATTTTTAACGGGCATCTGCAACGTAGACCATGAGAATTCAGATAACCCCTAGTCAAATTAATTTTGATTGGTGGCATTTGATACAACATATATTGGGAGGGTCATTCTTACAGCTAAGACCAATCACATGAAACATTTGTGTCCACATCAAGTAACCCTCATTTTACCAAATTGGATGTATTTGTTGTCAGTGTTAGATGTCAATTTGAATAATATTTTTTACAGATTGAAGTACGTAAGCAACATGATTGATTAGTCAGGTGGTGCATATGATGTTACGATAGAATTACAGTGAATCACATTATCAATCAGGCTTGCATGAGAATAATCCTTTGACGACTAAGTGATCTAACTATTCGAAGTGACAGAGTCAAAGAGTGAAGTTCCTTCTTTAAAACCCTGGCCTCTTGAAGGGAGATCCAATCAGATTGAAGGTTGTTATAGTGTATAAAACCTTTATATATTCGAGACAGGTCATATGAAGTATTTTGGTAATGTTCGAGAACGACAACATCATTCTGTGAATTTGCATGATATTTTCTATATGGGCTCACCTTACTAAAGGAAATATTTGAAACTTAAGATAATTATTTTTTTATTATATTTACTTGTAGTTAATCTCTTATTTGTATTTCTTTATGTACTATAAGAGCTATTTGCCTTGATCTTTTCCTTTCTCTCTAAGGATGTGCTTGCAAGAAAAGAAATTGAGTAGAGAGTTGATATCAGATTTAGAGGGAGTCTGACAATGTCAAGATGGATACACGAACTTGAGCTTCCGAGGGAGAATCTATAGGATCTACATCTGTGAGCTTCTGAGGATCCAAATCAGAAGAAGTCTGATAAACCATCAGAGGGAGCTACTAGAGGATCTCCCAAAAGACCTTAATGCAAATATCTAGAGGTCATGATAGATGAATAAGTTGTTGGATCAAAGGGCATTCTAGAAAAGAGCTTGATACAGACTAAAGAACAAAGACTCAACCTGCTAGAGTGAAGTCAGAAGGTTGATATTAGATTCAGAGGGAGTATAATAGTTCATCTAAAACAACCTTGGACGAGAAGGTGAGGAGGTTGTTACAAGACCTTAAAGGAAGCATCCAGAAGTCTAGGATCATGAGAAGTCTATGCTTTTATGCTATCTCCTACATAACTTGGGATTCACTTAGAGTGATGCAAACTATATAAGATATATAGTGCATAAGTATGCTATTCAAGGTACATTATCCCTACAGAACATATGGTTGATATTCTCACCAAGTTTCTTGCTAGAGGTAAGGTTGTGCACCTTCGAGATAAACTTGGCATGTTGGAGAATGAAGCCTTAGATGAAAAGGAGTTTCATCTATTATCTTGTATGTTATTGCATTCTTCTCCTTGAGAGAGAAGTCTAAGGTGAAAGCCCTTGTTTCCACCCTTTGGGATGAGCATGGATCCACCCTCTGACATGAGTCAAGGTGGATTTCATGTGTGTGACTCCTGGACTTATGGGTCCTCCTGTGAACATTGGAGAAAGGTGACGACTTTTCAACAATGAACACTTGTATTTGATTACAAGATGACAATCTTGTAATGGGGATTCGTTATGGTAGATGGTTATCTGTCTTTGCACATACCATAATAGGGTTATATGTAAATAAAATATAATGTTTTACTTACTATATCCTTGTATCACAATTGTGGTGATACGAAAATTAGGTATCACAATGCATGGTGATTCCTCATATCGATGTGATATGAAAACTAGGTGTCACAATGCATGGTGATTCCTCATATTGATGTGATATGAAAACTAGGTGTCACAATGCATGGTGATTCCTCATATCGATGTGATATGAAAACTAGGTATCACAATCAAAAGTGATTCCTCATATCAAGGTGGTATGAAAACTAGCTATCACGATCAAAAGTGATTCCTCATATCACATGTTGGTGATATGTAAAATTGGGTATCACATATTAGGTGATATTGAAAACTGGGTATCATATATTAGGTGATTCCTCATATCACATGTTAGGTGATATGCAAAACTGGGTATCACATGTCAGGTGATTTCTCATATCACATGTTAGGTGACATTGTAAAACTTGGTGTCACATGTTAGGTGGTACTTCATATCATGAATTATGTAATATATGATTTCTTAGTATCCATATGAATCATATTAGGATCCTTCTGACCTTAGTATCATATATTGATTGGACCCTATGAAACATATCACATAGTGACATGTCTCTACGTAAAATTTAGTATCCATATGACAGACATCATGAGACGTATTATCATTAGACATACCATGGATATTTATGAGCTATGGTGAACATCATGTGACTTGATATTCTTGCATATACCATATCTCCTTATATCACAGTGGGGTAATATCTCCTCTCTTTAAAATTAATGATTTATTATCTTGATGGATTCTACTTTCTCTAGCTAAGAGGGAGTGCTGATGTTTTGTATGGCTATAGTTAGGGTCTTATGTGTTGACAAGGGAGACCACAACACATTATGTTTTGATCATCCTCCCTAGCTAAGAGGGAGTGTTAATGTTTGTAGCTTCAGTCGTATGATCACTTAGATTACATATAATACTTAAATGTTGATTAATAATAATATATTATATTTGTGTGTGTGTGTGTGTGTGTGTATGTTATATGTTATATTATTATTAATATATATTATTCTAATACATGATTGATTAATGAGACATTATAAAATGAATAGACATGTCCCATGAAGGGACATGTCTCTCATAGCGTCATTCCTAATATAAATAAGAGAGATTGTTGCATTTGGAAAACACATTTTTTTACGGCAGTGCTATTACATTTGCAGCGATCTGGAATTAACAATTTAATTTTTAAACTCTATTATCTTTATCCCAAAGAAGGGGACATCATAGTCCGCCCTTCCCAAAATTGCTTGTCTCAAGCAATAATATGTTTTCTTCTTATGATTTGATGGATATATCATTTGTAATGTCGTCTTCTCTCTTGTTCATATTGTCTTGCTTTACAATTATCCTTAGTGGATGATCCTACACGTGAGTTAGTGTTGATGTTTATAGTTTTGATTAGATAAAATGATCATAATATTATGAGAATATAAATAAACATCATTAATTTAATATGAGATAATATTATTCTACATTATATATACATATTGATATATATAATAATAATGATATTATTGTATATATCAATATGCATATACAATATATTTTAGTTGATCAAATAAATAATATTAAACTCATATATTAAAGAATAAGAGAACAGCGATAAACAACAGTAAAGATAAAACAATACAGCAGATACTCGTAAGATACGCGGCAAAGATATTTAGGGATGTCTCATTTCAATGAGATACGATGAATAGAATATGAGCGATGCACAGCAGAGAAGAAGAAATAAATAGGAGCATAACTAAGATCGCTGACTGGTCATTGTCAAGTATATATAGATTCAGTGATATACAGATTCAGCGACACAAAACAGTGACAGTGATATGTACCATAAAGATAAGTAATCTGAGTTACTCATCTACAATAACATGAATGATATATATATATATATATATATATATATATATATATATATATATATATATATTGATTATTAATATATATCATATATATATATATATATATATATATATATATATTAAGAGATTATATATCTATAAATTGAATTTTAAAGTAAATTAAAAGTCATATAATCTGATCCAAAATTTAACATGGTATCAGAGCCAAGTTCCTTCGTTGAAGCCTAACCGCTTGAAGGAAGTCCTGATTAGATTGAAGATCAGATTCTTTGGAAATCTCAGAATGACAAATGGAATTCAAGATACCTTATGATTAAGAGGGAGTTCACTATTGAAGGTGAAACACCTTTGAGGTAAACTTGTAATAATTTTGATTATTATGTTAATGTTATTTTATATTTATATGGGCCCTGTGTAAATCATAAGGAAGTGACAACTTCCAAATGATTTATCGCTTGTATTTGTTAAAGTTATTGGAAGGTGACGATCTTGCAATAACTTTTCTATTTGTGATAGATATTTTTGTGATAATTAAATGAAGCTCATGAGTTGTGGATAGAATCGCCGATAGAGGCAATCCATACAGGAGCTTGTGGATAGAATCGCCGATAGAGGCAATCCACACCTTAGCTCATGAGTTGTGGATAGAATCGCCGATAGAGGCAATCCACACCTTAGCTCATGAGTTGTGGATAGAATCGCCGATGGAGGCAATCCACGTGGGAACTGTGGATAGAATCGCTGATAGAGGCAATCCACCTGGGAACTAACTCTCACAATTTATGAACCTATTGTGAGTTACATTTTATCTTCTCTAACTAAGAGGGAGTGTTGATGTTTATAGTTTTGATCAGATAAAATGATCATAATATTATGAGAATATAAATAAACATCATTAATTTAATATGAGATAATATTATTCTACATTATATATACATATTGATATATATAATAATAATAATGATATTATTGTATATATCAATATGCATATACAATATATTTTAGTTGATCAAATAAATAATATTAAACTCATATATTAAAGAATAAGAGAACAGCGATAAACAACAGTAAAGATAAAACAATACAGCAGATACTTGTAAGATACACGGCAAAGATTTTTAGGGATGTCTCATTTCAATGAGATACGATGAATAGAATATGAGCGATGCACAGCAGAGAAGAAGAAATAAATATGAGCATAACTAAGATCGCTGACTGGTCATTGTCAAGTATATATAGATTCAGTGATATACAGATTCAGCGACACAAAACAGTGACAGTGATATGTACCATAAAGATAAGTAATCTGAGTTACTCATCTACAATAACATGAATGCTATATATATATATTGATTATTAATATATATATATATATATATATACTTTGTTGAAATATATATCATATATATATTAAGAGATTATATATCTATAAATTGAATTTTAAAGTAAATTAAAAGTCATATAATCTGATCCAAAATTTAACAGTTAGAACATTTACATATAAAACACATAAAAACATAAAAGAAATATAAGATTATCTAGATTTTTTCACATTATAAAGGTAAATGGAAAGGGGGACCTCATTTTGAACCATTTCTACACCAAGTCCTCGAGAAGTTACTTTGTGCAACTTTTTAGCTCCACTTGGCGGTTTGTGAACTTCTTTCCCATTCTCACTTCCTTCCTAATCCTTGGGAAGAGGCTGTAATCAGGTTCTTAGCTCTTTGGGGAGGACCTCCTAGGGCTCTAGTTGCCTTACAACCATTCTAGAATAGTCCTCAAGCTATGCCACCATCTCATTATGACTTTCTCCTCCTAAAGCCTTATGGATATCCTTTACTCGATATATCCATCCTTATAATCCTTGGGAGATAGTTTATCTCTTCCCAAGTCTTAATTCCTTTCTAGAAATGTCTCAACATTCACCAAGAATATCTTTGATCAAGCTTCGACACTCACCAGGAATGTCCTTGATCAAGCCTTGACACTCACCAAGAATGTCTTTGATCAAGCTTCAACACTCACCAAGAATGTCTTTGATTTTGTTTGACACCCATTAAGAATGTCCTTGACACTCACTAAGAATGTCCTTGATTCTTAGCACTCACTGAGAATGCCCTTGATGTTGACACCCACTAAGAATGTCTTTGGCACTCACTAAGAATGCTCTGATCTGGTTTGACACTCACTAAGAATGTCCTTAATTCTTGACACTCACTAAGAATGTTCTTAATTTGGTCTTGACACTCACTAAGAATGTCCTTGATCTGACCTTGACACTCACTAAGAATGCCCTCGATCTTTTCATATAATCTGTATTTTCTCCTTGGTGTATACACTCATTTATCTTCTTTACCCTTAAAATGAGATTAAATCAACCTCATAAATCTTCTCATGTATATGTTATACATCTGCTGTAAATTCTTCTTTGTTCTATTCTACGCACAACTAAAAACCTGGTTTGCAATCTTGATTCAGCCTTCAACATCTCTCTAAGTAAAGCATAAGTTGGCTTTGAATATCTTCAAAAATGAGATAAAAGAGATCTCCTAAATCTGCTCATATATCTTCTGTAGTTAGCCTTTATTTCTGTCCATTGAATTAGGATATGCTTTTAATTTGTTCAATACACCTATGAATTACTTATTACATTTCTGCCTCTGGTCTACTCAAATCACATAACATCATTTGCCAGGCTTCTTCTGAAATCCGCTCACCCTTCTTGTAATTCTGCTTGTATATCTTTGTTAACTCAATTAATATTTCCGTATCCACTTCTATCGGCTTAAATGATTTCTTGTTCTATCTTTTACCCAACAGGATGGCAAGATCATGCTCAGATACAACTTTAATGTCCCTTGTAAGGTCCTATAAGATTTGGGACTGATTTCTTTAGATTTAATTGCAAGAGAGACTTTCTTCTATTAAACTCATTTTCAAAACAGTTGGGAGAGTGACAAATGCAATGTCATTTATCTTGATAATCACGTCCAATGAAATATTTGTTATCTAAGGTGCAAGTGTCTTCTTATTATTATTTGTAATGTTCTGAATTTTACAAGTTTCATAATTAATAATTAATGAACATACAAGGCAGATTGGATTGTTGTTGATGAATGTCTATTTAATGAAAATTCAATGAAATTTATATATGAATTTTAATTGGAAATCTACAAGTGAGATCTTAAATTTTGGTACTTAGTCAAAATTGTGATTGAAATTGAGGGAAGATCCAATTTGCAAAAGAGAGCCAGTTGGGCTCCTTACAGTGGTATTAGAGCATGTTTCTTGCCATCCTGTGGGGTCTGGATTCATTTATATTCTGAAGTTATTTTTAAAGTGATCAACACTTCCACTTTCCCTAGCTATGGATAAATAGAGGGGGCCCAGTTTTGGAAGTCACCGGAGCAGTATGGGAAAAAGAGAGGAATTAAATGCTTTAGTAGAAAGTATGGAGAGACTTAGATTGCATTAGCAAAGATTGATAGATAGTTTGTCGGATCCAGTGACAGTAGACAGGGCAGCGAGATATATGGTCTTTGCCTTTAGAAGGCCGACATCGAGTTTGCAGGAGAGAAGACTGGTGTTTTTGTTAGGAAATCAGATCTTTGGAAATTATTATATTGCTGCTTTATTTACTGTTCTGGTATATATATCAAAGTTGTGATGCTTTTTTAAATTATACTAAATATATATATAATGCTGTGATCGTAGTTGATGAAGACAATGAAACACTTTTATTGATTGCTTATAACTACGATCACAGCATGTATATATATATGTGCTTGTGATCGGCCAAGCACTAGTCAACATGCCCTTTCCACAACAGTCACGATGCTTGGTAACAGTCGCTGCATATTATTAATGTTAGCGACTGTTATTAACAGTCGCTAACATTAATATATGCAGCGGCTTTGTTAAGTGTGGTCGGCCCTTTTAATAAGGTGTAGTGCAAGGCATAAGCCTTCGACATAATAGTCGATATCATCAATAATATTCGATACTGTCATTAATAAGAGTATCGAACATAGTTCGAATAATGCCAAGATAAATATATATTAATATGTTATTATTATTATTATTATATCTCATCAATATAATAATAATAATAATAAGATAATAATAATGTGTTATTATTATTATCATTATATCTCATCAATATAATAATAATAATAATAATGTAATCACAACTCATCTTTTTATAATCATATATATATATATATATATATACGAATGAAGCTATATCTTAACAGTTTTCTCTGACAGGTGTCCATGATGTTGATGTTCCTATATCTAGTACAACACATGCTATTCCTATCCACAGTGTTGATGTTGGATTTATTTCACAGGTACCAGTGGATGTTTCAGTACCATTGGTCGATAGCAGCGCTGAGCATTAATAGGTTGAGGCTCCTAGAGCAGTCACTACGGATTGTACAGAGGCAGCTGATGCTGTCGTTATCACTGAGTGTTCAGACTATTCCATGGAGGGAGTAGTTATTGGAGATTTCTATGTCAACTATAGTAGTGTTGCTTTAGTTCAAGAGGCAGTTGCTTCCTTAGATAGAACCGATGCATGTATGGAGTCTCCCAGTGGTGATGTTGGTGATTTGGGTACCATAGCGGAGTCAGTTGATGACAATTTGTGCTCTAGCATTATTGGTGCACAGCCTGACGTTGAGTCATGTGTGTAGAGTCAGGTGTCAGCAGTTGAGA
This sequence comes from Chamaecyparis obtusa, assembly GCA_027943335.1. Classification (NCBI taxonomy): domain Eukaryota; kingdom Viridiplantae; phylum Streptophyta; class Pinopsida; order Cupressales; family Cupressaceae; genus Chamaecyparis; species Chamaecyparis obtusa. Next base: position 752,935 of record BSBK01001760.1, on the reverse strand, counting down.
TTTCAAGAGGAGATGTGGGAGCTGATAGTATAGACACATCTGATGACACTTTTGAGGATGTTGTGAGTTGCATTGGAGATGACACCCCCTATGAGATTTTGGGTGGTGACTGCGAGGAGCATATGAGCTCTGACAGCTTAGAGGTTTATGATAGCAGTCGCAGTGTGGGATCAATACAAGAGACAGTGGTTTTTTCCTATGTTGAGGATGTGGGCATGGAGCTACCTAGTGATGACACTCAAGATGGGAGTGTTGCAGTTGATTTTGGCGACGTAGTTTCATGCCACAGTATAGTTGATTCAAATGACGACATTGAGTCGTGTATGCAGTTGGAGTTAGTGGAGTTGTGGATAGATGATATGGACACTAGCATCATAGACATTGCCGATGTTGAGAGCGAGGATGATAAGTGCTGTAGTGTTTCTGGTTTCCTATATCTGACTTTGGGTGTGGACTCAACATTGTCATATGGTGGTGGTGGGTTCCAGGATTCTGTGTTACAAGGCCTCACAGATGAGGACAAGGAAGCTTATGAGTGGCAAGAGTTTGTTTGAGCCAGGGCTTCCATTTTTAGAGAGGGGGTTACTTCTTCGGTGACTCGTGAGAATGATTCGTCTTGTAGCGGGACATGTTTGATTTATCAGACCTTGGGGGAGGACTCTGAGTTGTTACTGAGTGAGGATGGATCCCAGGATCTGGATTGTTAGGCGGTTGCAGAGGACGAGGTAGTTAGAGATGGTGTTGAGTTGGATTTAGTAGTAGCTTCTTCGGGTTTAGATGAGGACGAGTCCGATGTCTGTACTCAGTTTGTTGATGGGTGCTCGGATGAAAGCACAAAGAGATACGGTGATCTTGAGGGAAGTTTGTTGGATGTAGCTTCCTTCCATAGTGTGGACAGCGCAGTTGAGGTTGTACATAGGAGGCTCATTGTGCAGAGTCATCATGTGACTAGCCAGTTGCGAGTTGGTGAGAGAGACATTACTTCTACTCTTGAGCATTTTGATGCCGCTCGTCAGCTGTTGGCTGTTTATGATTGGGGTGCTCCTATGTCAGATGAGCACAGTGGTGGTTACCTTTCCTTGACAGAGATCCTTTCTTTGTGTGAGGATGTTAGGATTTTGAGATAGGATTATTTACAGTTGGTAGCCAACCGAGATCACCTAGTTGAGTGGGAGAGTACATCTTATGAGGCATTGTTGGACAGAAAGGAGGTGAGTGAGCTTACTCAGGAGCTCACAGCGACTTTTGAGGCTTTAGAGGGCACTTAGCGGCTCTTTGGGAGTCGCAGTACTAGTTAGAGGTGGTGACCGTGGAGTTGGAACATATTCGGTCCACACCAGCCCCAGACCCAGTTCAGTTGCACATTGAGGTGGTTGGTAGTGAGTTTGCTTCTACGGTTGGGGATGACCGACCTGATGATGTGGCAGACACATCTGTTCCGGATGTGGATGCAGTGTGTACAGATGTGTTGGCAGTGCCACATTTTCAAAGGGATCAACTATGGGCTGCAGGGGAGCAAGTTGACGCTTCCACGTATAATTTCTACTGCACTGAGTCATTCATGGAGCATTTACTTGAGAGTGCAGATGTGCGAGAAGCTTCATACAGAGTGTTTGAGGGTACTCTTATTCGAGGCTCTTGTGCTATTCGGAGGTTGGTAGGGAAGATTGTAGAGACTTTATCTATTATGCTTCCCCACAGGGATTTTGAGGTTGGGTTTGTTGAGATTGAGAGGATTACTTAGGATCCTAACCAGCCTGTGGTTATGCGGAGTCAGAGATTGGAGCCATCTCATGATTCTGAGTTTGGTAATGATGAGCTATTGATAGAGATTGGGGCTTCCTACCAGTAGTATACGATGGGGTATGTTCATCATTTGTCTTTTGACCCACAAGTAGAAGATTTGATCTCACGCAAGGTTAGACCGGCTTCAGTGTCCTACCATCCATTATGGGATGGATTAGCACCATCTTTTGCGGATGGAATTCGCAGTTGCGAGTTAGACTACTTGCAACATCTACACACCCAGGACAGTTTATCAAAGGTTAGAGTTGGTAACAGTGATTAAGGAGCATTTGGTCATTGTCTTCTTCTCAGTGCAGTTGGGTGTGAGTGTCGGCTAGATAGGGACTCAAGTTTTGACAGAGTTGATGTTTCAGTTGGGTTAAGTTCTGCTGGGTTGTTTTTTGCATCAACATCTACAGTCGGTCTTCAGATGATGATTCCAGTGATGTCAGTTATTTGGGTGTTGAGGGCGGTTTCTCAGTTGCCGATGTTTGTACTGTTGATTTCTTCACAGGAGTATGGTGAAGATTGGGACATTACTCATGACCATCCTTGGGATCCGAGTGGACTGTGATGTTGCTTGTTTTTCTTGATTGCTTGAGGACAAGCAATTTTGGGAAGGGAGAACTGTAATGTCCCCGTTTTTCAGGCTCTTGGGATTAGCCTATCATGTGACCCTCGTAGGCTAATGAGAATGGACAGAGGGTCTCTTTCAGTGGGCATCTACTTTAGGATTCAGTATGCTTTGGTTTGGCTTTCGTTTGACGCCATTCGGACTTCATTTGCTATAGTTTTGCCATGTTTACTATTTATAGTAAGCTTGATGTTGTTCGAGAAGGACCCTTTCTATTTTTGGAAAGCGCATTTGGTCACATGGGGAAATAATAGGTGTGACTCCTGTTTCAGACGACATATTAAAAGGATAAGTATTTTGGGAGTTATTATTATTTTGGTGGCCAAATTATTGTTAAATCATTAAATGGCTTATTATAAAGTTATAATTTAACTTTATAATTTCACTTAAGTTGAGGGTTGAGTCATCATGGGAAGGGGCCATTTGTTTAATTAATTCATGGAAGCCTAAGCCAAGGTAATAATTTAAAGTATTGGAGTAAATGAATTATTAAAAAGAAAAGTATATCTTTTATCCCACATTGATAAGAATTGTGTTTGAGCTCTCACAAGAAAGAATAAAAAGGGACTTGAGAGCTCATTCTAGGATATCCATTGTTTATTTGATGAAAATTTTATGAAGTCTCTTGGCTGTGAAAATGGCTAGGGTTTGAGGACTGATTCCTCTCTGTGGCAATTTGAGTCATCGCTGATTGATGATGAATTTTGCAAACTGAATTCTGAGAATACAATTCTGATTCTAGAAATTCAATTTCCTGCTAAGGTAGAGCAAATTGAATTAACTTCTCTATTGTGTTTACTATTATTGAGAAGTTGTTCGTGAGTTTGGTCTTCAGCATATGGAGAAAACTTCAAAGCCTTTCCAGAGCTGCAGATTTATACTTGATACCGAAAATGCCATTATTTGAATTTGTTCCAGATTTGTGTAAGCTGGGTTAGTGAGGCTATACGACATTGATCAGAAGAATTGCAGCCTGTTAGAAGTGATGCGAAAATTGTATCGGCTGCGTCAATACTCTTAGTGACTGCCGTTAATTGCTGCTGTCAATAAGTGTTCAAAGGTGGTGTCGATAATTACCAAGAAGCATTTGAATATCCAGCAGGGTTTCAGTATTATGCGTGGGGCTGCAACATTCATGAGCAATAAGAATTAAGTTGTTGTGGATTCTCTAGGCAGCTGCGACAATTCTTGGAGTTGCGGATCAGTTTTCTAAGATCTCAGAAATATTTGTTATCTAAGGTGCAAGTGTCTTCTTATTATTATTTGTAATGTTCTGAATTTAAAAAGTTTTATAATTAATAATTAATGAACATACAAGGCAGATTGGATTGTTGTTGATGAATGTCTATTTGATGAAAATTCAATGAAATTTATATATGAATTTTAATTGGAAATCTGCAAATGAGATCTTAAATTTTGGTACTTAGTCAAAATTGTGATTGAAATTGAGGGAAGATCCAATTTGCAAAAGAGAGCCAGTTGGGCTCCTTACACATTTCCATTTGTCGTGCCTCTAGCTCTTCTTCTGTAATCTGCCCTCTGCTCTCCTCCAGGGGTTCTAACTGGGCCACTATCGCAACCTCAACAACTACCGGAGAGGATAACTCCATATCTCCCCGAATCTCGCCTAGCTGATCTGGTAAATCTATTATCTCTGCCACTGGAATAGGCTTAGCCAAAGCAAGAGGCTCTGCCCCAAGAGTAATTGCGCCTGGTTGGGTCATGTCCACTGGTGCTCGAGGCTGTCCAAACGCTGGAAAAGTGACCATAGGTGTAACCCCAACACTATCCTTTGTCCCAAATAGAGTAGAAGAGGACAAATGTGCTGCAGTGAACGCCGAGTCCCTCACAAGTCCCTCACTAGTTGGCAAGGTACGCCGAGTCTCCTCAATCTCCTTTGATGGCCGGGCAACCTCCTCCGTCTGTCGAAGTGTGGTGTCAACACTATCCACAAGTGTGCTGTCCTCAAAAGAAGTCGATGCCTCCGAACTCGTGGGCTCCGTTCCACTGTCCACATTATCTGTAGATACTACCTGGCATTTCCGTTTTGGAGTGGTGTTGAAGTGCCCAATATCCAAGTGCCTCCAATGCAAGATTGGAGGTTTGCCAGGTGCAGTATCTTGTGGCTGCATCTCTAACGTCTCGTGGGGACAGTGTCTTTGTAGCATCCAGAAAGAATCCTATCACATAGTGGGGCATGTAGAAAGTTTTGTGCTGCAATGTCATGAACAAGTACACCCGCTCTGCTAGGATGGAAGCCCAATCATACACAGTACCCATCATCAATCCATTCATGAGTGCAATTTGGTGGAGGCTAATATCAAAAGCCCTGCTGGAGCCTATTAACCCGCTCTTGATAATGTCCGTAATACACCACCAATGTCCCTTGGCCACATACGTCTTTTTTGTACCATGGCTATCATGAAGGATGGAGTGCTAGTCGGTGTCCGTAAGCAGCCCTGCTATAATTTTCACCCAACGCTCCTTATCAGTCAGTGCCATCTTCTTTGGTTTCATATCTAGCTTCTTCCCATGCCTCCCTGGAATACCAAAAACACGAGAGAAGTCCTTGGCCCTGAATGAAATGTGTATATGTTGGTCGAGGTAGTTCAGTGTACATGTCCGTGAATGTCTGTCAAATCCTCCAAGCATGGCACACAGGGGTACCTCATAGTCCTGAACAGTGAACACCGACATCTGAATAGCCCTTTGAACCTACGCATGTCTCAAGCTTGCTTTGACGAGATAGTCATCGGGCATGTCCTGCCACCACTTCCTACATTCTGCGCCATTGAGTCCTTCAAAAACCACCGTGTGACTGGTTCCGCTATGGATTGGGATTTGGCTGGTCTTTTCTTTGTCCGGCTAGAACTGGCATTTCTGCCTGCAATCTTTACACCTGAAGGAAGGGTTTTAGCATGTTTGTCCATTCTTGAGATCTGTAGTTTAGCCTTCCACTGCCTCTTCCCTGCTGACTGCATTGTAACAAATTGCTTCTCTTTTCTGGCAATAAATATATAATTGAAACGGTTATATTTGATCCTTCGGAACTACCTCCAGTGGGCTACCCTACATTTTGGTGACGTTGGAATGTAAGTAGGCAACAACGCAACCCAGGATTGTATTAATGTGACCCAACAATTGTTCATCTCAGATCAAACTGAATGCTACAACAAGTGTAAATCGCAGGATGTTTCAGTAGATAGCATGACCACCATTTCATAAATCTAATTTGCATGAGATGATCTTTTCATCAATACGATAGCTCTTTTATATCTTGTGAAGACTTCAACGACAAGCTCATTTGATGTCATGCGTGCTCACCAAAGTACTCCCTACAGTGGATGTGTGTTCTCCTTCGACGCCTACGGTGAATGCCTGCTTCCCCTCAATTCAACCAACACCTATAGTGAATGTATGTTCTCCTTCAACACCTACGGTGAATGCCTGCTTCCCTTCTCCCCGTGGTGAATCTTTACATCTCCTATGGTGAGGTTGGGGCCCGCGTTTTAAAGGGGGCCCGCGTTTTAGAGAATTCCCGTGTGAAGTCTTGGCCGCATCATGAAGGCCTGTGGGGACACCATCGTAGGTGGACCACCCATCGTAGGTGGTCCCACCCATAGGGAGTTTCACCGTAGGACCCCCTACGGTCGAGTTTGACTTGCTTTTTTCATTTTTTTCATTATAATTATCCTCTGAGCGGCCTTCTGTGTGGCCGTTCATGATAAATTTTCAACTTAGATCCATTGACCGCGTCGGCAAGCTCTGTACCGTTGAGCGCCCACAACTTAATTGCTCTGTTGCTGCCGACTCTCGGATCTTATAGGGACCCAACCATTTCACCTTGAATTTTTCAGGCTTAATCTCATTCTGAGTTGTACTTAAGAACAAGTTGACCCGGTGTGAACCTTGCCCGGTGGATGTGCTTATCATGTCAATGCTTTCTTTGTTGTTGAGCAACGTCGATTGCCCATTGTGCCATCATCCTTTGTACATACAATTTATTGAGGGCGTATAGATGTTCCCGAAGACTGTCCATGTCGCCGAGTTTGTTGTCAATAGCTATGTAGAGACTTGGCACCATAAATTCCATTGGAACGACACCCTCCTGGCCGTACACCAGTTGAAAGGGCGTTTGGCCCGCGGTAACCTTGTAGGTGGTGCGCTAGGCCCACAAGACCAAGGGTAACTTCTCCTCCTAGTCTTCCTTTTCCACACCACACGCCTTGTAAATTACATAGACCAAGATCTTGTTTATGGCCTCAGCTTGGCCGTTCGCTCTTGGATAGTATGGGCTGGATAGAGAATGAAAAATCTTAAATTCTGTCGTGAGGAGCTTTACCACGTGGTTCACGAAGTGACCTTCCCTGTCACTTGTCAACTGAATTGGAATGCCGTACCGAGTGATGATTTGTTCATAAATGAACTGCGCTGTGCTCATAGCCATGTTGTTGGGTAAGGCACGTGCTTCCACCCATTTTGTTAGGTATTCCGTAGCGACCACTATATATGTGCATCGCCGTGGTCTACTGATTTTCAAAGGTCCCACAAAATCCAGTCCCCATCTCTCGAACAATTCCTGAGTAGCCGAGGGGTTTAAGGGCATGAAATCCCTCTTAAGTGGTTTTTCGGCCCACTGACACGTGTCACAGCTAACGACCCACTCTTTGGTGTCGTTGTGCAGAGCCGGCCACCACAATCTGGCCAATAGTACCTTCCTAGCTATTGTATCAGGCCCCATATGTCCTCCCATTGGGCCCTCATGTGCTTCCCTCATAATACTTGGAACTTCTTCATCATGCATCGTCAGAGGACTTGGTCTAGCGCCATCTTGTAGAGAAGCCCGTGAATGAGTTGGAACGTTTGACTTCTGAGGACCAATTTGCGTCATTCTCCTGGTAGCATTTCTCAGGGGAACTGCGACGTGGAGAGGTACTCACCAATGCTGGTGTACCACGCCAGTAAAATCGCGATACAGAATAGGTGCGCATCTGGAAAATCATCATTCACCCTCTCGATAGGCTCTCTAGATTTGATTCTAGACAGTTGATTTGTAATCACGTGACTTTTGCCCGACCGTACTATAATGGTGAAGGTAAATTCTTGCAGCAACAACCATCAGCTCACCCGTCCTTGGATCATTGATTTATTCACCAAGTACATTAATGCTTGGTGGTCTACATAAAATGTGAAGGGGGTCGCGAGCAGGTAGTGTCTAAACTTCTGCACGGCATAGACCATGCTGAGGGCCTCTCTTTCCGTCGTACTATAATTCTTTTCTGCCTTTGAGAGTGGCCTGCTGGCGAAGTACACCGGGTGATCCAACCCATGGTTATTGGCTTGAGCCAATGTCGCACCTATGACAAAGTTGGAAGCATCAACGTGCACGTGGAATTCTTTGTCCCAGTTTGGATAAGCCAAAATGGGTGCCCCCAACAGTCGTGATTTTAATTCTCTGAAGGCTTCCTCTTTAGCCATTCCCCACACGTAGGGCTCTCCCTTTCTGGTGAGATTGTCGAGGGGGTAGGATATCTGGGCAAAATTTTTAATAAACCTTCGGTAGTAGCCAATATGTCCCAGGAAGGATTTAACCCCAGTGACATCTCTTGGAGATCCCATATCCACAATCACTCGAACTTTATTGGGGTCGGTTTTGAGTCCTGCTTTGCACACGATATGCCCCAATAGCCTTCCCTGGGGCACCATAAACCGACATTTCTTGGGGTTGAGTGCAAGTTGTGCCCTTGCGCACCTGTCCCTGCATTCACAGAGGGCCTTCAGATGTGTCTCCTACCCAATGTAGATGGACCAATCATCGAGGAAAGCCTTAAAGTTACCGACAGACATCTTATCGAATATATGGAGGATTATTCTCTGGAACATGGCTGGTGCGTTACAAAGATCGAACGACATTCGGTTATAGGCATATACTCTGTCTTCCACCACAAAGGTTGTTTTCAGCTTATCCTCTTCTGCTATTGATATCTGATTGTAGCCGGAAAATCTGTCCATGAATGAATAGATTTCATGGCCAACCACCTCCTCGAGGATAGAATCTGTAAATGGAATGGGAAATGGGTCTTTAATAGTAACTGCATTCAGACACCGGAAGTCAACACAAATCCGGATTTGGTTTCCTTCTTGAGAGAGATCACGATGGGGGATACCCACTCACTAGTTTGAAACTTGAAGATAATCCCAACCTCGAGCATTCGTTTGATTTCATCTTTCACTGTGGTGGCATAGTTTTTGTTCATTCTGTACGGCCGCTGCCGTACTGGTACGACACTTGGTATCAACGGAATACAGTGAACGCATAGTTTTGGTGGGACGCCCTTCAAATCCTTGTACGTCCACGCGAATACATCTTTGTATTCAGTAAAGATTTTGAACGCCGCGGCTTTTAAAACTGGATTCCAGTCATCCCCTACGAGGATGACTTTCGCTTCTGCCTCCGTGCCGAGATTCAGGGGTTTCATCGATGGTTCCTCGTACCTCATGGAATTTTGGTCACCAAACAGATGTGCTGGCGCACTATCAATTGCAACATTCCCTTCCTTATATTCCCCATAATCTAGGGGGAATTTGTTCGATTCCTCCTTGATGCTTAATACATTGCATGAGGGTGTAAACATCTTGTAATCCTCCATTTGCCAATGGAAAAGTCCATTCAGTGAATCCATATCATCTTCTAAGCATTCTCCTAGATTTAGTATGCCTTCCTCATTTGGTTCCATTTCGTGCCTTCGTTCGTCCCATCAGTCGTTTTCTCCTTCAGATTCTGACCTTGAGGAAGAGGCGATTTCTTCACTCATCAACTGAGTCCGGAGGTCAATTGTAAATTTCCTGCCTCCACTCTCTATTGAAAGTGTATTCCATTTCCAGTTATGGTTTGCCCTGGCTGCCACTAGCCACCCTCGACCCAAGATGGTGTCATAACCCTTCTGCTTAAGTAGAATGACAATGAAGTCAAGTACAATCGATTGTGCACCAATTGTAACTGGTTGTGCCATCAGTGTCCCGAGGGTCTTGATCCCATGTTGATCAACACCCAACAAATTAAATGTTGGTGGCCACAAGGTAGGCTTCCCTAATTTATTTCATGTGTCTTCAGGTAGGACGTTTACTCCCGATCCGCCATCTACTAGGGTGTCTATTAAGATGGTGCCTAGAATGCCCTCCACCACAACTGGGTGTCTGCCATTATTGATGGCCAACAACATTGGATCCTTCGCGGATCCTCCAGGAATGGGGATGTCCTTGTGCATGGTGTTGGTTTGGTTGGCCCGTGTACCTAGTAGTGCTGTCCCCAAATGCGGCATGGTGTGAAGGAGGTCTTGGAGTTTCACCGATACCTCCAGTTGAAGCATCTACCGTAGAATGTTTTGTTTTGCGTCCCGTTGGCTATAGGGCCCCGCTATCTCTTGTGTCTCTTGTTGGGCCTTCATGGCCTTTTCTAATTCTTCCCGTTCTTCCCGCATCCTTTGTTTCTTGGTACGAGGATCGGGGTACCTGGCTTGCTTAGCTTGCCCCTGGGTGAGGGCAAATGTGGTTTCCTTTGTCTGCGTATTTCCTTCGATGTCTAGCAAGTTAGTCGCAACGCCGGACTTAGGGCAATTTGCATCTTTGTGATCACCAGGGACACACCACCGACATAGCTTCTGAGGGGCTTAATTATTGTTGCAGTCTCTCGCAAAATGACCCCATTGACTGCACGCTCTACATTAGATCATCGGGCGTCCTTTTGAATCATACTGTATTCTACTATGTGTGGAATCGTTGTTGTTCTCTCGTCCACCTCGCTGGTTGCCTTGATAGCCCCCCGAAGATGTGTTGTTTGGTTCCGTGGCCCCCCGATGCGGATGACTACTCTTGAGTGAAGAGCACCTACTGGTTTCGTACCTTCAGATTGTATGGGCATTCTGTTAGCAATTTAAGTTGTCCTTACTGTAAATCACAAACACCATTCCCACCGGTAAAGGTTCACCTGTCACTGACGTTACTTCAAAGACACTGGTAGACTGAAAACAGAGTGTATGCACTGGTAAATTAAGCAAAGGGGATACACCGGAAGACCGATCCAAGTACACAGTACCGGTCTTATATTGTATACAGGGATGAACTTGATGGAAAATTGTCATTGATGTCAAAAAGAATACTATACTATATAGCCTATATCATATGTCATTGATGGAAAATTGCCATATATGAATATTGTACAGCATGAAGCATATACACAGAGGATACCAGATACAACGATTGCATATTCAGTATATTCAGATATATATATATATATATATATATATATATTCAGCATATACATGCGATGAAGACTGAGATTCATTTAATACTCAGATAGCAGACGGCATACAGAATATATGATATACGGCATATAATGTAAGCAGAGGTATATACACAAAAATGGCAGATATTATAATCAGATATTATACAGCGGTTTGAATATTTGATACGTATACAGCGGTTTGAACATTTGAATAGTTGAGCATATAATATGAAGATTATATAATTGCATATTCAAATTTATAGCGATGAAGATACGAAGATACGTATATAATACGAAGACATAATGACCAGCATATAAAGATACGAAGATATAATGACTATCGTATGCAGAAGACATACAGTATAATAAATATATACAGAACGGCAAATGATCAGAGATGGTAGACGGTAGATACACAGACGTCGAAGATTCAATATTATATATCGAAGGTATACTATCACAGCAGTTACATATCGAAGGTTGAATATTACATATCGAAGGTTGAATATTATATGCAACAGCAGCGGTTACACATACGTATGCAGCGATGAATACACAAAAATAAAGATATAATATATATCATTATCGAAGAAGGAACAGAGGTATAAAAAAGGAAGTAATACGGGTCTCAGCCACAACAGCATTCCGATATAAATTAAAGACATATATTAAGCAATGACTACAGCTGATATTATACTGTGAAATAGCAATATTATATATCGAAGGCGGAAGATATTATCGAAGTCTTTAAAAGAATGATCAAGGATAAAACAGAGCATACAAAGGAGACGACATTATAGACAGAAATATATTAACGGCAATCTAGCGGCACAATCTTCAGAATTATGCATACAGCGATGTATTCAGTGACAGGGCAAAGATTGCTATCCAAGATTTTTTAACATGCGATCAAAGTTTTTTTAAAATACCAATAACGTGATTATGTATTCGGCTTACAAAAAGGTGCGATGATGAAGATTATGGGATTTACTAATGATTTTAATCTTTTGTTAAGAAAAGGTATTGAGACATGTCTCCTTAGTTTGAAAAGTCACATTCCCTCTATCATTAAGATATAAAAAGGAAAATATATAATTTGCAAAGTGTGTGGTTAGTAGATAAGGAAGAACAGTGTGCTTGAGGTGAATAAAGAAAAACATATATAATCAAAACTATTAATCTGACATATGTACATGTCAGAATTATAAGAGAAAAGGGTGAGATGAATGTGTGCGCTTAAAGAGCGTCTAGTATATACCTCAGATAGTAGATATGAAGCAAGACATTCATAGAAGTATATAAATATTAAAGATATAAATAGAGATAAAAAAAACGGAATGAATTTTCGAGTGCAAGATATAAAAGATATATTTATTTCAGATTAACTACTGCAGAGAAGAATTAAAGCACATTTGTGAAGGATTGTCACTCTTGGTAAAGAGATTTATGACAAAACCATGAGGAGATTAATAGCAGAAGAATGTATAATAAAAGGACAAATCAGATACGTATATGCAGACAAAGATAAAAGTATATTCAGATTTAAAAAGAGTATGTATATGCAGATTTGATAGAGAAAAGTAGATGGAATCAAGTGCATCAAACTTGTGAAGAATATATTGTTTACAAGAAGAGTTGGTAAGAGGAAATCAAATGTCCATCATCAGTTGAAAATAGCAACATTGCCAAGGTGGAAGAAAAATTTATGTGCAGTGGGTTGGTGCTCACGAAGACAGCAGTTGGAGTCGGTGCTTCCAGTAGGTCGGTGCCTGCAAACTGTGGGAGTTAGAGCTTCCAGTGAGTCGGTGCTCATAAACATAGGGGTTGGAGCCTCTAGTAGGTTGGTGCCTACAAAACATTGTAAAAGAACAAGTTTATATAAAACAAATTATTTCGTGGTTTTCTCCCATATTGGGTTTCCACGTAAATATTGTGTTTATGTGCATAATTGTTGATTTGAGTATTTGAAGTTATTTTTAATAAAAGCTTTTAAATCGAAAAAGTTATTATACTGATTCACCCCCCTCTCTTAGTATAATCGTGTGCTCTTCAAAACCGGGTATAAGAGTATATCAGTCCACTGCATAAAGATCCGCACTGGATTATGCGGAGCAGTTTGAGTTAAAACTAGATTATACAAAACATCCATCGCTCAGAAGTGGAGTTAGCTTTTTAATAAGAGTTATCTTTATTTCTACGGATGTTTTAAAGGTAAACTCCAGATCATAACGCATAACTTTTTGCTAGTTGCATGATTTATTGTTGAGTTTACAGCTTGGCGGTTCTATGAGTTAAGGGTTTCATTACAACGAACTCTTTTATAAATACAGTTCAGAGGACACAAGAAAAGAGTTTTTGAGAGTTGTTGAGTAAACAGAGCAGTGAAGAGACATCTGCGTAGAGATCACAGTCACCATAGGTGAAAGGCAAAGAGATAGAAAAGATTCAACAGCCAGACAAACCGGGGAAGAGATCAACAGGTATGATCTAATCAGACAATCAGTGTCATATGAGATCATTGCTTTTATAAGGTGTGAAAGCAAATTGAAATCCCTCTATCAGGGTGGACCTAATCGGTTCTTTGTAAAATCCTCTAACAGGGTAACATATTTGTTGAGGTTGAAAGACCTCTAACCAGACAACTCTTAACAGGGTTAAGATCTTAACCGATCTTCTATAAAATCCCTTAATCGGGTAGCACCTTCACCAGTGCTTTGTAAGCTCCTAACAGGGTGCCTTCATTCTGCAGTAGTGAAGTTGTGAGCTCTGTCTCATTGTGGTTTTTTCCTTCTCACCGAGGGTTTACACGTATACATCTTGTGTTGATCTGTGTATTTCTATTTATGCTTGTTGATGATTGTTTACATTCTGCTTATCTTAGAAGAATAATTAAACAAGTGTTGAATTGTAATAGAAATAGCTTTTATTGATGCCCCCCCTCTCTCAGTAACTGGTTAGTAATAACAATTGGTATAAGAGCTCAGTTCTCATAGATAAAGCTTAATCACTTGAGGGAAAGATTATGGAGGGTTACAGCTATCAAAAACAGTTAGAGGAAGCCAACGACATCATTGCCTCTCTGGAGAATAGGCTGAGGAGATCACTTGCAAAAAGAAAGGAGTTGGCTCTGCAATTGAATGAGAGCAATGAGACCATTGGTGAACTCTCTAGGCAGAGTGGATTTGATGAAGCTGAGGAGGCAGTCTCTGAGCTCATGGAAAAGAACCAGATCCTAACCGGTCAGATCTCCAATCTCAAAAGGGAGCAAGAAGAGAACGCCCTCAGGATGACTGAACTGATCGAGAAAAAGAGGAAAACTGAAGATGAAGAAACACAACAGCCAAGTCATTAACAGCCTCTGAAAAAGCAAGGAACTGGGCAGAGGAAGCTGTAGGGGCGAATGAACTTATCATTTTGCAACTCCAAGAAGACATGCAAATTGTCACCCAAGAAAACGCCAACATGCAAAAGGGATGGCATGATAGGGATGAAGCATGCAAAAGACTGGCACTAGAGCTTTATCAACTGAAGGAACATATGAAAGAACTTGAAGGAAGAAATGAAACTCTAAGAAGATACAACGAGAGCTCGGTCAAGCTTGATGGGCAACTTAAATCTCAAAGAAAGCATAAAGATCACACCGGTCTTGGATTCATCGGTGAAGTCACCAAAGAGACTGGTGAGTCTTCTGGAGCCAAGATAAGCAAGAAAGAAAAGAAGCCGCCGTTGGCACAAAAAGGTAAAAAGACCTTCAACATCTCTTGCACTCATTGTGGGAAACCGGGTCATAGATTAAATGACTGCAAGAATGCACCGGTAAAGCCAAACAACAACTACTGCAAGAATTGTTGCAAGTATGGCCACAAGACCAATGAATGCTAGTCTAGCCCCACAACTGTGTCCAATGGAAGTAGGGGAAGCTTCAAGGGCTACTGCTACGCGTGCAATAAGTTTGGACACAAGGCCGAAGAATGCAAATCAAAGACAATGACATTCCAATCCCCAAGACCGGTATTCACCAAGAGAAACAAGAAACGGAGCACAACCAATTGTGCAAACTATGGGATACACAGTCACAGTGACTCATGGTGCAAATCACCTAACACAAGAAGGGTGAACCCATGGAAGGCGATCGAGATAGTCTACTATCATTGCAACAAAGTTGGACACCTAGCCAAAAACTGCAGGAACCGGTCATCTAACAAAAGGAAAGAATTGGTCAAACCGGTAGAAAAGATCCCATCCTCAAATGAAGATCAATAAGGAAGAGAAGACTGGAAAAACAGTCAGACAGATTTGGTTCAAAAAGGAATCAAAGAGCTCCGCTGAGGAGAAAATAGAGGAAAGATCATCATCTGCTGATGGTGATATCTCTTCAGCAAACTGAGCCGTCAAGACCTCGAGGGAACCGGTAGACCATTTACCGTTCCCGGTAGGACTGGTGAGAATTAGACTCATTCAGTCTACAAGGATAACCTGATAGGTAAGCAGTAATCAACCGGGGTTTGCGAAACCGAAAAAGCCGGATCATCGGTTGGCAAAAACAGAAAGAAAAGTTAGGTAAGGCATTTAATACTGTAGCCGTTTAACAAATAGTTACTATTTGGTAATTACCGTTATGACCTAACCCTATAAAAGAAAGGAGAATTACTCATTAGTTTTACTTTGCTTTCTTTGTGATTAAGGAATTCTTGTGCTAAGTAATATTCTTGCACTTTGATCACTGTGAACTACTGTTTGTAATATCGATCAAGCTACTTTCTGTGTCAATTGGTTATCAAGAAGTGGCATCATCATCCTCTATTGTGAAGTTGATCAAGAGAAATCAAGTGGACCGACCTGCATATGATATTGTTGTGATTCAGAACAGGGAAAACGACATGGTTGGTGCGCTATCGTCTGTACCAGATGGTGTTTCCATGACAGAAGATGTGACTGCGTTTATCCATGCCAAGCAGGAAGAACTTGGTGAGACATTCATTCAGAGCGAGTATCTCTCGCCGTGTGAGGACGGAAGACTTCAAGACCAATATGCGAAGCTGGTGTCATCTGGTCTTATCAATAGAGTCACCTATCCAACTATCTTCCGGGCTGACTGGTCCTAAATCGAGTGCACGATCCAGGGTTTTGGCTCCAAAAGGGTGCAGTTATAGAAATAACCGAGGACTTGCATCGGGTGACAGGGTACTATCAGGAAGGGGAGGCTTTAACCCTATGAACAATCTCCAATGCAATTGTCACAGAACTAATGAAATCAAAATCCGATGGTCGCCTCATGATAGTGAACGGCATCGAAGACGAAGGGGTTCGGTTTGCATCCGTGGTGATAGGTTATAAAATCTATCAGTCCAGTAATTTGAATAGTATACCGGGAGGAGCCATACATGCCGCTCACTGAATAATGTATGATAACACCAAATATGATATATGCGGAATGCTCCGAGGGCAAATATTTGAAAATATGAAGAAATTCAGTATTGTTAGGAAGAAATCTATGAAGTACGGGACCCTACTGGTATGTCTCTACTTCTACTATCAAAGTTTCTTCCCGGGAATTAGCAAAGTGACATGGAAAACCGATTGACCGGTCATGCACCAAATAGCTGAATTGGCCAACCAACTGGGAAACCAGTTAGGTAATGTAATGAATGAATATTTTGAGGCATTTCAACTAAGGATGCACGCAAGGGAGCGGGTGCCGTCAACCATTGTTGACTTATACAAGGATGATGTGTGTTTTCTGGTTTCCACCAATCACTGCATCATTCAAGCAGTGGAACCGAGAACAGAATATGCTCCTGAGCTGGGATATGAGATCACTACCAAGATTGCTAAAGCATATGCTAATGCCTTGAATGAAGCAAATTTGGATCTCACTGCAAACCGGTTCGGTACATTCGCAGATTCAAGAGAATTTGAAGAAGAGGGCACTGATAAAAAATGTCTACACCAAAAGGGCCCCCACACCAAAGAAGAAACTGGTGACAGAGCAACCCAAGGCTCGAAGGAAGAAAGCAGAACCGGTAACCAGTACCCAATAGGGATAACAAGAGGAGACAGATTCAGAAGACACAATTCCTCTAATAAAAAAAAAGAGGGGGTCAAGCAAACTGGTAAAGGAGGATCCACCAAGAAGTAGGAAGCCCACAATTGATGAATTTGTGGTAGGATTGAAAGATACTGGTGGAATGAGTTCAGTGGAGTCAAGATATAAGCTTGCTAATGAAGAAGATAGGAGGAAGATAGAAGAAGCGGTAGTGCATTGCATTCATAAGTATAATCTGCATCCTACCGAACTTTACAAGGTTGTACCTGATGATCTCCTACAAATTCTTGAAGCTAGATGGAAAGCTTCCATGGACAGAGAAAAGGAATTAAGAATTCGAGCTCTATTAGAGGTTCAGAACCACCTCACTCTGGAAGAAGCCACCGAACAGGCTGAACTGCATCAGCAAACCTTCTTAACAAAAAGGAGGATCGGTCTCATGCTTGTTGGAGAAGCTGAGAGAGTGCATGATGGAGTAGTGATGTGGATCAAACTTATTCAGACCCAGAAGCAAGCATAGGAAGCATGCCAAAGAACAACAGTTCCACTGATGCTTGACACCGGAAAAGGAAAAGGAGTGCTTGGAGTTGAAGCACGGTCAAAGAGAAGAATCCTACAGAATCGGTCATCGTCAACATCACCGACGACATGAGCAGCGAGCCAGCACGACCAACTGTTCTCATCTCTCCGAGTAAAGGTAACACTCGCCCTATGTTTGTCAATGAAATTGTTGATGAGGTAATGGACTTCGAAGAAGTAAATAATGCTGCTAAGTGGTACAATGTACTAGAAGAAGATGATATACAGGCAGTAATTGTAGCCATAGTGGAAACATTTATGGATTATCATAAAACTCCAAGGGACTACAGGTCCAAGTTCCCATAGGAACTCAATTCTAGGCTTTAAACAAAATGGAGAACCAGTCTAGGCACAAACACGAGGATCAATAGGGAAACATTGTTAAAGGTCAGACCTGATCTCAGTGACGAAAGATTATAGCTTCTACTAGAGGAAGCAGCAATGAACTTGGATACCAAGTATAGAGTTGCCCAGATTCTAAACGGATATGAGAATCAAGTCTATAAAGAGACTCTGGACTTCTGGCAACAATATGACTTCAGTGCACTTGAAAAATTAGGTCCTCAGGATCAAATTGAAAAAGTGTCGGCACCACCAGCTCAATTATGCACCACCTTCCTTCTCTTTTCAACCAACCCACCTAAGGTCACTAATCGTGAAGAACCTACAACCGGTAATGTAAATGTTCAAACAGAGTTCACATCTAGTGAACAAATAAATGTTGAACAAGAACTAGGAAGTGATATACCTATGGGAGAACTCCATATAGCTGAAGAGCAGCGCACAAAAGAAGTCCCACCAGAAGAACAACTTCAACAAGAACAAGATGTAGAAGTTAATGTGCAATCGGAAGAAGAAGCTCAGATTGAGGCAGAAGCACCTGCCAAGGAAGATCTACCTAAAGAAGAGGTGCCGCCAGAAGATAAAACTCAACAGGGAGATGAAGAAAATAAGGAACAGGAACAAGAAATTCTTGTACAAACTGAGCAAGCTCAACCGGAACAGGAGCCCAAGCAAAAGGAGCAAGCAGATATTCCAAGCTCCTCCTCATCAAAGAGAAAGTTGTCATTTGCTGAGCACAAGGAAGCCAAAAGAAGCAAAGCCACTGATATAGTAGTTGACATTGGCAAGATGTCAACAAAGCAGCTAAAAGAGCTGACCAAAAGGAAACAGGACATGGTCTTGACCACTGTAAAGAACATTTTGTGCTACTTCGTACCAAATGCTGATATAGATGAAGATGAACTAGTCATCGATCAGCTAGAAGTCTTGGCACAAGCCATCGGCGATGATCTCACAGATCCAGAAATTGTGGCAATAGACCACTATGAGCAGAAAAGAGTAGAGATTATCCACAAACAGGTTGAAGAAATTAAGGTAACTGTGTCAACCAACCTCAGAGTGCTTCAACAACAACTTCGAGTGGCAGAGAGTTTGATGACTCGAACTTCAAACTTTGAAGTATTTCTTCAAGATTTGACAGAGAAGTCTGCAAAGACCTCTGAAGAAATAAGAGCTTTATCATCTCAATTTGACATCAAGAATAAATCTACAACAAATTTTAGCAGAGAAATGACAAGTCTTGCTCTCATCCTAAGAAAGACTACAGAAGAGGAGAATAAGAGAATCCAAGACATTATTGGATTTCAGTTATTTCTGTTCCCAATATTTGATTCCATTCAGCAAATCACGACTTCTACAGAGGTTTTGATCAATGAACCGGGTTACAAAATTGTAGAAGATATGGAGAACATCATTGTTTCTCTTAAAGCAGCCCAAAAGAACATTGAACATGTAACCGGTCAATGGGCACTGTTTCTTCACTCTGCCAAGATGATCTACAAGGATATCTTCACCAAGCTACAAATGTGAAATCCTAAGAATAACCTTTTGTCCTATGGAGGCAAAAAGGGGAAGAAGAAGCAGAAGAAAGTAGAGGAAACAGAAAGGGAAATTGGAAGCAGAGCAGCACACAGACGGAGCAGCACTCAGACAGTGGAAAGGTCAGAAAAAGAACAGGACAGAACAACTACAACCACTTAACCGGAGCACACAAACAGGGGAAGTGTGCTACAGAGAAAAGAAAAGTCTATAGAACCAAAGGTATAAATTGTCACAAGTGAGTATGGTTTTGTGTATGGTTTTGCCACCAATGACAAAGGGGAAGATTGTTAGCAATTTAAGTTGTCATTAGCGTAAATCACAAACACCATTCCCACCGGTAAAGGTTCACTGGTCACTCACGTTACTTCAAAGACACTGGTAGACTGAAAACAAAGTGTATGCACCAGTAGATTAAGCAAAGGGGATACACCAGAAGATCGATATAAGTACACAGTACCGGTGTTATATTGTATACAGGGATGAACCAGGTATAAGAGTATACCGGTCTACTGCATAAAGATCTGTACCAGACTATGCGGAGCAGTTTGAGTTAAAATTGGATTATACAGAACATCCACCGCTCAGAAGTGGAGTTAGCTTTTTAACAGGAGTTATCTTCATTTCTACGGATGTTTTAAAGGTAAACTCTAGATCAGAACGCATAGCTTTTTGCTAGTTGCATGATTTATTGTTGAGTTTACAGCCTAGCAGTTCTATGAGTTAAGGGTTTCATTATGACGAACTCTTTTATAAATACAGGTCATAGGACGCAAGAAAAGAGTTGTTGAGTAAACAGAGAAGTGAAGAGACATCTGCGTAGAGATCACAGTCATCAGAGGTGAAAGGCAAAGAGATAGAAAAGATTCAACAGCCAGGCAAACCGGGGAAGAGATCAATGCTGACAAGATGGTTTCACAGGTACGACAATGGTGTACTGGATCGTCCTTACTGTCACCATGAAATTTCGGCAATTTCTCTTTATGGGTCGTCATGGGTTGTTTGACTATTTCGTTATCGTCCTTGAGGAGCCGGAACTCCTCGAATTCCTTCTTAAGTTGGTCCCACGTGGTTACCTTCGTTTTACCCAAGTCGGAGTACCAATCAATGGCGACTCCTCTCAATGTGGCAGGAAACTACTTCACCCACTCATCCTAGAAAGTGACCCCGTTGGTTGACCAGATGGTTTCACAGGTACGATAATGCTGTACTGGATCGTCCTTATCGTCGCCATGAAATTTTGGCAATTTCTCTTTATGGGTCGTCATGGGTGGTTTGACTTGTGTCCGTGGTGGATTTTGTGCTCCGGCACCGCCTGTGCCAGCACTCGTACCCACACCCGCTTGGTTGGTGTGTGTAGTATTGACAAGTGGCACTTGCCCTTGTGCCTGCTTAATTGGTGGTAACGTACTATATGGAGTCGTTGGCTCAAACAGAGGGTCCAACTGTGCGTCACTAGCACCTTCGGCCATATCGTCCCCTTGAGTTTTGTTCTCTGCACCTGGTGTACGGGTCAGAATCTCAAATTGATCTCTCTTTTCCTGAAGGCCTTCCTCCGCCATGTTTCTTTAAGCAACTCCTCCCTACTTCGCTCTCTCTGATGCTCGGGCGAAGTGAACGGTTCCTCGTCGGCTTGTGCGCCTCCCATACGACTTTCGAGGTCCCCTTCGGGCAATCCTCCGACAAGTTAATCTTGGGCAAGTTGCCTTAGCCTGCATTGGCGTTCGATTTGCTGCAAGAAGATTACAGCCTTCTGTGCAGCCTCGTATTCATCATCCAGTACCTTCTTATTTCTATCTTTATTTAAGCGGTTGAGCATCAAAATTGAAGGCAAGTCTTTTTTTTTTAAAGAACACTTGTTTTATTCATTTATGTCAGTTTACAACATTGTCAATTGAATGAATTCGCATTACAATTGTTTTTTGTGTCCTTTTCTCCCCTTTGGTTGGTCTTCACATTTCAGAGTTCCCTATGGTTGCCATCGCCTTCCTCCTGGCGGCGGAGGTGTTCTCGTGCCTCGTATGCACGGAGAATTTCCTGACGGAGTTCCTCTCGGGCAATCTCCTCCAGGCGAGCGCGTTGTGCGAGCGATACTTGTGCCAACAAGCGAGGGAGGTGATTTATCAATCGTTGGCTGCAGGATTAGCCTCAATCGCGGTCCACACGGCACTTGTTGGGACTTTCTCCCCAGTGACCTCCCGATGGACATAGGTTTCTATTACTGCCTGGAACAGGATTCTAAACTCCCTTGTCTGATTGTCTTCACCTTTGTACAATTCTGTACATGCGTTGTTCGCTTTCAGATTAATTTCACCAACCGCTAGACCCATCGTGTCCGCACACCATCCAGTTTTGGTCTTCCCGAATACGTCTAGGCAATGACACCAAATGTTTGCCCGTTGGGGTAAACTTACTGTTGCTTAGACATAATACGGAATTGCAAGTAACTCACAGAATATCAGAGAACATAATTGCCCAAAATGAGGCGCACACAAAAATGCCCAAAAATTAAACTTAAAATCTTGGGGCAAAATTAAAACCAAATTTGCGCTTAAGGCCCAACTAACCCAAAAATTCAATAAAATATGAAATCTGACTTCCTAAACTAGAAGCATTTGATTTTGATGCCAAATTTGTTGAAGGGAAGAAATATATAGTCATTGATGCCCTATCTAGGAATCCAAACTTTTTCTTGATGTCACATATCTTGGGTAATTGAAAAGCGAAAGTTTTATTAGAATATGCTATTGATGAGTTCAACACTAGCATTTTGGAGGGGAAGTTGTTGGATGATAGATTTATTGTGTCATGCAAACATATTCTTTACAAGGGCAAGATATATTTGGTGTCTGAATAGAGAATTGAAGCCAAAATGCTAAGATTTGTTAATGATGTTCCTTTGATGGATCATCCTAAGCATTTCAAACATATAATTAGACTAGGGAGAGATTTGTGTGAAAGGGACTCAGGGATGATGTCCTTAGGCATGCAAGGGAGTGTCTGGTTTGTTAGAAAAATAAAACAAGGAGAACCTTCCAAGTAGGACTTTTGTGGCCTTGCAGATTCATGAGCAGAAATGGGACATCATCTTCATGGATTTTATCACGGGGCTTCCCAAAATCCACGGTCACGATTGCATTTATGTGATGAAAGATCATCTCACGAAATGTGCACACTTCTTCACCATCTCCTTAGAATTCAAGGCTTTGGAAGTAACTAATTTGTTCTTCAAAGAGTTGTTTAGGATTTATGGGCTGCCCAAAAGTTTGTGAGCAACTGATATAGTTTATTTATGAGTATGTTTTCCTAGGAACGTTTTTAGATTGTTATGGATCAAACTCACCCCTAGCACTACCTAGCACCCCCAGATGGATAGACAAAACTGAAGTTGTCAATAAATGGTTGGAAGGCTATCTATGCAATTATGTTACTGGTCAGCAAAAGGCAAAGATAAATTGGCTTCATTTTTGAGAATACTATTGCAAGACCACCTATCACATGCCCATTTCATATGACCCTTGTATGGACATGTATGGGTATGAATCTTGAGTGTTTGATGACAATGCTTTAGCTTACAGTGGAGTTCTAGAGTGAACGACTTAATTAGATAAGGCCAAGACTTCCTGAAGTTACTTAAGAAAAATGGCCAAGAAACTCAAAATGTGTAGAAAATGCACTTGGAATGCCAATGGGTAAAGACACCATTTGAGGTTGGAGACATGGTGTTATTGTCCTATAAGTAGTTATATCCACAAAGACATGTAGAGCTGAGAAGCTCAAGCCTTGTTCTATGGGCTTTAACTTCTTTTGAGATGAATTGGTGAAATGGCATATGAGTGGAAACTACCTAAAGAGTGCATAATTCATTGTGTTCTCGACTTGTCTTGTCTCAAATGGGCCCTAGGAAAACACATTATTCCATCAATTGATTTGCCTCCATTGGACAAAGAAGGCAAACTGTTTTTGGTTATGGATGGAAGTGGGAAAAACATAAGAGGTCTAGACATGATCAAGTACCTCGTTTGATGGAAAGAACTAGTTGAAGATGCCATGTGGAAAGGATCATAGGTTTCAGAGCATCTTAATTTGAACTTTCTTGAGGACACACAATTTTGAGTGGGGGGACTTGTCATGTCCCTTTTTTGTACTTAAGTTTTTATCTGTCAAAATGCCTTACTGCAGAATCCTTTCTCCTCTCATGACCATGAAGTGTCTATTTAAGTTCTCCAATCTTCCTCATTTGTTGTCATTCCAGGGTGTCCAAGTCTTTGTGTTTGGTTGAATTGGGTTTCCAAGTGTTTGTAGGTCGAAATGTCAGACATCACCCTATTGACATATTTTATGTTCCTTCTCCATCTCCATCACCTTTTTGTCATGCTACTAGAGTTAACCATCTCGTAATCCTCTTCCTTTCCTCTTTGCTTGGTTGTTGGAGTTTCCTATCCCTGGGTACCCCTTTTCTTAGCATACTGCCAATATTAGCTCTGTCATTGGAGATAGACTTCTCATCTGCCTATCATATAGGTGCGAGTCCCTCATCATCCTCGACCTGTGCAGTTTGAAACTCTTGCCTCTTAGCACTATCCATTGCTCCTAGCACTTGGCTTGTTAGCATGCCGTAATGTTGATTCTTGACACATGGCTCCAGCTAGGGTTCTATTTCATTAGTGACACTACTTAGTTAGAGGGCGCAGTTCTTCATGTATTTCTCGCTGTTGGAATTGTGTTTGTTGCCCTGGCCACCATTAGTGTAGTATTTATCTTCTTCCATGCCCCCCAAGTACCTCAGTGCACGTGGATGCAGATTTTGGACACGTTTCAAAGTAAGATAAAAATTGATGGTTGGTATGGGCAACTCCATCGCATGCCTCCTTGGTACTCAACAATCTTCCTGCCAATTTGAACCACCTATATTGTCAAGAACTCATGTTTGGACTGATAGATTCGAATGTGAAACTCCACAGATCTATAGCAACCAGAAGATGAAAACCCTACTAGTCATGAATGCCCAAATATGAAAACGTTGTTGGGCAAAGAGGAAATTTTGACCTAGAGGTTGAGCTTTAACTGTAGAAAAGTGTGTCATTGTTGTCAATTGTTGTCTGCTTGGCTGCATTTGAACTTCTTGGTTGACTTTTGTGGTATGTCAATCATCTAGTTGATTTGTTGACAATTGGTATGATTCTTTTAACAGATTGTGGTTAGTTTTTATGGAATTTGCAATGTCTCTGATGGTTTGTCAAAATTCGCATAGCATCATATGCAATTGTGTCGATTTTCTTTTAAAACAACTTATTTATGCAGTTCATCTGGTCTGAGTTGGATTTTGGCAGTATATATGTCATTTTTGAAAGGAGTCTGTTATGATGTCGTGGAAGATGAAGAGTCGCTGTTTATTTTCTAGGAATGCCAAGGAATGATTTTTATTCTTTCTGAATTCGATTTTCTTCTTCTAATACAGCGACTGATATTTTGTCTTATATAAGTGCAGTTGTCGTTTTGGCTCGATTTCTAGTTGGGTTGTCTTTTGCATATGTTGCGGCGTCTACAATATTAGTTACTCTTTTTACTGGATGTTCTTTGTTGGTTGAAATAAGAAATTCAATGACACCAAACGTAACAAGTCACATTTAAATTGGTGTACAGGTTTTGGCGCTTTATAATTTTTGGTTTTGTTTCAGATTTGGGAAACATGAAGTAATACATTGAAGTCATTTTGTGACTACACTTAAAAAATAAACCTTTTGAAATAAGGATAAGTGTGGTTCGTGAAGTTATTTTTGGATGCTATTTTTGTTTTTGATATGGTGATTTTTCATTTGTTTGATAACTGTGTAACAACCGTAATGATTTGGATGTGCGGCTGGATTCATAAAAGTTGCTGTTTATTCTTGGTGCAGTTTGCCAGAAGTTTTTGGGAAATAAGGCATTTGGACATATGCCAAAAAATTATTATTCGATTTTTTTTGGTACATACTTGCAACAAGAATTTGGTGTGAAATATAGATGGGTGTGTTCGTTTGAAGTAAAAAGGAAGTTTTTGAAATATTTTGTGAGCTGAGTTGATAATCTTTGAGAGGATCTTCTGTTTCAGTTGGGAGATATTTGTAAGCTGAGTCAATAATCTTTGAGGGGATTTTCTGTTTCAGTTGATCGTGCGGAGACCAGTTTCACAATTTTGTATAAGCTTTGTTATCTTTGAACTAAGGTTGCTTTTTGTTTTAAGGAGATTGTGTGACAAATACAAGCTATGAAAAGAACCATTTTCAAAATAAATTATGCGACTTCTGAGACACACTTTTATGCCTTGAAGGATTCATGTCTTTGTGTATTTTGTTTTTGGGAACAGCTAGCAGAGATTTCTGATCTTTTTGTGTGTAAGTTCGACTAAATGAAAGTTGGGAAGAATATACTTCAGTGTCAATGTATTTAATTTGTTCGATTAGTGGAAGGGGAACTTTAATAGATTGTTTACAATGATAATAGTTTGTGAAGCTGAGAAAAACTAACAGCTTTAATGAGCTGTATCATTTCTCTTTCTGATATTGTTTACTTTGCATAAAAGGTTGGTGCCCTATAGTTAAGAAGTTGGTCCTTCAAAGAGAGTTGAAGCTCTCAGTGAGTTGTAGCTCACATTTGTACATTGGGTTGGAGTGCATTTTCTTTAGTTAGTGAGTACCGTGTATTTTTACCCAAAAGAGTTTTACACGTGATAAATTTTGTCTGTGTCTCTATGGTTTTCTAATTTCTCAGTCTTATTGTTTTAAGTTTTGCAAAGTGTTAAAATACTGATTCACACCCCCTCTCAGTATTTTCTTTTTGTCTTTCAATTGGTATCAGAGCAGGTGGTCTCTGTTAAAGCTTGAAAGCTTGAGGGTCTGATCCTGTTGTTTAAAATGAATGTCCTTGAAGGTCTAGCAACCAATAGAGATCCTCTATTTGATGTGTCAAAATATTCCTTTTGGAGTGTTTGTATGAAAATATATAGTATATCTCTAGGTTCTGATGTCTGGATGAGTATTATTAATGGTTACACACCTCCTTCTAATCCTCCCACAAATGCTAATGAAAAGAAGGCCTTTGAAAATAATGCCAAGACCATGAATGCAATCTTATGTGGGTTGTCAGAATCAGAGTTTGTCAAAGTCATGCATTGTGAGTCAGCTCAGGCTATGTGGGAAAAACTTAATAATGCTTATGGAGACGCGAAGGTTAGAGATGCAAAACTTCAAACACAGGATGCTGTTGAAAGTCTCAAAATGCGAGAGGAGGAAAACATAGCAGAATATTTCTTGAGAGTTGATGATGTGGTTAATACCCTGAAAGTTTGGGAGAAAAATTAGATAATAAAATTGTTGTTCCAAAAATCTTAAGGTCGCTGCCTCTAAGATTTGATGCTAATTTTCAGCTATTGAAGAGATGGCTGAACTTGATAAACTAACAGTCGAGAAGTTGCATGGCATTCTAATTGCATATGAAATGCATTCAAATGTGGAGAGCTCTTCTGAAAGGGAAACAACCTTTAAAGTTTTGAAAAAGGGTAAAGGGAAGCAGTTGGTCTCCAATGAAAGTGCTGATGAAGAATTTGAAGATGAAGCAACAAATCTTGTGAGAAAGTAAAGATAAGGGTAACCTGCCACTAAAATACTTTAACTGTGGGAAGATAGGTCACTTTGCTTCAAAGTGTCCTTATGTGAAAGAGACAGCAATGATGAAAAGGAGTTTAAGTACAAAAATAATAAATCTATGAGAAAGGGAAGGAAAGCTCGTAGTTTTAAGACAAGTTTCTATTCCAAGGAAGACAGTGACTCTTCTCCTAGTAGTGAAGATAAGATAGGATAAATTATTAATGTCCAACAAGAGACCACCAAAAGGGTCTAAGGGACTGGAAGCGTACAAAAGGCAACCACCAACAGCAGGAGCACCAAACAGTGTGCAGGGAAAGAACCAAACAACAAAGGAAGTAGAAGCAAAAGAGCCGGAAAGAGAAACAAACTACCCTTAACCGGGCGAGAAGAAGTCCAACACCAAAGGGTATGGATCGGGGCGAGAAAGAACCCCAGATCGCCGCTGAGTAGCTCTGGGGGTGGAGTGCTGCCGCCGCCGACTGAAGAAGAAAATCAAAATTATGAGACCCTGTTCATGGCAGTTGAAGATATACAAGGAGAAGATTGTTTTGTTGAAGAAGAGGTCAAGGTTGTCAGTGCTCTTAATGAGATAAAACAATTAAGGAAGAAATATCAGAGTTTAAAGTTGTTGTCACATGAGGAAAATGATAAAGTTTCTGAAAAGTCTTTGGCTTTAGAAGCTGCTGAAAATATAGTGGCTGATCTGAAAGTACAGACTGAAGAAGCAAAAATAATTGAGGAAGAATTGAGAATACAGATTAAGGAAAAAGATCTGAACTACGAAAAGCTTGAAGCTGAGGTTGTCTCTTTACGGAAGATAGGAAAGACCTCCAAGCTGCATAGTCATGAGATTAATTCATAGAAGAGTACTTTGACTCTTGACTGTATCTTGAATTCACAGAAACCATCTCTTGATAAGAAAGGAGTTGGTCTTGAAGAGGGCCAGTCCCCTAAATCCTCTAAATTAAGAACAGCTAAAAACTAAAATTGGTGGTACAATTTTGTTTTATGGTAAATGTAAAAATACTGATTTTAAAAGGTTTAATAACTCCTTTTATGGTTATTGTTTTACATGCTATTATTTTGGTCACAAAGTCATAAACCGTAGGAGATTTCCTATGAGAAGTGTTAACTTTGTGAGTAGAAATTCTTTTGCTCCTTCACAAAATTATAATACCATTTGTTACAAATGCAATAACCTTGGTCATTCTGCCATTCTGCAAAGTTCTGTAAAAGTGTGTTGCCAAATTTGCCCAAAAAGAAGATGAAAAAGAAAAAGGAAAGAAGAATGTAAAAGTTTGGAAGCAGAAGAAGAAGTCGAGTTCAGAAATGTCCTTAGTTGTGCAAACTGCCTTTATAGCACAAAATGAGGACATCTAGTACATTGATAGTGGCTGTTTCAGGCATATGGCTGGTGACAAGAGTAAATTTCTTACTCTTAGAAGAATGAGTGGAGGTAAAGTCAGATTTGGAGGTAACTCTTTAACAAGAGTTGCAGGTATAGGTACTCTTGTTTCAAATGATGGAGAAACTAAGGTTGAGAATGTTTTGTATGTTATAAAGATTTGAAACACAACTTGTTGAGTGTCAGTCAGCTATGTGATCAAGGTTATAAGTAAAAGTGAAAAACTTATTGCAAATGCAACTAGAGAAGTTAATAATCTGTATATTCTTGATGATTTTAACGGTGAAAAGTGTTGTTTGAGTTAGCTTGATGAAACTTGGTTGTGGTATAGGAGGCTTGGGCACATTAACTTCGACAATCCAATTCAAATCAGCAAGAATTTGTTAAGACATGCCACGGCTTGAGAAAGCAACAGATATTATTTGCAAGGACTGTCAGATGGGGAAGCAGACTAGGACTAGTTTTATGTCTAAAGACTTATCTAGCACCAAACCACTTGAATTAGTTCATACAAATCTATGCAGACCTACTAGGACAACAAGTCTACAAGGTGATAAATATTTCATGCTTTTGATAGATGATTTTTCTCGTATGACCTGGGTGACTTTCTTGAAAGAAAAATTTGAGGCTCTAGAAAAATTTAAAGCATTTAAGGCTTTAGTTGAGATAGTGACTTCATGGGGCACTTGAAAATTAAAATCCATGGCTCTATATGGCAACTTAGGTTTGATCATAGTTACAAGACTCAGCGAGTCTCGAGCTGAGCCAGGCCTCCAGAGTCTTTTTGGCTCTGTACGTGGGCTCGACAGTGTCTTGGCGGACTTGTCGAGTCCTGTTGACTCACCAGACTTGGGAGTCCCGCTGGCAGGACTTTGCCGCAACAGTAAGTCAGTCAAAGGCAAAAAAAATATTTTTTTAAAGTTTTGTTTATTTAGGAACAATGATAGGCAAAATTCTACTTTATTTATTCAGGGTGTAGTTTTAGGCCGGTGTACATATTTGACTTGGGATATTTGTAATATGTATAAGAAATTTGTCTCTTATTCTTTTTAAGAATGGACCAATCATTGATTCTTGATTGTTGTTGCTGATTCCTTGGCTTCTCAAAGTAGTTGGGTTGTGAAGAATCTGTGAACAAATTTAGGTAGTGATAGTGAAGCCTCAAGAAAGCTTGATTGGACTCTGAAATATTATTATGTATTATCTGCTAATTAAAGCAGTATTGTATATGAAAGTTTTATAAAATGTATACTTCAATTGGAATACAAATCCATATCCTGCATGATTGGTGTTTGGATTGTTCTACATTTCACTGTGAAAAGATCATGTCATGAAATTGGGTAGAGATTTGAGATTTTTTATTTTAGAGAATGGTCCCACAACAATTTGTTAGTATTTTTGTTTCTAATGTAATGTAGCAAAATAAGTAAATTTGAGAATCAATTTAAATTGGATTTGGAGGAATATAACGAGGAGGTTGATAAATCAATATAGTTTTTAAATGCTTAGAATCATATAGTTCTTTTTTTTGTTAATGGTGAGAAATTGATGTGAGGGATCTGATTGTGTAGTATGGTTGATTTTGATGGAGTCAACACAATTCATTGTCTAGTAGTTGTAGACTTTTGAAAGTGCATCTATGTGCGATATTTGACTTTGTATAATGTGGTTTTTAGAAAACTGTTTTGGGGTGTTAAAAAAGACTTTATAAAATATGGCTTTTGAAATCTATTATGTTATGATTGATCAATGTAATCAAGCATTTATACTTATGTGATCAATGTAAACTTCTGTATGTGTGCAAAGTAGCTTCTGTTTATCTCAATTATTGTCTTTGATGTTAATTGATTGAATGGTGCACAAAAAAAGTTTTAAATCCTTAAAAATCTTTGATTTTCTTGTTCTTTTCAATTTGCCGAGTCCTTGCCGAGTTTGGATGCCGAGTCCGAGTCCGAGCCCGAATCTAGCTTGCCGAGTCTGAGTCTTGTAACTATGGGTTTGATAGCTTCACATGCCAAGCGATTTCAAGATTCATGTGGTAAAGCCAATATGACTTGTGGAAATGGAGGCCTTATGTGGCAACTTGCCAAATTAAATTGGAACTGGAAGCCTTATGTGTCAAAGACAAAATTGGAATTTAGAGGCTCATGTGGCAAGTGGAAACTTGGAAATCTCCAGCCTATGTGTCAAGTTAGAAATGGCAGCCCCATGTGGCAACTCGGATTTGAGGGCCTCAGGAGGCAATTTGATAAGGCAATTCAAGAATGAGAGAGTTGTGTCAAGTCAACTTGGGAATCAAGACCATCCAATTGACAAAGGAATGTGACAAACTCCATCGGATTTGGCAATGTCACGTGACAAGTGCCACATGAAGTAGCTCAGATTTGATAGGGTTATGTGGCAAGTGCCACATGAGGTAGCTTAGAAATTTGAGGTTGATTTGGCAAGGCGCCATATGAAATCTCACCATGTATTTCATAATTCCTTAAGCTTGAACTTGATGCTTGCCAATTGGAAATTGATTTGTCCTTGATTGAATCTTGATATTTGACATGACATTGACTAAACTTGAGGCTCAAATTCTTGACTAGGCTCAATTTATCAAGCCCAAGGTCTTGACATAAACACTCTCAACGAATGACTAAGTCAAGATTATCCTTGTCCAACTCCCTACAAACTTCATGTTCTTCCTCTTGACCGTTGTTATTCATTCCCCATACTTGATCAAGTTTGATGCTCTTTTTATGACTTCTCTTTCTTCCTAGGGCTCGGATACTTCAACATCTTCAAAATGAAGGTCTGACATGAGGTTTCAACTATAAGTGCCAAACTTCCTTAAGACTTAATCGAACCTTCAATTTCAAGAGACTTGCAGGACCTCAAAATACTACCAATCTAACCTACAACCTACATCTACAAACAATAATTGCAAAAAGAGGGGGGGTTGCCATTTGCAATGGGGCGATGGTGTGAAAACCTCATAACAAATATATATTTTACAATCTATAATTCGATGCCTCAATGATTTTGGAAAGTCTATAAATATTGAAATCACAAGCCACGTTGCATGAGTCATGACTTGTTGTTTATAGTCAACCTTTTACTAATCACAACCCTTCATGTTGCCTTCATTTATAATTGGTGTTTGAAGATTGTTATTGGTGATAACTAATAATCATGCACACTTTCTCATAGATCCATGAGAACTTGTATTTTAGTTTTTGACTAATAGTTACGCATCATACTTGAACTTCCCTATTGATCAATGATATTGCTGTCATTAGTCATTGTTTATAATCAAGAAGACATTTCGCAACACAAGTATAGACATGGCATGTCCAACATACATTCACACATAGCAATTTATCGAGAGGTTGGGCTCTACATAACATTGCCTACTCCTTCCAGTGCCAAAACAATAGAGCTTCCCTTCATTATCACATGTTGTGAGATCACATGAGAGTTTGGGAGAGATCCGATTATCTCAGGAGTTGCGATATCTAGTTTGTTAGGTTGAATCTCGAAACATAGTTGGGAGTGCATTGTATCCGCAATAATGGTTCGACACTAAGTAACTATTGTTTTGTTGATATTGGGATGCTCCCATTCGAGGATCCCATCGGCTATTAGTGACAGTTTCCTCAAATACAAGACTTTGTTCCTTAGAGAGCACTGGAGAGTATATGGTTGATATAATGATTGTTTGAATCTTTAGATTTATTATCTCAATTTTGTCTCTCAGACACTTCACAAAATTGAGATACTTGATTGTCTTATAATTATATTATATTTATTATCATTTATCTGTCTATTTTAATTTTATTATTATTATTTATTATAAATCCTATTTTAGAAAGGGGGCATCATAGTCCGCTCTTACCCAAAATTGCTTGTCCTCAAGCAATGCCAATATTTCAATACAAGTATTTCATTGTGAGTAGCTTTTGTTGCACAACTTTGATGTCATCTCAACTTTCAAATTTGAATCCAATAACCCAGATATGTGAATTGCAAGGTTTGTAATTTAAACTAGTTTTTGCTCTTCACTCTGAGAGAAGGAACAAGGTCATAGCATAAAATTTATTTGGATTGACCCAATGTTTGCACAATAATTTATCTCATTTTATGATCTCAAGCATAAATTCATTTCTTTTGATTCACTCTGGTTTATTCTCATATTCTAGATTAACCAAAAGCAAACCCACACTTGGAGCATAAACTTGAAAATACAAAGTATACAAATAATATATGAAGACATGAAGGATGCATGAAGTATACACATTAATGCATGAAGACACAAAGATTACATGAAGTATACACATAATACAAACATTATTAGATTCCTTCGTATTGACTAGAATTATTCATTAATTCTTATTTACCCTACAATATGGCAGGATCAAAGCTCTAATACCAATTGTAAAGTCCCCTATGGGAACCTTACTTAAAATGCCCTAAATTCTTCTAATTAGGGTCTGGAAATGTGTATAGTCAAATCAATATCTTAATCTTGAGCCTTTGAGTTTCATCCAAGCCATTCATTGTCATTATGTAGCAGTCATGGGAGATCATACAAGACACCTTTGAGCCTATCCAAAAGGTTCAGCTGCCCAGAAGTACAACCTCCATGCATCTGTCTTTTGATCTCTTGCTTAACGCAGATTGACCTTCAGCTGCTAGCTCTCGTTGTATGTTCCATATCTTCCCTCCACAATGGAATGTTTAGATGGTTGGATTTCAAATTATCAGATAAGTATATAATCTGTTGATTGCTATGTATAAATCTTGAATTTACAGTTTGTATTAGGTTGAATGATAGATTAGATTTCTTTTCTTCCCTATTATTACTGACATTAATGTAACAATAGCTAAAATATTAGTTCCCTTATTCTTAATATCATTCGGATATAATATTATATAGATCAGAATTTATTCATATTTAAATTACAGCACACTTGGCTGTCACACAATACTTGCCAGCCATACATTATAATATGTATTCTCTTTTGATGAGCACGGGTGGTATGCAATAATTCCTTTCCAAATACTAAATATAAATAATAATTTCTGAAGAGAATTCCATAACTTAATACTCTCGTCTTCCCTTTTCTGTGATCCCATAAAGGATACCAGATAGAGATAAAAAACCAAATCTCCTAATCTAGATCCCTTTGATCAATAATCAATATATATTTTATAACCTATAATTCGATGCCTCAATGATTTGGGAAAGTCTTCAAAAATATTTAAACGACAAGCCATGTTGCAAGAGTCATGACTTTTGTCTATTTATTTGTAATGTCCCCATTTTTGTGAGCATCAAAGTTTGTTAGATTAGCCTATCATTGGCCCTCGTAGGCTAAGGCAGTTGGATAGAGGGTCCCTTTTTAGCAGAGATTAGTGTGTATTCTCCGTCAAAGCTTAGTATATGTTCAGGTTTGGCCTTTGTTGAACTTAGTTTGGCTTACTATTTATAATAAGTGACTATTTCAAGAAAGTATCGCATGGCACTTGAACAGGCTATGATTGCAATGCGCAATTGGTTTGATCAAATAATGAGGGATTTACTATTTATAGTAAGTCAGTGGTTGATAGAGAGAGACCCTTACTATTTTTAGAAAGGCAATTAGGTGCACAATGGACACAATGGTTAATTTCCAGGTTCAAACGGAATTGAGAAATAATGATTATTTGTAGAGTTATGTTATTTTAATTATTAATAAAGTGATTACTTTATTAATAATTATTTATAAAGTTAAAAAGTCACTTTATATTCAATGGGGCCATGACCCTTCATTTTAGTGACTTAAAGTTCAATTAATGGAATATGTTTTGGAGGTCAAAATATTGAAGTATTTTATAAAGTCAATGTGCACACAAGTTATATTATTATAAATGATATTAAAGTGGATTTATAATCCATGAAGTTTTATTAAAAATCTAAAGTGGATTTAAATGCTATTAAGGAGATTGGGGACCGGGGTTATAAAAGCACATCATAAAGCAAATCAACCTCATTATTGATGATAATTTGTCTTTGCAAATTTGGTGTCTTTGGAGTTTGTGCAATTGAAACAAGAGTTTCAGCTGTACTTGGGCATTGGAGATTGTTCAATCTTCTTTGGTTTTGTAGTATTGAGGTTGTGAGAGATCAACCAAATTATTGCTTTGGAGGACTTCATACAGGAGTTCTATTTGTGCTTTTGTTAGAGAAATACATCAAGGGTTTGAGGGTTTCTGAAGGTTTAATAATTGCATACCCAAATATTCATCATTGGCTGCCATTTATACCAGATTTCAAGCATCAAATTGTAGCTACAATCCAATGTCTCACCCAGATTTCTAAGGAAGGGATTTCTTTGCTAGGCGGCTACATTCTTAAGTATCTCTGGCATTTAATATTAGTCTGAATTTACTCTAGCAATACCATGTTCTCACTCAGTAGTCTAGGCATTGGAATTTGTTGGATCATTTGCTGCTGTCTCAGAGTTCCTCAGTGTTGATAATCATTTCCAGATTTTGCCAAAGTCTTCTATATTACTTCTAGGTATGAACATTGATGTTGGAAAGCATATTTGATCATGCATTGAACATTTAATAATATTGTAACCATTGTTTTGCCACTCATTGTATTTAAATTGCAAATTCTATATATTATTCTTGCCTGACAACCGCTTCATTTTATTTATTAAAATTGCAAAATATCACAAAACCAAGCAAAAACACAAACATTTGCAAGTTGTTAAATTTGATAACTCGAGGGCTTACTATAATGGTATCAAAGCTTGCATGCAAAGTGTTTGACAAAATGTCAAACATCGAAAATTGAAAAACACTAATCAGACTGACAAGGGGTTCTTACATATAATTATCAAATTTTAAGACAAAATTTGCATAGCAAATCAGTGGGTTGGTGAGGTTAGAACCAATAGTGGTTCGTACAATATAATCAACCTTTTACGAATCACAACCTTCATGTTGCCTTCAATCATTATCGGTGTTTGAAGATTGTAATTGGTGATAACTAATAATCAGGCGTACCTTCTCATAGATGCATAAGAACTTGTAGTTCAGTTTTTGACTAATAGTTACACACCATACTGTAACTTCCCTATTGATTATGATATTGCTGTGATTAGTCACTGTTCATAGCCAAGAAGACATCACAGCACATGCATAGATATGGCACGTCCAACATACATTCACACAGATTAGTTCATTGAGAGGCTGGGCTCCACTGCATACTCCTTCCGGTGTGAGAACAATAGCGATTCCCTTCATTGTCACTTGTGAGATCGCACGGGAGTTTGGGAGAGATCCACCTATCTCAGGAGTTGCGATATCTGGTTTGTCAAGTTGAACATCTGAACTTAACTGGGAGCACATTGTATCTGCAATAATTGTTGGACACTTTTTAACTATCTTTTGTTGATATTGGGACGATCCCATTTGAGGATCCCAACAGCTGCCAGTGACAGTCTGCTCAAATACAGGAGACTCTGTTCCCCACAGACCATTGGATAATATATGGTTGATATAATGATTGTTCAAATCTTTTGATTTATTATCTCAATTTTGTCTCCCTCAGAGACTTCACAAAATTGAGATACTTAATTGTCTTATATTTATTATCATTTATTTGTATATATTTTTTTATTATTATTATCATTTATTATAAATCCTATTTTAGAAAAGGGACATCAGAAATGTAATGATCAGTTAATTGTAATTTCAGTCCTTTATGATAGCAAGAGGCTTTCGTGCATTTATGACTGTAATTTACTTATTATTCTTTATGGAAAAGTCAAAATCTTCATGAACTTTGAAAGCACATTGCAAGAAACATTGAATAAATTCACAAAAAAGATTCCCATCAGCAGAGAGCTCTATTTTGCATTGTCATGCGACCTATTGATTGGTAAGGTTTCAAAAAAAATCAGGGGTGAATATTACAGCTGAAGGGACCTGACCACCCGCACGCTGCTCCACTGGTGGCAGTTTGGCAGGGGGCATTTTCTTTTGAATCTGCAGGCTGATGGTCACATGGGCACCCAAGGGATTAACCTTAGCCTTTTGGTGCTAAATTTTTCCTATATTTAGCATTTTTACCAAGATTGGGAAATCATCATATCTTTTCGCCACGGTGTCTGTTTTTTGAAAATGAGATATCACTGGAAAGCTTATTTAGTGTACTTTCCAGTGGAGCAGGTAATTTATCCAAATTCTGTTGTTTGGTGCCAGTAATATTTATTTGAAGCCAGATCAGCTTTTGTGGGTCCCAAGCTCATAATTTTTCGCCCCAATCTCCAATCTCACAATTCTTTAAGCATTGGAAAGGTATTGAGGAGCTCTTTCAAGGCATCCATGCACTTTTTGATATTCAGTCTCATGTGCATTTTATTTGAATTCTTTTCTTAAGAGTATCCTAGAGGATTCCTTGACAATGGTGACGTTTGGGATGGTGCCATTTTGATTTAGTCACTTCATTTTAATTCTAGATCATACTTCAATCACTTGTTGCTTCAGTTAGATTTCAGGGTTGCTCCATAAAGAGTTTTCAGATGTTCCTCGGCAGCCAAACAGGCAATCATTTTAGTTTCTTCACCAGATTCCCTCATTGATCCATCAATCATGAGGTTTTGGTGTTTCTTGGCATCAGAATTATCTTGTCTTTGTTGTTTATATTAGGTTCCAGAGGTATCTCATTATGGAGAGGCTATATACTCTTTCTTCTTTCCTTCTTATGGAGGGATACTTTATTGTATATTCGTGATGGATGTAATCCTTGGGGGGTCTTCCATACTTCATCACTTGTCTGTATATTTGTTATCTTTTGGAGGGGACTTTTGTCCCGTTGGGTTTTCTCCTTTTCTCTGTTTGTGAGAGATTTCTTTGCAAACAGGTGCCTAAAATGGCCTAGTAGTCGAGATTCATAATTGCAATCATAATCTTTCCATCCTTCGCATAATGATCTAATACCTAAGTTGCACATAAAGGAGGGTGTTGGTGTAATGTCCCCTGTTGGGACTAATGTCTATAACTACCAATTTGTAATATTTTGATGCTGTTATGATAGAGATTATGCGTAATATTATCTTCCTATCTCTGATTCGAACAATAATACATATGTAAAAATTGGTCTAGTTCATATATCGATCTGTATCATAGGTGATCTAAGGATTCTTTATTGTCAATAGAATAAAAAATGTTGTTATTTAGTATCATGTAAAGTTCCTTGTTTGGTTGACTTGGGAATTTAGAACAATCAACTTGGATTCTCTCTTCTTGTTAATATTTTATTTATAATTGTGTTTACAATACATTCATGTGATGTCTCCAATCATTGCCAAGTATGATCCTTATGTCTAACATGGTATAGGAACAACCAAAGTTGGACCACCTGCGAGTGTTGTCCTGATTTAAAATTACTCGAGTGTGGGAAGATAATTACTATGAAATATCTGTTTTTTTTTTCTATTAACCATAATTTATATTAACTTGAAAGAGAGTTACATCATGAACGAGAGTTTACATCATCTTAATCTTACAAAACATTCAGTGTCCCATGTATACATACAGTGTCCCAAGTATACGCAGGGAATACCAAGTATTACCACCTTACATACAAAAAGAGGCCTTTAAAGTATCAGCATATCAAAAAAGAAACACATCAAGCGGCTCTATCTGGGGAACCAGGCCATCCATGGCCACTGATGATCAGCCCATTTGAGGCACAAGTCACCATGGAAGATGAGGTTGTAGGGGTTGGCGAAGTAAGCCTCCCACGGAAGCGGAGGAAGTGCTGCTACAGGCGGACAGTAAATAGAATCATTCCAGGAAGGCTGACTGACTGGAGGCTGTAGGTCTAGGAACGACCCTGCAGAGCCACTGCTGGTGCTCTCCTGCTCTGCTACAGCGAATGTCTTCTGCTCTGCTATAGTGGTGGTGTCCTGTTCGCTTCCTCCCCCTGCCTGTTGAACCTGTACCTCTTCCTCTCCTGTGTCTCCTGTAGCGATCTGATACTATGAAATATCTGTTGCCACAAGATGGATGATTAATCACTGTCCCCCTCTCATACCAAGCCAGCATTCATATCTCCTCCTAATTTCTGCTATGTCTAACTTGATTTCTCTCTTATCGATGTTATCGATGTATTAATAGAGATCACTGTTTATACAACTATCGATCTTATATGGCTGTAGATGGATCGTGCAAAATACTCTTTGGTATTAGATGCCATGATGTAAAATAATAATTGTGGCCTGAATGTAATGTCGACATCTACTTCCTTCCGTTGCTTCCATGAGTTCCTTGACATGATACCCTTGATTATCGTGATGTTGTTAATCTTTGCCTCTGATGTCGGTTATGGATGTAGTCTACATACGGTTCATGATATCGAGCATATGTAACCTTCAATTGGAATCGTATCTCCTTATCGATCGTATTTCCTCAATTTATTATCTGAAATTTTTCTTAATTTGAATGTCTGCAGTATATCAGCATGTGTTATCACTGTGTTAATGTAATGTCCCCGTATCTTCCCTCCGTATCTTCCTCTCCCTTAAATCGATGATTATCTGATAACTCCTTAAACGATATGAAGATGTTGCTGAGCATTTGCTTATATCGTTGATTGATCCCTAATCGTTTTTCTTACTCCGTCCAATTCGGTGGTTTCTCGATACCTCGGCTGACGACCTGCAGATGATTGTTCGTTGTTCTTATGTGTCACGTGTATTGTATGTTACTCCACTTAAATGTTGCTGACCGTGCCAATTCGTCGGATTGTATTCTTCCGTATATTGCTTACAGTCTTCCTTCCTTTCTCCCCCCGGTCACCCATCCTCTACTCCCTTATCATATACCGTGGGTAGAGAAGAGGAGGTCGCTTACCTTCTTATATTTGGACGCGACTTTAGTCGCTGCTAATTTATTTAATTATGATCTTTCATTTTGTTAATTATACAAATATACTTTATTAAAATATATTTAATTAATTATTATTTGATTAAATATATTTAATATTATAATATTAATTGGGAATAAGTTATAATTGCATATTTTAATATTTTATTAATGATAATAATATTATATAATATATTATATTTAATAATATTATTACTATGTAATGTTGCTTTCTTTCATTGTTATATATTAACAATAATAAATTATGAGATAATTTATTATTATCAATTATTAATTTATTATTTATTATTATATCTCTTCTAAGAGAGGGGACATTACAGTTGGTGTCAATAAGATATTTTATTGCCTAACTAGTTCATTAGTAGGTCCTATTCACATGCTTAAATTAAGTCCTAGAGAATCTTTCTAGGTGGTGTTAATTGTCGTAAGATCTTACCTTTTGACATTTAATTCTTGTGTCTTAGGTCATTGAATAATTGTCACTTTAGTTGTCTCATGACATAAGATTAAGACACATGCCATAATCTTGTCTAATCCTATCCAACTCTGTCTTTATAAGAAATGAATCATATGCTTATATTGTGGTGTAGTATCCAATTCGATCTAATCCATTGTGCTCATAATTAGGCAATTTTTTCTCTTTTTGCTCTCTTGTGGAAGGCATCTATTGATTTTTTAGGTAATCCTACAAGGTTATCTCATTATTTTCTTTGTGCTTGGAATGAGGTCATTGAGTTCTATACAAAAATCCATGAGGTACTACATTCCATGTTGGGGTTTTCTCTCGATTGGAGCTAGGGTAAATATTGTATTCTTGCTTAAGTGTCCATCCATACTAACTTCCTTACATATTGTTATAGTGAACCAAGCAATATATGGACTTTGGCTAAGGAACGGTAATTTAAGCATTAATTCTTTTAGAAGTTGCTGAAAATCAAACCTCATTGGCATGTAGGGGACACATACACATTCAAACATTCCATTTCCGCATGTTGGATTTATGGGACGACTAGTTGTTGCATCTCATGTCTTGAATTAAGCCGTCTAGTAAAGCACAACTTTCTGGTTAAGCTTAAAACATGTTCCTTGAGAAACCTAAAACGACAACTATAGTTCAACTTATCAAGACACAGATTTGAGTGGACTAACACAAATTTAAGTTTAACCTAACCACAAAGGACACATGCATCCATAATAAATATATCCTTACATGGTGTTTAAATTTCCTTATTTGCTGACTTCAGTTTTCATATTTGCCAATGCATAGCAATCATTACATATGCTTTCAGTTTTGCCAACTGACTATTTTTATTTAATCACTATTTTTGGAGGTCCGCCCAGTTTACTTCGTAGTTCAGATATCTCTTTTCTTCTGTGTTACTGTTTTCTTTCTAATTTTCATTCTATGATTTGCTTCATTACATACATACACTATTGTCTTAAGATTTCTTCCTTGTGTCTATTTCTTACAGGTAGCCCCGAAGTGGGCATTATAATGGGCTCAGATTCTGATCTGCCAGTCATGAAAGCTGCTGCAGAAATTCTCAAATTATTTAATGTTTCATATGAGGTTGGTTTGTGAAGCCTATCTGAATTACACATGATTTCCTGAAGAATAATGTTAAGAGATGCTTAAGTGAATGGACTGCCACTATATTTGGGACCACACATTTTGTTAAAATAATTGAATATTGGTTGTGTTGCAGATAACCATTGTATCTGCTCATCGAACACCTGATAGAATGGTAGGATATGCTAAAGAGGCCCATGGAAGAGGAATCAAAGTCATTATTGCAGGTGCAGGTGGAGCAGCACACCTGCCTGGTGAGTGAACTTCTAATGAATGAAATAATAATGTAAAAGTTATTCTTGGAACAGATCTCTGAAAATAAACAAAATGTTAAGGGGTTTGAAAACATTTATTAATGAAACAATTAACTTATAGCGCAGGTATGATAGCTTCGATGACTACACTTCCTGTTCTTGGTGTCCCAGTCAGAGGCTCATCACTGGATGGAATGGACTCTTTACTATCAATTGTTCAGGTGTTTGAAATGCTAATTCATCTTTCATGTACCCAATTTTCTATTTTAAGAATTTCTTATAATTTTTCATATTAATTGAGTTGATGCTATGAGGGCTAAGTAGTGCTAAAGCAAAACATACCAGAAAGATTTAACTTTTGAAACTTGAGTTTCTGGATTTAACAGTATAGGAAAATTAATCTCTTCAGTTTAATAGTGTAACCCACCTAACAATTGAACACTGAAACATAACCTTCAAATCTAGCTTTTGCCATCCATGCAATGTATCAACAATCAAAGCATCGATGCCCAGGAGGCTTGTCGTTGGAGGAAATAGACTCCTTACTGTCAATTATTCAAGTGTTTGAAATGCTAATTCATCTTTCATTTACCAAATTTTCTACTTTAAGAATTTCTCATAATATTTCATATTCATTGAGTAGATGCCATGTGGCCTGAGTGGTGCTAAAGCCAAACATACCAAAAAGATTTGATACATGAATTGTATAGGGAAACTCATCCCTTCGCTTGAGTAGTGTAACCCACCCAACAATTGAACACCGAAAACATAACCTTCAAATATAACTATTGTCATTCGCGCAATATATCAATAATCAAAACATTAATGCCCAGTGGGTGTCTCAATCGTTCAGGCCAGTAACCTGGATGATTGGAAAAGTGACTTGGTGGTTTCAAACCTTGTCTTTTTCGCTTGAATGAGTGCCGGTTTATGAAAATTATCAACAAAATAAATGGATTCACGTGTTCTATGAAGAATCTTGTATATACTGCAGTGCAGCTATCTCACCTTTTCAAATACTATATTTTCTGTTAATGAGTATTCTCATAGCACGTCATATCCTTTGTGTTGATGCTACCATACCTGAGCAGTGCTACATAAAAAGCATGCCAGAACTCTAGCTATTGCTATTCATTCTGAAGAGCACACGATTATACTGAGAGGGGGGGTGAATCAGTATAATAACAATTTTTAACTTTAAAACTTTATTCAAAGATAACTTCAAATTCATAAACAAACAATTATGCACATGAACACAAATTTTACGTGGAAACCCAATATGGGAGAAAACCGCTAAATAATTTCCTTTTATATATAATATTGTTCTTTTACAATGTTTTGTAGGCACCAACCTACTAGAGGCTCCAACCCCTATGTTTATGAGCACCAACTCACTGGAAGCACCAACTTCCACACTTCGCAGGCACCGACCTACTGGAAGCACCAACTCCCCCAGTCCGGATTCCGAGCACCAACTCCTCCTATCCGGATTCTGAGCACCAACTCCTTGTAGACAAATTTTCTTCCACTTTGGCAATGTTGCTTTCTTCAACAGATAATGGACATTTTAATTTTAGCACATACTGCTTCTTTCCATAAGTCAGCCTTTACAAAAATATATAATATTTATTAAAGAATATTTTCTTTATTGAAACCTCATTGTATGTATATCAGATTTAATTCTGATTATATATCTATATTTGCAATTATTTCTTCATTCTCTTCTGTTCACAAAACTGCCTTTCAAATTTCTCTTTTTATTTCTCACTGCTGACTACTCTTCTTTTATCTCTTCATTTTTTTTGACCTTTTCATTTTCAAAATGACAGACTGAATATATATATATATTCATATTTTTAATGAACCGATATGTCTTTTATAAAAGACATGACCCTTTGAAAAGGTGTCTATTTATTAAAATATTACTAACTTTAATTGTGTTAATCTTTCCTCCTTTTTTTAATCATACTTTTAACTTTTGATAGAAAACTTTATTATATGAAACTTCTAAAATCTTTTTTATCGCATATTAAAGTTTAGAACTTTGACTCTTCGATAACCTTTATGATATCAACCTTCGATACAA
The DNA here is from genome assembly GCA_027943335.1 of Chamaecyparis obtusa. Classification (NCBI taxonomy): domain Eukaryota; kingdom Viridiplantae; phylum Streptophyta; class Pinopsida; order Cupressales; family Cupressaceae; genus Chamaecyparis; species Chamaecyparis obtusa. The sequence continues at coordinate 709,854 of BSBK01001760.1, read as the reverse complement.
TATTAGTCTTTGACCGCTGCATATAATATTTTTATCTTCTTTTAAGATATCTTCAATCCTTCGATGCTGCATACGTCTGGTATCATATATACCCGTCTCTTCTTGCCGTCGATAGTATTTATATGTATGCCCGTCTCTGCTCTTGCCGTATTGAACTTTGATAAAAAATATACTGTTCGATATATATAGCGTATATCTTGCCGTCAATGGTTATATCAGCGTCCAAACCTTCAACATTGACGTTAACCTCTGTTTATTTAGTCTTCATTGCTGTATACTGATATATGAATATATATACTAATATCTGTATGTTCTTTGCTCTTTGTTTGCTGTATAATATGCTGTATCATATCTTCCCTGCTGTGTATATTTTATGTTCTCTGTATACATCTTTGATTCATACACTGTTTATACTAAATGCTGTATATGCTGTTCTCTGTACATGCTTCATGCTGCAATGAAGACAATGGCCTCGAACTGTTTAGCTCTTGCCATCCATTCTTCCAAAGAAAGTTTTTCAGGAGAGCCAAAAGATATATCACATCCACTAAACCAACTGTTTGAACTGATATGCATCCGAAGATCCAAAATGACTTGGTCTCTGAGGACAGATGTCGGCTCAGCTCTCTTTACATCACTAGCTTCTATGCACGCTTCGACTACCTCTTCTACCGTATGTCTCAAGACCAAAGAATAGCGAGTATTTATGAAACATTTTGCAAAACTTACGGAAGACCCCAAACAGTTTTAGACTCGATACAATTGTCTCTTGGCTCACAAGTTTGTAGAAAAGAATCACTTGTGGAGGCAAGCAAAAATGGAGCAACTTCAAAATCATTGCAAGCTCGTAAATTAAGCCAAACATTTGTCCCGCTCATAAGGGACACCTGACGTTCAGATGTGTCTCCACCAAATATAACAAATACCTTCTGACGTTGCTCAAACTCAGTATCACTTACTCTGTTGTATGCATATTTGCGACTTTCATCTCCTGTATCTTCGTTATAATCTTTTGATAGCAATTTTTAATCTACGGCATACGTATGTATTCACCCTTCGATATATGTATTTGTGACTAAACTCTGCCTTGTAATTTGATCAACGAAGTATCTCTGTTTTATCCTGGGCAGCGTCCACCATTTTTCTGCTTCGATAATCATCTCTGCTGTGCGGATTTGTATTATCTTGTTTGATGCAGTTACTACCACCGCACTCTTCTTGTTCGTGGAAAGGTAGCAATGTGTGCTTGTGTAATGTTCCCGTCTGTGACTGTACTAACACCAATAATTTCTGATGATCACAAAAGTGACACAATTGGATTACTAGATCCTCTCAAAATCTGTACATCAATCTTCTCCAATCTATCAAACCTAATCACAAATCTATTCCAAAGAGATCTCAATCCTTTTCTTTATGATCTACTTGTAGACTTCTTATATACTGCTGAAATAATCTTCTTTGTATATTACTTTCTCTCTCAGTGTAGATAACTTATTCATCTTCCCCTTCTGAGTAAGACAATTTACCTTGTCTTATTCTACTAGCTTAGTGTCATTTGAATAATACAAAATATTTTCTTATATGATCAGTTTGTCTTTTCCGTCAATACAAACTAATTCCAGGCTTTGCTTTTGGATTGTATCGGGTTTTTAAATTGCTTTTCATTTGCTGAGTTACGTGGCACCTCTTGCAGGCTGACTGGTTTCTTTGACCTTATTGACTTTGCTGTTTAATAATATTATTTTATCCTACATTGCTGCTGACTGGATATTTCCTTATCTCTGATTGGATGTTAATAGTCTGTTCCGTGGTTATTAACTTATTTGTGAATATTCATTTCTGTTCCTTTGATCTATTCGATTGCTTGTCCCAGTCTGATGTTCGATCCTCCTACGTAGCTGCTGACTATGTCTCATAACTGCTGAATACGCTTCTTTAAGTCTCTTGTTCTCTTTTGCTATTTTGCTTCAGATACTTATGTATTTCAATGTTTATTATAATTGAAAACATCTTTTATATATATGCTGTCTCTATTTGTCTTTGCTGTTTGCTTCATATGTATTCTCTATATATATCTCTATTCAAGATACGTATCTCTGTCTTCGTTCTTCATCGATATATGTTGAATATATATTGCCATTAATATATGCTGTCTGTATTTCTGATATCACCTTCAAATTCCTTCATATACCTTTGGATATGCCTGTTCGTATTCATTCATGTTCATTGCATATGCTTCTGATTTTGACATCAATGACAATATGTTCATCACATTCAACATACCATCTATTGAATAATGAAAAGGTTCAGCTAGCATCTCTAGTGGTCAGTGTAGTAACCCGAATGGATAAAACATCAGGCGAGTGTGTTTGAGCATTGAGCCTAACAAGGTCAAATTTAAAAAAGAAAAAAGAAAACATAAGAAGGTGTAAAAGTTAAACTGGAATTTGTATATTGCCATGTGTACATCTCTACATTACCCTTATGTGTTGATGTATCTGACCTCACTACTGCTCCACCACTGCTACAGAAAAGAAAAATCATGCAAAAATTGTAGCTATCTTTATTCAATAATTTATAATTTTATACAACATGCCACTAATGAAAATATGGAGATACTTAAGATAATGCATGCACTGGAATTTGTATAGATCCTAGAAGAATGCCTGCTTAAATCATTGTTGATGCAAAGACATCGAGGATGCTTATGTTTCACCATTTTCAATGAAGAATCTTGTGCTTAACTGCAATGCTGCTCAGTGTTTCTATCATTGCTATGAAATTAAATATGTTATGAGGCTCATTGTTGCTCAACTTCATTTTATATGCAAATCATAACTTTTAAAATTTGCCCCGTTTAGCAGAACCTCCAAGGGTGCTAAAGTTTCCCTGCCAAAAGGTGCTCTCAGATCATGGGAAACCAGCTGCTGCAATCTCCTTTCTTTCCCTTTATCTCATCCAGTTGTTGAGATATGGCTACATTATTCTCCGTAGAAATGGTAGTCGTGGGAGACATGAAACAGATAGATTAAATATATGTTTTTTAGCCCCTGCCAGAACTAACCCTCTTTCCTTTCCCAGTGTGCTTCAAAGTTCAAACTCTGATAATGATCCTGAAGTTATCTTGTACCTTCTTTGGCATTCAATCTTTCGAATGCAGTTTCCTATCATGAGGGGGTAAAAACTCTCGTTCTAGTATTTTATGTTTGTATAATTGATTGTTTTAATGGAAACCAAGCAGTTCAGTTTTTTAATTGTTTGCGATTTGAAGATGTGAAAAATCATTAGTCATATATTGCAAAGCATAATGCAGTGTTTTTCTGGAGTGGCCACCTGTATGTCCTGTTCTTACGTTCATGCAAATATACAGATGCCTAAAGGTATTCCTGTTGCTACTTTTGCAATTCAAAATGCAACAAATGCTGCTTTGTTTGCAGTCCGGATGTTGGCTACTACAGATGCCAACCTACACGAAAGGTAAGCATCTCATCTATTTCCCTTTGATAGCTTATACAAAGGTGTAACTGAGATCATATTCACCATTTGATGTGTACATTTGCTTTTAGATTAAGTAAATGCCAGATTGAAATGAAAGAAACAGTTATAAAGAAGGCGGAGAGGTTGGAAACTATTGGATGGGAAGCATATCTTGATTAGAATTCAGTACACTTCTGGATTGCGTGTTCTGACGCCGATGACTCAAAATATAATTAATGGAGCAAAAGCCTCCCCTGACAAAGATCTCTATAAGTTCTTCATGTCAGTGAGAAATGGACCATAATATGGCTTGTGCATTACCAAGTTGATTATTTTCTTGCTTCTGGACCTACAAGCAGCAAGGCAGGAGAGGGAAAATGCTGGAAGTACATATTTATGGGGCATATATTGAGGGTGTGGGTCTGCCACAAAGTTCTTGTGCATGGGTGCTCTTAACTATCACACCTCTTGGCTGAAAATTCTGCACATCATCATTTTAATTTCAACAAGCTGTCTCACTCAAAACAACAAAATTTACAACTGACCAGAGGTGTTGTCTTCTCTCATTACATTTTTTATTTATTGGAGTATAATTAGCTTATATAGTGAAATTAAGAACCTTCAAACTGCTTTTGGCTCAGTGGTCAAGATGAAAATCTAGTCGTATACATGATATGTCAGCTCGTGGGATTATTTTGTGAGGTGTATTGCCTTGCCCATTTATTTGCTTTCTATTAAACAAAGTTTTTTTATATATATTGGCAAGCATTTGCAGATTTTTTAAAAAGAAACTCTTGTTTGTTACGTTTATAAATCCAAAAAATAATTCAAGTCTTATCCTGTGTCTTTTGAAACCTGTAGGCTTTCTATATTATTCATTCCCTTTTGTTTAAAAGATCAAAGTTTTATATATATTGGCAAGTGTTTGCAGTTTTTTCCAGAAGAAACATCTTTTGTTGGATACATTTATAAATCTGAAAAATAGTGTCTTATATTGTGCCTTTTAATACAAGCTGTAGGCTTTCTAAACTATGTCTTCCCTTTTATTTAAAAGATTGGTCTAGATGAGAGGGACCAGTAATTGAGCTAGCTAACTTCAACATCTGGCCATTACCTGGAATTTTGTAAGACCTCTATATTTTCTTAGAAATATAAAATGGACATGTTCTTCTCTGCAATTAAGGTTTGGAGGTGTTACTCATCACACAACTCTGTAGAGTAAGGGATTTGCTACCTTCAAAAGAGCAAACCTACCTCACACTTCCTCACTTAAACTAGCGCTCAGATGAGCTAGGGGATCAAGGCAATTTAGAACAAATTAAATCTAATCTTGCAATGTAAACGAAATAACTGAAATATGAAATCAAAGTAACACAAAAGAGTTAAATGTGTGCATGAAGCTATGCTAGTGAAGTATCTAATAGTATGCTAGAACAAGAAAGACTAGGTAATTGAGTTGTACTAATAGATATATGTATTTTGATCATAGAAGCATTAACTACGAACATTAAACCTCATACTTGGAGAATTCCAAGCTCTCAGCCTTGGATGACAACACACCACAAGGATGTCTATGCTGCGCTGGAGTCCTCTCTATCAATAAACAATGAATGCTTCCAGTTTGCTTATAATCTAGTCTTCTTTGCTTCTCGGACCTATTTGTCACCTACACACAGAGAAATGGGAAAAATTGTTGTGGGCCGTATAGGGGCTTTTTTTCAATCAAACCCCCGCCTTGGCATTTCCACCTCCATAGACAATCAAATAGATATATTGTGATAAAATCAATATAAAGAAGAGTAATATAAACAGACTTGTCTAGATGGAAGAGAACCCCTATTACACAAAACAAGCAATAGAATCGAGCCTTGCTTGAGGGAGGAAAGCCCCTATTGCACAAAAGTATAACACAAACGGGCCTCACTTGAGGGATGAAAGCCCGTATAACACAATGATAAATGATATCACTAAAACAGGGATAATATACAAATTAACAATGCTTTGATCAACTGAATAGATAAGAGAGGAAGAAGAGATATCTTTCTGTAGTGTAGACCCCTCTCCATCGATGATGGGAGGAATAGCCTACAAAGTGAATCTGACAGAGCTTCACTTTGAGTGATCAAGAGAGAGTGAGCCCACGATTCAAGAGCCAAGGGAAAACAAAGGCTTTTATTGCTCAAAACACACTCTAATAGCCATTTCGTATGTGCCCAAGAGAGGGGACATGTGTCAAAAGTGGGCTAAGATGCGAATATGCTCTTTTTGAATTTTGATTTCTATGGGGACCAATGTGTGGCACGTGGATGTCCACATGTTGCTTTGTTGTCTAAGCATATTGATTCCAAATTTGGTTGAGGGGTCATGGACACTTAGCTTTCAAGATTTATGATGTCAAAATGTGGATATTTGATCATGGACCTTGGTCATAAATGCATAGGGTTAAACATCCGTGTCATGAGTACATAGGGTGTAATTTTGTGACACTGCAAACTCATCAAAATAGCTCATCAATTGCAAAATGTCTTAAAAATGACTTTTTAAAGACTATCAAGACTTGATGTAAACAATCAGTTTTTGTACGTAGAGTGTCATATTTTTATTTAGAATACATGCAACCTAATTGGACCAACTACCTATTAGTAAACTTGTCTCTAACTTCTATATCCAACACAAATGGACCAATGTTTGAACTCAAACATTTGTTGTTATAAAAATAACACATTATTATATAAAATACAACTTGTATCCAACAACAATGGATCAATAGTTGAATACAAACTATACAAGGTATCTATTGTACTTTTCTATTTGTGATAGGACAAATAATTAATATGAAATACTCCAATGCATGTACATTGCTACCCCAATAGATATACACATAGGAACAATATTATTTCACTATGACAAGATTAAATATATTATAAATATATGGCAAGATTAAATAATATGATCACAAGTGTTGTAATAACAATTGGTCTTCTTACAATTGTCAACCCCTCTACCTATCAAGATTTGAGAGAAGCAATCCCTTTACATAAATATCAACATGTAAAGTTAGAGTGATATTGATCATTGTGGTAAATGTATTGTATGTTGTGATTCTTAAACTTATATAAATATCAACATGTAAAGTTAGAGTGATATTGATCATTTTGGTTAATGTATTGTATGTTAGTGATTCTTAAACTTATATAGGATATCTATGAGATATGGCAGTCTAAAAACCAAAATAATTGTAGAGGTGAAAATACATTAGTTTTGTATTGTACAAATGAAATTATATTTATAAAATTGTAGTATATATTAAATTATCCCAGATTTTATAAACTTGGGTTTGATATTTTCTAAATGTTTTTTCAAATAGTTCATATTCAAGGATTTTGTTGTAGTGCCATTGGTTGTGTTCTATAGACTTTTTAGAGGCGCTTGTATGTGCTTTGTGGATCCCCATTCCTAATGGTATTTATTCTTTTGATATCATTTTTTTTTACAAGCTTTCTGACATCATAATCACATTGCTTATTTTGTGGATGTCGTTCATTGCCATTGATAGTATCTCTTTTTGTCTCTCATCCTCTTTTCGATTGTTGATGGTTCCCCTTAAGCTCTTGCTTTGGCCATGACAATTGTTGAATTAGTTGGAGACCTATTCTTACCTAAGTTCCATTGTATCTTTGATGTGTTGACCAACCATCTTCACCATATATTCTTCCCTTTTAAGGGGAGTGGGTGTAAAATAGCTATCTTTCATGCTATTTCTATAACATCTATATATTTCTTCATGACATGAGTTGAAGGTTAATTATAATGTTGTCATTGTTGTAGGAGTTATTGAGGTATCAACTATAGGTTTACTTTTTGTAGACATGTAGTCTTTTGTAGTTTACCAATTGGCCTAGGGAGTTATTTAGAAAATAAAGCATTGACAAATGGTGTGCATAATTTTATCTTCAAGATAGAGCATTGCCAAGGTTTGATAGAAGCATATGTTGTAATAATAAAGAATGTAATAGAATTAGATTTTACAATCTACATTATGACCATAATCCATAATTCAAGATATTAGTAAGAGAGACCAAGTCCACTTAGTCCTCTAGAATCACTTGCAAACCAAAATATGCCTTACACAAGAGTAGCAAGAGATGCCTTGCATGAGAGTAAGGGCAAAATAATGTCTGATTATGGACACAGTGGATTACATTGATTACAAAATTTAAATATGATGCCTTGGTTATATAGGCAAGTTTGATAAGTAGGATTAGACATGATTATGATGTGTCTTAATCATATAGAATGAGACATCTAACATGATAATTACTAAATGACCTAGGACATAAGAAGTAAATGAAAAGAAATAAGATCTAGTACCAACTAAGACTTGTAGAAAGATAACTAGGACCTAAGTAAACATGTGATTAGGACCTACTAGTAAACTAGCTTGATAGAATACCCTATTCACATAAACACCCCCCTTAAGTGCAATTTAGGGAGTACAAGATTATTATGCAAATGATGTAGAATATGATGGGTCCCAACTATTAGGCCATGTTAAATGCCCATTTACAATGTGATCTTTTACAAACAATGATAAGGAGGAAAACTAGTGGCACAAAACTCCTCTCCAAAAGATAAAAGATGCAAATAAATGTAGGAGTGATGAATGGAGCACTCAATGATACCCACCAAGGACTACATCAAAGACAAATATACAATCAATTAGCCATCGATACGAAGGAAAGAGAGATGTGTAGACCTCCACATTGTATAATGTCTTGCAGAAATGATGAAGGCTTGAAAATAAAACATAATCCAACACTTGCAAACAATGATTTTCCCCTTGGGAAGAAGATAGATCAAGTACGTATGTCATAATGCTTTACATCTCATATAAGGAAGAAGCATGAAAATTTATTATGATTGTGGTTTTGAATTCTACTCATGTCACCAAGGCTTGTTAAATGATGATGTAACAATCAAATTAGGCACATGCTTAATCAAAACACAAGGTGAAAAACCAAGATCAATGCTAGTTGATGTTGAACTAGAACCAAAGACAAATATGTTGCGACAATAGTTGAGCCATGGATGACATCAATTAGGAAACAACGCCTCACATGGGTCCTCCAAATGTAGAATGTGAGACTCTAGAAACAAGTCTAAAATGTTTGTCAAGTAGTATTATCCCACAAGATTGAATCTTAGACATTGGTTTATGTGCTACAAAAGAATCACTACAAGATCTCAATAAATCAACAACACCATATGGATATATGATCTCAATTGGAGAAGTGGGAGCTATAAGAAAGGTCTCTTGATTGTTAAGAAACTCATGTGTGACAACATTTTTAAGCCCCACTAATGCATTGCCATCAAAGGGTAGCTTGCCAACGTAGGATCATTTGGGAACAAAGGAGTATGTTGATCTCTATAGATTTCCCAAATTGTGCATGAGCACATGATTATTGAGATATGATTGTACGTCTCTCTAAATATAGTTGCATGAATACTTATCAATCTTATGATTTCATTTTGTCTTTGGCTTAGAGATGAGTGCATAGAGATGAGGCAAGGGATTGTTACCTCTTGTAACACCTTTGTAATCATAACACAACCAAGCAAGTGTTACGAACTATGCTATTGGCTTAAATATGTTGGATGTTGTAATACCCTTTCACGTTTTCCTTTTTTCTTGTGTGAGGGTGATATTGCATTAAGTGTGTAGTTAGAGGTACTTATCTAATCTATTTTGGTGGACTATTCATGATGAATTTATGATTCAAGACTTGATGTTATTGAGGACTTATATTTGATAGACATATTGATGTTGTTAGGTATATTGCTTATGATTTTTGATACCCTTCCATGTGTTTCCATCTTTGTTTATGTGTCGAGGACCTTTTAGGACTTTGATGTGTGTGGTGGATTGATATTTAGGACTTGATGATGATGTCATTTCATGATCTATGCATGTGTTGGATGTAATGATGTTGTTAGGACCATTACGTATGTTCTCCTTATGATTATGATAAATGATGATTATGTTTTATGCTCATGATACATTCCTATGGAATAAACCATGATTCTGGTGATGTTATTGAGGATGATTTATGATACTGACATGTTTTATGTTATATGTTTGTGTTGATCTTTCCATGATGTACTTGTGTGAAGAAGGATGCTATTGTATTACTCATTCATGAGAGACATACTATGTTACAATTGTCCCTTCATTGATTGTACCATTTGACATATTATACAGATGTATATGTATACATGTGTTGTCTTGTGTAGGTGCTAGGCATCAACTCCACTTGGTTTCACAGGTTCGAGTATGCCTCTATAGTCCTCAATGGTGGTTGAAGGGAGATAGCATAAAGACCTGTTTGAACCTAGCCTTGCCATCAATTTGTTTAATGATTGATCCTAATATTGAGTTACCCTATCAGATTGCAATGGTGACACATACTAATTCACTTGATTCTTTGCTTGTGTTTTGGTTTGGTTCGAGGGCATTGATATTTGTGATTTAATTGTATTAAATGATGCATTCATTTTTTTGGATTAGTTTATATTGGTTTATTTGTGCTCGAGGATATATTATTTTATTAATTTTGATTATATTTATTCATTATTGTTATTTTAAATGTCATTTATCATTTAATGATTTATATCCTAGGTTGATATATTTTACTATTCCTCTTGTTATGTGCTTAGTGTGGGTTGTCTCATTATCTAAGAGGTGTGTGTGTGTGTGTGGATTATCGCAATTATTATTTGCATGTTTGAGTGAGTGGGGAAATGTTGTTGTGAGCATAATATTAGAGTTATTTAATAAACTCCTATTAGTTGAGGTAGTTTGGAATTGGTTGCCTTTCCCACACAAGTTTTGAAAAGTCTATTTCTATTGCTTCCTTTTCATTTTTGGGGGGGATTGTTGGGGTTTTAGAGTAAGGTTCTCCAAAAATTGTGAGAGGAATCTTGGATTTTGAATTCTTAAATTCTTTTATCATTCTTGTGAAAATTGAGTGGGAGATTTTTTGGCTTATTGGAGAGTTATTTTTAGCTTTGGTTCTAAATTTATGATTGGCTTTCAAGTTGCTAGAGTTTGCATTTGAAGATTGTGGTTGAGCATTTGAAATTTTGATTTGCAAATCATTCACCCCCCTTCATTCCTCTTCTTGATCTTTGTAGGACCCAAGGTAGGGATTGAATTGCTCTTATATAGTAATTATTCATGAATTTAGAAATGATTTGATGTTAGCATACCATATTTCATCTATATTATGAATTACATTGAGAATTTGAAAGTATGGTTTCACTTTAATGTATTTTTACCCTATTTCTTTCTAGTTTTCTTAAGCATTGATTTTGGAAAATCATTATTAGTTTTCATTTTCGAAAATCATTATTAGTTTTCATTTTCTTCAGTCCTGGGGTTTAATCAATTGGATCTCTAGATTAAAAATAGGGATACCTCAAATGCGTCTCTGCCTGGTTTCACTTTCAAGACCTAATTGGTGCCCAATTTGGAGGTTTAAATCCAAAAAGGTAATTGCATTGCATTGTTTGATTTTTACCATGCAATTGTGATGTAGAATCTTGCAATTGCATTGCACAATTTGTCAATTGCATTGGCATCCTATCAATTGTGTTAAATTCTCAAACAGTTGTGCTACTTCATTTTCAGATTAGGTTTTTGATAATTTTGATGCTTGGAAGCATAGTAGAGGCTTAGGGACCTATATACACCACGTTTTATCAGTCAATTGAGTTTGATTGGTCAAAATTATTTTGATTCATATGCATTGTGATCTTGTGTTAAATGCATTCAAAATGCTTCCTGATTAGGGTTTAGGACCCGCCTTTGAGAGGTTTTGTATAAGTTCCTAAATTAGTTTCATATGTTCCTATATGTTGTACGAATTCATGATGATGTGATTCATGTTTATATGATAATGTTATGCTCTTGTTATATTGTTTTGAGCATATGAGTGGAGTATCTAGATGCATTGTAGGGGAGTGGCTCTCAATGAGGTCAATGCCCTAAAGTGGTCATCTTGGGTAACCCATTAATGAGCTGTAATCAAGTGATAACCTAATAAATGAGCTGGGGAAAACACATTAAAAAAGATAATAATGATGCATTGTCCATGTCTTGAGTGCTTGTATAGGCTTAAGGATGTGAATGGTATGATGTCTTTCCGTGGGACGTGTGGAGCTAGCATGATCAAACTTCCTTGTATTGGTGAAAGGAGAGTTTGGTTCCACATGAGTTCTCACTTGGGGGTGGGATGCAGAGAGACCTTCTAAGGTAACGCACATGGGAGGGCTATTATGGGGTCTTCATTGAAGAGACACTACAATACTATGTGCATTCATATTGGGGGGTTTAAAATTTGTAAAAGAAGGGGGCAATATATTACCTAAACAGGGCAGAGGAGGGATTTTGGGGTGGGGTTAGCGGTTTATATAGAAAAATGGGTGTGGGGAGTACTAGTTGGGTATTGGAGGGGGGTGACAAAAGGAGTTTGGAGCAATATTTAAAAAAAATAGGGGGACTCTTTAGTATGCCACAAACACACATGCTATGATTCAGGTATACTAAGTGAAGCCCCCGTAAGGGCTATGTGATGATAATCTTTCTACATGTATCCTAGATTCTCCTCCATAGGATTTGTGGGTTGCCTCTGGTAGTTGGTATTCCTTGCATTCTTTTGTGCCTTATAAGTGTGATCATATCCCTATTCTCTGCATTGGCTTGCTCATGTGTGGGGCCTTGTGACTATCTCCTTACCACAGTGGGGTGAGCCTTAGGATTCCACATGGTTGGGTGGCTGTGTCCTTCCTCCATTGAGGTTTGAAACCATTTTGCATGTAGGATCCATCAAAAACAATTTTCCATTGTCTCTCGGTCATGTACATAAGGTGTTCATCTGGGAAATTAACTTGAACAGGCATATTATCTTGGATTGGAAAATTAGCCAATTGATTCGCTATAGCCTGGCCTTTGATTTCCTTACACTCAATATACTCTATGTCAAATTCAGAAAGAACCATCATCCATTTAGCAAGTCTACCCGTGAGAGTAGCCTTACCAAGAAAGTATTTGAGAGGATCAATCTTTGCTATGAGGTGTATGGTGTGTGCAAGCATATAGTGTCGCAACTTTTGAGAAGCAAACACTACTACAAGGCAAGCTTTTTCAATACTAGTATAATTGACCTCATAAGCAACAAGAGTGTGGCTAATATAATATATGGCCCTTTCTTTCCCTTATTCATCAGTTTGAGCCAATAATGCCCCTAGTGAAGATTTAGTAGATGAGACATATAGAATGAGTGGTTTTCCTGGGATGGGAGGCATTAAAATAGGAGGACTTGCCAAGTATTCCTTAATTTGATGCATGCTCTTTTGGCAATCCTCATTCCAAACACACTGAACTCCTTTATGCAAGTTTTTGTTAAGAGGCTGAGTTCTATCTGCAAGCTGTGAAATAAACCTTGGTATATATTGAAGGCATCCCTAAAGACTCCTCATCTGACTGACATTCTTGGGAGGTGGCATGTCTATGATAGCTTGGACTTTTTTGGGGTCTACTTCTATCCCTTTGGCTGAAATTATGAAGCCTAACAACTTTCTAGAGGTGACTCAAAATGCATTCTTTTTTGGTTTTAATCTTAGTTGAAATTGTTCCATACGATGTAGAATTACTTCTAACTCAGCCAAATGTGTTCCTCTTTTTTTGGACTTAGCTAGGGTGTCATCCACATAATCTTTCATATTCTTATGCATCATGTCATGGAAAATTGTGGTCATAGCTCTTTGATATGTATCTCCTGCATTTTTTAATCCAAAAGGCATGACATTCCAACAATAGGTACCCCATGCGCATGTGAATGCAGTCTTTTCCTGAACCTTAGGAGCTATCTTGATCTGATTATACCTAGAAAAACCATCCATCAAAGAATAGATCTCATAACCCGCAGTCATGTCCACTATCATGTCTATGTTAGGAAGTGGAAAATCATCCTTTAGGCATGCTCTATTAGGATCTCTAAAATCTATACAGATTCAGATGGATTTATCATGTTTAGAAACAGGCACAATATTGGATATCCAGTCAGCATAATCTATGGCTCTAATGAATCCGGCACCAAGGAGCTTTTCTAATTCAGCTTTCACTAAAAGAGCTATATGAGGGTGCATTTTTCTCAACTTCTGTTTGACTGGTTTCACACCTGGAGCTATGGACAAATGATGCATAATGAGAGTAGTGTCCAACCCTGGCATGTTTGAATATGTCAATGCAAAATTAATTTTCTTCCTTTGGAGGAACTCAATGTAGGCTTTCTTCTCTTGAGATGATAAAGATTGAGCCAAGTGTACAATTTTTGGAACCTCTTATGTGCCCAAATTAACAGCCTCTGTAGGTTCAACCAGTACTGATGATCTATCTTGAAAATAACTTGTGAGACAATCAAGGACCTCATCCGTAGGCACCTCAGAGAGGTTTTCACCTTTGGATACGTCTTTTATTTTTACTTTTTTTGGTTCTGACACCGCCACATAGTGGTTTTCGCCATTAGAACTCTTATTCTTTTTTTCTTTTCTTTTTATTCTATGACTGAGGTACTTGATGTCTAGTTCCATCATACTGGTAGCCGGTTCGCTGGTGGAAGAGACTATGGGTTCAATAGCGTTTAGATAGCAGGTGATCTCATAGTCATTGTGAAATGTCAAGAGTTGAGGTTGTTGGTAATGTTGAGACCAATCAATAAGGTTAGGGTCAATAAGGGGTAGGTTAATGAATATTATGGATATGGGTGATGTCATCTCTGGTGACCGCAGAATCAGATTTTATCAAGTATCCCTCTAAGGTACCTAAAGCAGTATTTATCCTATCAAGCGAAGAATCATCCACTAATGCGACATGCGGGTTCCAATCTTCTAGTCTAACACACGACTCGTCAACTATGTCAGGTTGAGTACTAAAAGTATGGACAACATCCACATCCATGTCAACTGTAGAGGATTCTAAAAGAGTCTCCCACTCGTATTCATGTGAATCTGTATCCGAATCCTGATTGGGATGTTTTACCCATGCATGTTTGGGATGTCTTGACATGGAAGCCTTAATGTCACCAAGGGTAGCACCTTCCCTAACAAAATTTTGACATTGGTGGTCCTAGATAGAATCCTCTAAAGTTGGTTCATCTTGATCTGAACCAACTTGGCAATTGATGTATGAATAGTTGGATCGTTGGGATTTCGCCAAAGGAGACTAGTAGATGGGATCCAATCATCACACATGTCTTTTTGATTTGTCAAGTTGGGCAAGTATTCTGAGTCATCTTCCTCCTTTGAATCATCAAGATTAGGCACATTGTTTTTGGTATGATGTGAAAATCCTAGGCCAATCATTTTCTTAGTCTTGGATCCAAAAAGATCATGATTGAGTGGTTCGTCTCTACCATCTAACCTGTGACTAAGAGGGTCGTGTCCTGGATAACCCGTCTTTTTAACCAAAGCATATCCTCTCCCATAGGACTTAGGAGAGGGGGAGAAATTGTCATTGTGTAAATATTTCTCCTCTTTGTATATCCAATCTCGAACAGCTACTTCCTCTTTTTCATCTTGTATGGGGATTGAAGATTCAACAAATGTGTCAAATAATGTCATTGCCGAAGAATAAGGTCTTGTCTCTTGTGAAGGCTTACCATAAGACCTAGGGGAAACATGTATCTTTGCAAAAGAGTCAAGTTGATACCCCCCATACCAAGGTCTAATGTTTTAAACTTGTCTTGACAGTCTGCTAAAGTTGCTTTATAATCCTATGCTTCTCGATTAAGAGGGACATGAACATTAGCTGAGATTGAATTAATTGATAAGGTGTTATCCCCTAGTATGCAAATTTCTACTCTGTTGTAGGGGAACTTAACACATTGGTGGTAGGTAGACGGAACTGCCTGCATGTCATGAATCCATGGTCTACCTAGAAAAATGTTGTATGCAAGGGGTCCAGCATTAACAATTTGGAACAAGATATCTTTTTCAATTGGGCCAATCCTAATAGGAAGGACAACCAACCCCTTAGAGCTTTGTTCTGCCTCATCATAGGCCTTTATCATGATCTTCTTTCTAGTGTCGATCACTTCCTTTGAATAGCCCAAAGTTTATAACAAATTGAAAGTACAAATGTTTAGCCCAACACCCCCATCAATCAACACGTGCTTGGCATGAGTTTTATGAACATTACTTCAATGTGAAGGGCAATATTATGTGGGTGGCTTAGGGCTTTGTCATCATCTTCTGAGAAAGAGAGGTAATGAGGGCTAGTAATGTGATGAACCATGTCTTGAAATTGGTCTATATCTATGTTGTTGGGAACATTTGTTGTGCACAAAGCATCCTCAAGGACCTGTCTATGTCTAGGGGACAACTCTAGAAGCTCCAAGATTGAGATCTGTGCTGGAGTTTTCTATAACTGATCCACAAGATTGTAATTTGGCTTAGGAGTGGCAGTTGACTTTGTGGTGACATTCTTGGATGCCACTTGCTTGGGTTTGTTGGATGGATCTAAACTAGGCCCCCTAAGGACAACAGGGCCTTGACTCCTGGTAACAACATTAAGGGCTTGAGACGACTTCCTAGAGGGAGCACCCCTCAGCACCACCACAGGTTCCTCATCAAAAATAGGGGGAGAGTTCACATTATAATCATATCCATAAAGATCTCTACTCCTCATCATGTTCACATTCTCCTCCACAACTTCAAGCTTATTAACCACGTTTTCTACAGTTGTGTAAGTGTAGTTGATTGTAGCTTTGCCATTTGTTGGTTTAGAGGTTTTCCCCTTTTCATAGTTAGGCAAAGGTTCTTTAAAAGCCTTATGGTCGGCGTTGGTATTTAGGCCATCAACTTTAAGCTTTCCACTCTCAATGAGATCTTGGATGATGTTCTTTAATTTCCAACAATTCTCAACAGTGTGGCCAACACCATTATGGAATTTGCAGAATGCTTTATCATCCCACCAATGTGGCTTGACATCAGGAATGCAAAACTTTGCTGGGTCCTGAGGATGTGCTAGATTATTAGCAATGAGAGTTTTGAGAACATCCTCATACAAGTCACCCAATTTGGTAAATTGTCACTTCTCCTTGTTAGGCCTATCCTGATATCTTGGTTTACTTTCTTGTGGTGGAGGTGCATTGAGCTTCATGGCTTGCACAACACTAGTTAGATGGAGGACACCTTGATCCTTTAATTGGTAAGAGTCCACAACTCCGTCATTAACAACTTGTTTGTTCTTGTTCCAATTGTTGTTCTTCCCTCTGTCTTTGTTGTTGGGTTGACCATTGTTGCCATTGTTGCTATGTTTGGTCAAAATGCCTTGTTCTTTTAAAACATCTTCAATTCGACATGCAGTTTCGACCATGGTGTCAAAGGAATTGAAGACTATCTTTTGAATCTCATATCTCATTTCAGGCACCAAGTTACTGACAAGTATTGTTGGAATGTTTGCCGTTGTGCCAAAAGCTCGAACTATCAACGAACGTCACAAACATCAGATTTACCCAGATCCATGGTAACCCCAAAGGAGGTGCTGACCACCAAGTCAACAATCTCCCCCTCAGCACCGACTGAGGGTTCCGCACCAACGGAATGAAGGAGACTCTCTCCCCCTCAGCACTGACCGAGGGTTCCGCACCAACGAAATAAAGGAGACCTCTTGGGATTCGAACCCATGACCCAAGGCTCTGATACCAATTGTTGGAATGTTTGCCGTTGCGCCAAAAGCTTGAACTATCAACGAACGTCACAAACATCAGATTTACCCAGATCCATGGTAACCCCAAAGGAGGTGCTGACCAGCAAGTCAACAAGTATGTCAATCTTTTCACCCTCATGGATCATCCTAGGATACCGAGAGCACTGTCTCCTCCACCTTTGCAAGAAGGTAACAAAGGGTTCCCCTTGATTTTGTTTCAAGTTGCATAGGTCCAACATAGTAACAGATCTTGACATATTATATGCGAAATGTTGAACAAATCTATGAACTAGTTCTTTAAAAGTCTTGATAGGGGGAGTGATGTTTGTAAACCATTCCATTTCTTTCCCTTTAAGACTTCTAGGGAATAACCTCATCAAATAGGAGTCATCTTGGTGAAATTTGAAGCTCATAGTATAGAACTAGTGCACATGGTCATGTGGATCACCACTGCCATCATATTTATCATATTGAGGGAATTCCACCCTCCTTGGAAAGTCCTTCATACTCACTCTTGTCAAATGGGTTAGGATAGATCAAGTCTAGTGAGAATGAGCTCTTAGGTTGCATCATATTTTTCATCATTTTCTTCATTTGGCAAATTTCCTCCTCTTGAGATGGATTTTTCTTTTTTATTTTGTTGTCCACATCAAAATTATAAGGGACTCTGGCACCCTTGTTGATTAGACTTTCCAAGAACTTATCTTTGTTTTGTTCTAAATACCTCTCCACATACTGTTGGAAGACATGCTCTTGTTGCATTCACATGAAGTCTTGAGTATCAAGGTCAAAATGAGAGCTACCACCACCATGTTGAGAGCCATGATGAACATGTTGGGAGTGTGGTCTTGAGTTTCTGGGAGGTGTTTTCCTCCTATAGTGAGCATGTTGTGAGGCCCTTCTTCCTCTAGGACTAGGAGACCTAGAAGGGGTTCTTGACCACCTTCTACTTTCTGGTGTTCTGGAAGGGGTGGAGGGAGGAGAGTTGTTACCACTATTAGCACCCCTGTTGTTGAATTGAGCATTTAATTGTTAGGCTAACAACCTATCTTGATCCTCTTGAGCGGTTTTCCTTTGCAATTCTAATAAAGCTTGACTCTCCGCCTCAAGTTGCCTAAACATTTCTTTCTTTGCAGCTTACTCATCTAGAAAGGCCTTCTTTTCGCACTCAATTCTTTTGAGCCTTTCACTTGTGTACCTTGAGGTATTTTGAAGCGGTGAGCTTGGTCTTGACTGTTTGAAAAAGTCATTATCATATGCTACATTTATATGAGTAGTACTAGTCTCATTGTCTTGGTCTTCATGTTGTGACCGTTCATCTTGGTAACTTCGTCTCTCATGTCTTTCAACTCGTTGTTGATCATCCAAGTATCTAGTATAAATGGGAGCTGAACTAGGTTGATCATCTTGAGGATAATTCACATTTATAATGTTGTTCCTGTGTCTCTCATAGATATCATCAAGGTTTTGATCCATTGCTTCCCTCTACTGCTGAGTCATGGTATAAATCATGTCCATACCTGAGTAGGAAGGTGCTAAGGGGGTACTCAAATATGTAAGACTACTTTTAGGGTCAAACCAAGTGGCATACCTACTTCTAGGTGACTGGTCAAATATGGGTTCCTTTCTCTTATGCTTTTGACAAGTCTGAACTAAGGGTAATTGGTTGAAGACTATTTGAGGTCGCTTTCCCTGACTCACTTGTTATCTTGTCGTTACTGACATGAAAGGGAGAGTTCAAGCAAAAGAAAATTCTAAGAAACGTCAATACCAAACTAGGATAGTAAAAGTTTTCTCTTGTCCAAAAGAGAGATGATGAAATAGAATTTTTGCAAATAGGTGCAAACCAACACTGCCACAGAGGTGCCTCAAATTTTCAGGTGAATACCCTAGCTCATATGGATCAGGAGGATGATTTACACAAATTATATTGAATTTGAATTTTATGAAAATGGATGGACAAAGAGATTACTAGAACTCTCCAAGTGTGTTATCAAAGAGTCTAAAAATTTATCTATTTGATAGGAACAATTCCTAACTTGTCAATTTCAAGCAAGTTCTCTTATGGAATCAAGAATTACTAACTCAAAAGGTCAAAAACAAAAAAATTCTAAATGCAGAATAGGTCTCCAACACTAGGATAGGTCACCTAATTTGACTAGGTCAACTAAGAAAAGACTGCAACTGGCCAGAAATAACAAATAGCAAAAGGACAACAAATTGGCTCTGTACGGCAATTGGTGCGATACAATCTTTTGGGGCGATATTTTGCACAAGACAATGCGATAGTTTGTAGGCCGCTTGTGTGATATTTTGCAGGCAAGCGGTACAATAGTTTTGTAGAAATGAATTGTCGCATGATAAACTTCAGTACAAGGTGCGATGTTTTTCAGTATCGTACGACTCTTGACTAGTGAGTGTGAAAATCTTTGTTTTACAGGCAATTTGGTCAATGTTTCAGTTTGGCAAGTTCGATTTCTCAGTTCAAAATATAGTAACAACAGATAATAGAAAAGTTTGCAAACAATAGGGGATCAAACGTGTCTTCAAGCACTTGGACAAGAGCAAAAGCAATCTTGCCAAGAAAAGCAATTGCGATATCAAAAATGAAAAACTTATGAATACTACCATCAAGTTTAGTGTTCAAGAACGTTTACATAGGTATTCCACAACGAGAATAGTTCAAGCACTTACTAGCCTAGAAGGACAAAGGCTCAGTACTCGACAACTTGGCCCACGCTTGATGTCCCATCGCCTCACACAAAGTGGTTTCCCATAAAGATGTTGGCTTTGTCATGGAAGTTCCAATGGCACAACCAAATGAACACAGATGGTGAGTAATCTTGGGGTGATCTGGGTTAGTCCACTAGGATCGGTCCTTGCACCAAGAAGTTGAGCGGAAAAATAAGGTGGCTTCTATCTATGGTTCTTAGTAAGGGCTTTTGTTCATAGTACCCCTCTTGCTCCCCAAAGGGACTCCTTACCTTGCAGAAAGTAATAGACCTCGTGGCCACAAGAGTACCTTAAGCATTCTTACTTAACATTTTCCTCATGGTCACAATCCCACAAGTACTCACATTAAGCGAAGACAAGCACTACGTCTACCAAGGTTTTGTGTCCTTGATAGCCTTGAGTTTATAGTGGGTTGGAATAGCCGGTGAAAAGCTTGTCCCCACTTGGGTAATTCCTCTTGATTGCTCAAGAGCAGGCCCGCTAAAGGATCTTAAACTAAACAAAGAGTGGATCAACTTTTGAGTTTTAGGATTTATGATTCACCTCAAGGGTGAAGAGCATAATCTCCTAGCTCAAAAACTTCTCCCAAACACACCAAGCAAAGTTCAATTAGCCTTGTTGCTTTGGAAATCTAAAGATGGGTCAGGATTTTTGATTCACCTAAAAGGTGAAGAGCATAATTTACAACCACCCAAAGAATCCTACTAACAAGATATTAAGTGCCTCTGAAATGAAACAACTAGTAGATGCCACACTTAAAAGAAAAGAAAATAAACAAGCACTTGATTTGTTTTTATGCTATGGGTAGCCCTGTAAAAACCGTTAGTAGCCCTTATTGCATTTGGAGCTTTGACATGCGTTCTTTTTAAATGATGCAAATGATCAAAGCACACCTACAACCACAACTTGTTAGACCCACAAGGTTAGCCCAATAAAATCAAATGAAACCAACTGAAATCTACAAAATTACTCTTTATTTTAACCTCTTAACACAACAAATCCAAATCAGAAAACAAAAAGCTTCAAGTTTGCAAAAAGAAGATCAAATTCAATCACTGCCAAGCCTGTGCAACAGTTTTGTCAGAAATAGTATCATATGATACATCACAGTATACTCAGACGATACTTTATTTCTGTGTGATACTTCGCATTACCTGCAGGCGATAGAATCCATAATAACAGTGTGACAAATCCTACAAAGGAGTACGATACTTTAACTGGTAAAGTATCGCACTGGTATATAAAATATTGTCGTGCGATTCTGGCAAACTATCGTATGATAATATGTCATAAAAAGGACAGAGAGGTGAAACAACAAGCAAACAATGACGAAAAATTGATGGAAATGCAGTAAAATGAAAGCAAAACAAAAGTGTTCTACCCCACGGTGGGTGCCAAAAATGTGTGCAAGAAATGTGTCACACTTCTATGAATCCTTACATTCAAGAACACTCAACAATGAGGTCTCAAAAACTGATTCATAGCTCCCTATACATGGAATCACAAGGATATTAAGATTGCTCTCAGCTAGAGCTATTTAGCATATAACCTTGCTAAGCAAACCATGCAATGGGAGATTCTAAAGAAGGACAAGGGAAAGAATGTCAATATCCTCAAGAATCTAGAAATGCTATGCAAATTAAGCTAGAATGAGTATGCAAGTATGTAATCTAAGCAATAAGAATGAAAGTATTACAATCCCTTGCTAATTAAGCTATATGAGTTACTCTAAAGCAATGAAAGAAACTAAGCTAGAATGCCATGAAAACTAAGCTATGATGCAAGAATGGAAGTTGAATGCTTCAAGATCTTCAAAGCTCCAAAGTCACCTACAAAACCTACAGCATAACATTAGCATAAAAGTCAAGATTCTAGAGAATGAGAAGGGAGCTCTCCTTTTAAAGAAAGATGGACTAAAGAGATTAAGAGGCAAAAGATTTAATCAAGGGTGGAGCTTGAAAGTGAAATCAATCCATGTGCACAAGTATCCTCCAATGAGAAAAGAGAGTTGACTTTTTTCCATGTGAGACAAAAAAGTGCTTTATCTTTATTTATAAAATAGGAATAATGCTTTATTTGTGCAACTTAGGATAAGAAGAAAAGTGGGGACTTTTTATTTAATAAAAGGGGAGGGAATTCCTTTTAATTAAATAGAGACTTAGGATAAAATGATCAAACCTTAGGAAATATTTGAATAATTAGAATTTGATCAAATAAATTGATTTGAAAATATTGAAAATATTGTAGGCCATTGATTTAGAAAATTGATAAATTGGTAAATTGAAATAAATGGGGCCTAAAGTCTAGGCAACCATTTTAGGGTGCATACAGTAATAAGGCTAATAATCTAAGGTTATGGTATACTTGGTGTAACTTTCAACAAGGCTCCCATAGAATTTATTATAGACTTGATCAGTTTTATGGTAATAAATTTTTTCTTTCTTTTCTGTCTGATAATCAGGAAAATTATGTCATTGGCACCTCCACTGCTCTTTCTGACCACCATCCCATCTCTGCTTGCATCATCCACATCATTCGTCATATTAACTATTTCAACTATCCCAGCTATTCCCATGTGAATAGATGGAACATGAACCTACCCACTTGGCAGAATCTTCTTAAGACCATTGGCCAAAAATGGACCAAAGATTATAGATTTATTGAAAAACAACTTTCCTCTGACCTGCAAAAGGCTAAGGCTAATATCCAAGATGATCCCTCAAATTCTAATTTGGTCCCCCACTTGATCTTTGCTAAAGAGTCCCTTAGAAAACACCAACAAGCTAAGATCCAAGGCGCTAAGATTAGGTCTCGTGCCCACTGGATTCAATATGATGACCATGGCTCCAAATTCTTCTTTAATCTTATTAAACACAAGCAATCCAAAGAATCTATTGATAGGCTTCTTATTAATAACCAAGACACTTTGGATCCTAATATTATCAAAAAGGTTTTGCAGAATATTACAAAGGCCTCTTCACCTCCGAGGACTCAGAAGAGGCCGCTGCCCTTAGAAATAATTGTAAATCTCTTATCTCCAAGAAGTTTTCCAAAACTTATATGGACCTGTTATCTAAGGAGATCTCTTTAGAGGAAATTGAGAATGCCATTAAGTCTCTCCGTAATGATAAGGCCCCTGGGCCGGATGGCCTTCTTGTTGAATTCTATAAAGCTAATATGGATTGGATTTGCAAGGACCTTCAAGATATCTATATGGAAGCCCTTGCCAATGGTTCCCTTGGCTCTATTATTAACAATGGAATCATTAAGTTGATCCCCAAAGATAGGGACAAAGATCTCATCAAGAATTGGAGGCCTATCACTCTCCTCAATGTTTCCTACAAAATTTTGGCCAAGATTATGGCCCTTAGACTTATGGACATCCTCCCAAAGTTTATTTGTACTTCCCAGACTAGTTTCATTAAGGACAGATACATTCTTGAGAATTTGATCACTAGTTGAGAAGCTATGAACTGGGCTAAATACTCTCATCAGAACACTGCTATGTTTGTCCTTGACTTTGAAAAAGCCTATGACAGAGTTGAATGGAGCTCTATCTCCATGATGCTTAAGACCTTTGATTTCCCTAGTTTATTCTGTAATTTAGTTAGAGTTCTGCTTAACGACGCTCTTGCCCAAGTTGATGTTAATGTCTCCCTCTCTGACCCCTTCACCCTGGGTAGATCCATCAAGCAAGGTTGTCCCTTAGCCCCTGCCCTCTTTTTTATTGCCTCTGAAGCCCTTTTCTATATCCTTGGAGACAACTCTTTTTCCCCTACTGTTAGAAGTATTTATCTTCCCAACAATGATGAGCTTATCAATTGTCAGTTTGCTGATGACACTGCCATTTTCTTTGAAGCCACTGCTAATAACTTTGAAACTCTTCAAACCAAGCTCAAATTTTTCTATTCTATCTCGAGAGCCTTCTTATCTCAATCCAAATCCATATGCCTTGGGTGGGAGGATCAGCCTCCAAAATGGTTTAAAGATCACAACTTTCAATGGGGCAGCCCCCACAAAATTGTCAGATATCTTCGTATCCCCTTTTCTATTGAGCCCTCCCTCAAAGACATGTGGATTTGGATTAAGGATAAAATTACCATGAAGCTGCATAAATGGCATAATAGATCTTTATCTTTAGCCAACAGAGTTCAAGTTTTCTAAAAGATGCTCTCCTCTTACAATATCTATTACTCCTCTGCCTGGATGTTCAGTAACTACCAAATTTTGGAAATTCAAAAAGCTATTAGACATTTTATATGGTCTGATGGTAAAGGGAATAAGAAATTGCATGTTGTCAAATGGGGCTGGTGCAACACTAATAAGCTCCTTGGGGGTTAAGGGTTGAAAGATCTTAAAATGCAAGGTACTTCTCTCTCCGCCAAATGGATCTTTCACTCTATGGATGGTAATGATCCATGGAAGGTCCTTATTCAACATAACATTGAAAGGGGCCTCCCTAAAAATGCTAAATCTTGGAAGAACCTTCCTTTCAATGATTTGATCTTAGGTAGCTTCCCCATTGTTGTTCAAGGCTCTCTTGTTTTTAGATCCATATGGAAAGCCTGGGAAGATGTTAGGAAGTATATCACCAAAAAGGATTTCCATGATGTTAAGCACCTATATGGTGAAAGATCCATTTGGTGGAACTTACACCTGTCTGGGGAACCCCTTGCCCTCTCCTAAGGATGTTCTTCTCGGAAATGGTATAAGTTGTGCATCACTCAATTGGCTGACCTTTTTTTATCAGGATAAGCTTATTAACTGGAACATTCTTAGAAGTAGATATGATATCCCTACTTCTCAGAAGAAGACCTACAATATGATTCTTAAGGCCTCCAAGGACCTACATACTACTTGTCATGTGGATTCTCATAGATATCTTAAATGTAAATGGCTTGATGGGATCATTTTGTCCAAAATCAAAGCTAAAAATATATACAATATTATTAGGCATAATGAGTCTATAATTGATAATGTCAATTCTTTGTCGTACTCGTCTCTTGATATTAGTCTTTGGAGGAAATACTTTGACATTAGTGGTATTAAAAATGATTCTAATCCTTTTTGGAATATTCTCTCTTCTAATATTCTCTAGCAGATTTGGAAATGCAAGAACGAGGAAAGGTTTCAGAAAAAAACCCATAGTTCTTACTGAGTCTTTTTGAAAACTCACTCATTTCAAAATATTTTTGCAGGTCCACACTACTATGATGATTGAGTGGGAGAAACTCAAGAGGTTCCTCCAAGATGGTCATGCCACCTTTTTCATCTATGAGATGAAGCATGGTTACGAACCTGCATAATCTTTTGATGTTCGAGAGGACCTGTAAAAAGCACAACCAGGAGATTAAAAAGAATATCAAGTGAAAAAAGGGCCAGATCTTCATGCTTTCTCAAATCCAGGAACGAAAGAATATTGTGTGGATGGAAGGATTGATGGGTTGGACTACTTGGGTTGAAACCCATGATGGTCTCTTGCAATAGTGGTTTCCTGTTTCTTCTTTTTTGTTATATGAATATCTTTAGTTTATACATTCCGATGTAGTTTCCTTTTTGGTGGGGTCAGGCCCCCTATCTTGTACTCTTCTTTGAAACTGAATTGAACTGGTTTCTTATTTTTTTGATCCTCTTATATTTAATATAAAAAAAAGAATTTCTTTTTCACACGCCCAAAAATGAGGAAATGTGTGTTGACTTTTTAGTAGGCCTAGGTGTCAGTACACTTGACCAAAGCAAATACCAACGCAAATATGATTGTACTTATATATATCGGGTATCTTATACATATCGATTACATGATATGTATCGGGTACCTTATATATTCATTAATATATATTAAAATAATATTATAATACGAATATATTATTATAATATGAATATTATATTATAATATAATAATAATATTATATTATATTATATAATATAATATTAATTTTATAATATATATAATATTATTATATTATTATATCATTATAATGTTATAATATAATATTTATAAATTATATTATATTATTAATCTAGGTATCAGGTACTTGATACATGTGCGCATATATATGGGCAAACCAAAGTTGTGGGTCATTTTTGACCTATAACTTTGGATGCAAAGAAATATCGAGTACCCAAAATGCATCATGTACATGATTTGGAATCATATACTTGATCTATTTTGGTGAATTTCTTCTCCAAGTCATCACAGGTAAGTCTTATTAAAAAAGAAAAAAAATAGTTGATTTTTTAGTTTTTTGGTTAAATATAAGGTTTTTAAATTGAAATTGTTTTTCTTGTGTGAAATTTATTTTCATTATATGAGTTTTTAATTTAATTAGGCATGACAGACACAAATGACAATCGTGTGTTTGAAAATCTACCCCCCCAAAACACTCAGCCTAAAAACCCTCTAGTTATGAACCCTCAGCCTCTAGAGGACCTTATAAGCGATAATTTATATCAGTTGAGGGGAATTCAAAATGTGTATGGTCATGTCTCTCTATTACATCCAATGTTGACCACATTGAATTTCCTAATTGAAAATATGCAGACACTTACCACACAACATAATGTTGCACTTCAATCACGACAGGGAATGCATGTCCAATTTAATGATAGGCTAGATTTTGATGGGGTGAAGGCCCTTAAGATAAAAAAAAGAACAAATAGATGGCCTATTTTTGAATCCTAGAATTGGAAAAAAAAAGTTAATCCCAAAAAGCCAAAGTTGTCCATCAAATGGTGCAGGAATGATGATATGTCTGAGAACTTCTGGGATCATTGGTGGTTGGTTTTTGATAAACCAC
Source organism: Chamaecyparis obtusa (assembly GCA_027943335.1). Lineage (NCBI taxonomy): Eukaryota > Viridiplantae > Streptophyta > Pinopsida > Cupressales > Cupressaceae > Chamaecyparis > Chamaecyparis obtusa. Next base: position 683,076 of record BSBK01001760.1, on the reverse strand, counting down.
CCCACAAAAATATGGAGGTCCCTTTTTATTTTCTTAGAAATATATATGATGAATGTGTGCTTGGTTGCAAAGTTAACAATTGGGGCATGACATCATTCATGGGCATAGGCAGAGGCACTCCCTAGGATACACCAGGGGCTCATCGAGTAGTACAAGGCCCTTATGTTGCCCTCCTAACATTAGACCCCCTCCTTGAGTGCAACATCCAGATGTTATTGCAATGGCTAGCTCACAGACCATTAGGGACATTTACACCTTGAGAAAGCATTTTATTAGGCACACTATGTCATTGATGCAACCCTGTGCTGATGGTGTTGACCATGCTAAGACATCCTCCTTAGGTGCACATATTTGTGTGCCTCATAATTTCATTATGTGCAAGAATATATTTTTGGGTCCCCTTGAAGAGTCTTTTAGGGATCCTATGGATGCATATGACTATGAGGTCTTAGAGATGGGTGATACACTAGATGCCACCATAGTGGCTGGAGTGTATAATGGAGAGCCCTATCGAGTGAGAGATGAGGAGGCATGAGTGACATGGACTCCTCATATTATGGTAAGACTAAATGTTTAATGTCAAAACATATTTAATTTTAAAAAATAATGTTAGTAGATAACTTATTATTATTGCACACTTATGTTTATATATGGTCCATTCATGTTTAATTGATGATAGAGGAGGAGATAAGATAGGTGCAAGATGCCATGCTCTTGGTCATTTCATTTGGCCTTGAAAATTCCATGGTATATGCTTTCACACTAATTAGTTTAATTTTTTTATCAGCATACATGATTTTTCATAAAAATTAACGTAATAAAAATCATATACTAATTAATATTTTCATCTTGTTTTACTCTTGCAGATTTCACGTACTTCCAGCAATGGGAAACATGAGGGGGGTGTAACAACACACATTGACAAGGGGAACGTGAGTAAGAGTTTTAGAATGATTATGCATGTACTTGTCACTTGTGCGTACTAATGTTTATTTTACATGGTTTATTGCATAGAGAATGATGTTTGACAATGTCATGACATAGGTTCACAAGCCTACCCTCTCAGGAATTTCATTTGGCCATGATAGCCGCACAATACATACATTTCTATATTTAGTTATTTACATTTTTGTATCAAGTATACATGATTTTCATTTAAGTTGTCATTATATTCTAATTACATATTAACTAAGATTTTATCTTATTTGATTCTCATAGGTAACACCTAGTGCAAAAGAGGTACAACACCAAGGATTCGTATCCTTGTTGACCCAAATAACATTAGCAGAAGAAGGTTTACTAGAGGTAAGCTTTTATTTTAATTCAAGTGTTATATATATATATTTTTCTATCAACGACATCTTTATTGGATAACTCATACTAATTTCATGGTTGCAAACATATATTGGTTGAAACTAGTATTGTTAGCAACATCCCTTTGCTACCAAGGACATATGTTAGGACTCTTGAGAGCATGAGGAGATGTAGAGCCGAAGTACATGGGAGATTGTACATGAGAGGAAATATTGGTACTTGGAAGACTTCTGACATGGCATGTTTTCATTGTCACAAGGTTAGTCACTTGAGAAAAGGTTGTAGGTACCAAAAGTATGCACCCAATGATGAAGATTTTAAAGGAAAAGGTACAGTAAATGTTGATGATATTTGCAACCAGATGGACATAATATGGAAAAGAAAGACTAAAGATAGTGGAAAATCGGTCAGATCAATTGGTGACACCTCATCTTCTAGATCGGGTGACCCCACAACTACAAACTAAACCATACAGATAAGTAAGGGAACTATATTTAAATAATTTTTATCATACATCAGTTCCTCACAATCATGAATTGATATCCAAATAAGCATATGGTCAGTAAGCATAACCGAGCGAAGATTGGTGGTCGGTATGATTATTAGTCAACAGGTTAGAAAAGAGTATTTATTGCACATTATCTAATCCTAAATGATCTTTTTACTATAAATAAATGGTTAAACACTTTATTTGATACCTTTCATTTGAATAGAATAGAAGAGCGATATGAGCAATTTGAATGAACATTTGATTTTGAGCTGAAACAAGTGAATCTATTAGTAATTTGAGATATTAATTTGAGATATTTGAATGATTTGGTGTAAGAATTCAAGTGTGTCCAAGTCATTTAATTGTTATTTGACAAAGCCCTAGACAATAAATTTCTAAATGGCATCTAGTGTAGTACAATGCAAGGCACCCAAGGTTACATAACCTATTATGATAAAGATCACGGATAGTAAAGATGCAGGAGCATCTTGGGTCTTTGGCAATCTTGCATCAACCAAAAACATTTCCTGATTTTTGTACCTGTTTGCTGTTGTTTTCTTTATAATATTTGCATTTGATGGTTTCATGGTGTGTGAAGCTTAAATTATGTTGAGGACCTATTTGGTAACCTTCTCCTATGAGCACATAAAGTTTGGATGGACTGTTTCAAAGCTACAACTATTTTCCTTGCCGTCGAAACAGAGTTTTCCTACAGTTTTGATGCTGATTGTTCATGTTAGCACTCTTGATCCATAAGGAATTTTATTTTGTGCACTTAAGGACTTCAAGAGGACCTAAAGTAATATCATTTCCCAAGAGCGCAAACTCCAATTCATTATGAGTAAAAAGTTATGCCCATTTTGGCACGGGACCTATTTTCTGCCAGTTTTCACGTCTGAGCCGTTACTACAATTTTGGTGTTGATTGTTCATGTTGGCGACCTTGGTCCATAAGGATTTTTATTTTGTGCACTTAAGGACTTTAATTGGACCTAAATTACTATCATTTCCAAAGGGCGCAAACTCCAATTCATTATGAGTAAAAAGTTATGCCCGTTTTGCCTCGGGACCTATTTTCTAGCAGTTTTCAGGAGAAATGTGTAGTGTTTCTTCTTGCAATGTTCCATGTGCTCATATGGGACTTTGTGCACTTAAATTCATGTTCTTGGGTCATGTTAGGACCTAAATCCAAAGGTGCATCAATTTATATTCATTCTAACATTAGTTTCGGTTTAAATCTTGAGACTGGACCTATATTGTAATTAAATGTCTGACTGGCTGACTTGTGGCTTAGCTGGATATATAAGGGATCTAGATTGATGTAGTAGGGAATCATGAGATGATCAAGAGGGTAATTATAAAGATGATTGATGAGATACATCACTGGAGAAAGATGGGATGTGAGTTGTAATTCTGATTTCATAATTCTCATTGTATAAGGCCGAAACCCGGAAGGCCTCACAGCCGAGCATGTTGAAAGAAATAATATAAATTCTCTGTTGTTGCTGCCAGTTGATTGTCTCATATCCATTGTGTATTCATTGCTTTCATGTGATTTCATATTTCTTCCATTGTGTAACTCTGAGCAGGGCTTGTTGTTGATTCAAGTGGACTCAATTCTGCTTGATTCTGCTTGTATCTACCCTGCCCCTGCGTCAAATAAGGAGGCAAATTATAAGTTATTCCTGAAGTTTCTATGAAGTATGATGAGACCATAGTGCTTTCATCATTTCCTCTGAGGGTTTTACTAGTTTGAGATATTAAATCACATCTTCACTACAAAATTGGTGAGATATATGAAAAATAAATTCAGGATGCACACAAGGCATTATGTGTGGATGGAAAACTGAAAAATGAGCACAAACATTTGGAGATTTAGGGTTTGACTCATTCCCTACATTTCATGAAATTATTCAAAGATGAATGGATAAGAATTTTCCTTAGTCGAGTGCATGAGAAATCAATGTGGCTAAAAGGTTCAATTATGATCACAAAGGATGTAATGCATATGGTTAAATTGGATATCCAATTGCCAAGAAAGAAAAAGAAGTAAGAGCGGCACCGAAGATAGAGATAGAGAAGAATACCAAAGTGACATAGAACGATTGAGGTCTCTGAGTGTCTACAATCAATGATGCAAAGATCAATTTTTCTATACGTGTTATTAAATATAGAATCTACCAGTCTAGTTGACCAAATAGTGTACCGTGTGGTGCTATTGATTTAGCATTCAAATTTGTGAAGAAAGGATTCAAATTTGACCTTATCAAGATACTTCTAAAGAAATTGGATGATAACATGCATACTATTCAATTTTCCAAGACTAAAACACTGAAATATGGATCGTTATTAGTATGTATTATCTTCTACAAGTGCAAAATTTCTTTCCTACAATTAGTGATGTGAACTAGAACATAGATAGGCCTGTTATATATCAGATTAATGATTACATTAATGGTCTCAGTGAGAATTTTGACAAAGTGATGAGTGAGTGTTTTGAATAATTTAAGGCTAGAATGAACAAAAGATATAGGATTACCCCACAACTATTCAAAAACTACAAATATACCATTTGTTTCCTAGTTGATACCAACACATGTCTAATTAAAGCTGTAGAGCTGAGAACTTCATGGTTGGAACTGATGGTTATGAGATTAACATTGATCGAGCTACACTTGTTATTGAAACCTTGTTGAAATAACCTTTAGAAAAGACGACCAAGTGATTTAGTACATTTGAAGAGTGATGAGGCATATTAATGCCTTAATTTTGACATAGTTTTTATATTCTGAACATCACTTTTTATACTTTGTTGAAACATTTGTAAAACACTTGTAGTAAATGTTTTGTGGACTTATGCCAAAGATAGCTAAAAACCTACTAAAACCTATGGGTAGTGTAAATGACATGTTTGCTTGATATTATACATAAGATGCAGTATTTCATGTAAATATTTTAAGCTATGTTCTAATATCTGAGTAGAAGTAGGAATGTTATTTGCATATGTAATCCATATGTTGTTAACTTTTCAGGGAATTGAGGAGTGGCGCAAGAATATAGGAAATCAATTCCGCTATATTTCTTGAAAGCTCTTATTTTGTTGTTCTGTAATAACTATACTGTGTTATGGTTGATCTTTTGCCTTCTTTTCTGGTGATGTTTGTTCAAGACTTTTTATGTCATGTTTTTATTAAGTATCCAATCCTCTATATAATTGATTCAGATTATCTTAGGAAGCTAATGAGAAAATAGATACTGTTTTAGAAGTTACTTTTTCCTGTTCTTTATGAGTTGTTCAATTCTTATGTAATCAGAGAAAGGATATAATGAAAGAGTGATTTTGAAGTACTTGATGTGTTTCTAGTTAATTGAAGCCAACCAAGGGGGCCCACTTGGGAGGTGAAATAGACTTAGGTAGAGTAGATTCATTTCTTGCATTTTCTTGTTTTCAAATAGATTTATTGTATTAGTTCCTACAGCGATGTCACTGTGAAAGTTCTTGCAGCATTTGCAGAAAATGGTTATGGTTGATGTTCTAAGTTGTTAACTAGTTAAAGATCATTTTATAAGTTTCTTGCACTTTCTTGCTATTAGTTGAAGTGTGTCTATTACTTTGTGACAATAGTAAAGATGTTTCTAATTCATTTTACATTCATGTAGCATAAGTGTTGTGACTCTTGAGAGAACCTAGAGCACAAACTGTGTCGACCCATTTCAAGTCTTACGTCCCTGGGTTGAAAAATCAAGTGTATTTCATAATGGAATAGGCAATCCTTAGAACAAGTTGTAGTGTCCTTGAGGAAGAAAATGAAATGATTATCTGTATCTATTGTGAAACCATAGATTTTTGGTGCCGTTGTCGGGGATGGTGTCAAGCTAGGAGCCCTCATGAGTCATTTATTTTCATATTAGTTTTCTAGATAGGAACTACAAAGTTGTGAGCTTGATTAACAAGCCACCAATTTCTTGTATGAATCGAAGAAGGAGAGATGTCCATGGTAGATTCCTTCTTAAGGAGCCTGTAAAGCTAAAAGAAGAGTTTGAAGAACCTAAACTGCGATTTCTTGACGCAAGCCCAAAGTTTACTACATCATCATCATCAATGAAGGAAGATATCCAAAAAGCATTTGATATTCGTCCATTTGAGGAAATATTGACCAGCTTCCATATTAACCCCATTACAAGATCACCTACTATCTAGAATTCTCCAACAATTACCAATTCCCAGCCAAAATTTCAATATTCCCCACCTCAAACCATGGCAGCTCCCATGTTTCCATTTCCAATACTAAGTCAAAATATACCTGCATCTGCATTACCAAAGTTTTATGGTCTTGTCACAGAGGATCCTGATACTTTTATATTCAAATTTGATATCCTATGCCGAAGTTTTGATTATAATCATGATAGTCATAAGCTCAAATTATTCCCAGCCACACTAAAAGAGTCAGCTTTAAAATGGTTTATGGGCTTGGGGGAAAATGCAATAAAAAGTTGGGATGATATGAGAGACCTGTTTCTTAGAAAGTATAAGGAATATTGTAGGGGAAATGATTCAAAAAGTGATGACATTTTTAGAATGTCATAACGGGAGGATGAAACATTAGAAGATTATATATCTCGTTTCTTGTTCAATTTATAGAAGAAGCCACAACATGCCCTGCAAGAAGAGTCTCAGAAGCTAATTTTTCTCAGAGGAGTAAACGAGAACTATCTTGAAGCATTGGACCTAATGGCAGGAGGAGATATATCTCAATCTTCATGGGATGACCTTTAGAAGATTTGTCAGAATTACTCTAGGTCAGTAGTAAAGAAAGGAAGGGGATTTCGTTCAACAATATCTAAGGGGAGTGGCTCTGGTATCTCAAAGATGGAAATTTCAATTTTTTTGTCTGATTTCAAACAAGACATCATCAATGATGTCACCACACATTTGGATATAATGGCTGCTAAGAAGAAACATGCTGAGGCTGAAGTGTAGTTAGTTGAGTACTATCCACATTGTAGGAAGCAGAAGAAAGATTGTCAATGCAAATTGGCCGCTAATGTGGAGAACCAACATCTTCCAATGGAGTACATGAAGATAGAAGGAGAAGACAAGCAAGTATTCTTTGTTGCTCAATGATGGCCATGGGCCCCACGTCAAGGTATGCCACAAGACCCTTTACAAAGTTCAAATCCATATAGTAATCAATGGCAAAACCGTAGTATCCAAGGTCCTCCATAGTATAATCAACCTAATTGGAATAATGCTTGGCAAAATAACCCACAAAGTCAATGGTATCCTCCACAATAGCCTCAATGGCCACAATTTCCAAACCAATGGCAACCTCCACAATGGAATTGGCAATCTACAAACCAATGGAGAGGGCCTCAACAATGGTCTAATAATATTGGGTACCCACCTTTACCAGCTCCAGCAAATATGCCTGCATTAATGCCACCACCTGTAAATTATGGACCTCAAAAACAAACTTCGTTGCCTGCACAACCACAACCAAATCCAAATAACCAGCATCCACAACAACCAATGTATTTTGCTGATGCTCAGTAGTATCCTGCTTATGCTTTAAGTGTAGTAGACATACATTTGAGATCTAGTACAACCTTACCAACGCCTGAACCACCTCTTATAACTGAAATACCCGATTCTCCTGTAGCATCAATACTAGTATTAGCAACTCCTCTGCCACAAACAGTTGACCCAGCCAATAAACCTAATCCAGCTCAAGCTCAAACAAGAGTTGACCCTCCTTTTCCACAGAAGCTCATACACAGTAAACCCACACAAATAGAGGAGCAATCCTTTGACATTATTGACCAGCTGAACAACATGCATGTCCAGATTCATTTGTTCCAAGCTATTAAGGATGTTCTTGTTTATGGAAAAGCAATTAGAGAGGCCTGTCGTAAAAAGCCTGGTAGGAACAAAAAGGACCCAACTACAGTCCATGTTATAGGGTCATTGGCTGACATCATGTTAGGAAAACTAGTTATTCCTAAATATTCTGATCCAGGAAGTCCAGTTGTTAATGTGATTATAAATGGTCAGTTAGTTAAAAATGACTTAATTGATCTTGGTGCTGCTATCAATGTAATGACCAAAGATACAATGAAAAAGCTGAACATAAAAGGATTAAGGGCTACCCCAACAGTTTTACAACTTGCTGATAGTTCTACTGTCACTCCTAATGGGATGATAGAAGACATAGTAGTAGCCCTAGATTCTCTAGAGTACCCTGCAGATTTTATGATTCTAACTCCAAAGGTCACTTTAGATGGTTATCCTATCATTTTAGGATGACCATGGTTAGCCACAACAGATGCAAATATTAGTTGTAGGTCAGGGAGTATGACTATATCAAATGGACAGGCAACAAAGCAATTTGTCCTGTATCCCCCAGCACAACCCCAACCAGACTTAAGCACACCTGTATGGCCAGATTTAGGGGATGGAGAGGAGGAGTTAAACTCTGCAGTGCAACTTATGATGATGCATAGACAGTCTTTTCTAAAGTTGCAAGAAGAAGATTCAGTAATCCAGAGTATTCTTAATAATACTTGTGTGGTAGAAAAGGATGTATCTAAAAGCTCTGTGTTGGAACTAACTACATATGAGGAATATATTGAGGATTCTTTGTTGCCTAAGGAACCAGACATTATCCATCAGGTTTTACCATGTGAACTTGATACAAGCCCCATCTCTGAAGCTGCCCCATCTCACAACTACTGTTGAGTTGTCAAAAGGTCATAATCTCCATGTCAATAACAAATTGCCTCCTAAACAGTTGAAACAGTTAACAGAGCTTCCTCAAAAACATGAAAAGACTTTTGCATGGGACTATGGAGATATGAAAGGGTTAAGCCCCACATTGTGCACTCATAGAATATATATTAGTGAAGGTTGTTTTCCACTCTATCAACCTCAGAGGCGGATTAATCTAGCACTCATGGAAATAGTTAAAATTGAACTACAAAAATTACTTAATGTTGGTTTTATATACCCTATATTTGATAGTCGATGGGTCTCACCTCTGGTTATAGTACCTAAAAAGGGAGGCAAATGGCGGATTTGTGTAGATTACAGAGAACTGAACAAGGCAACAAAGAAGGATCATTTTCCTTTACCATTTATTGATCAAGTGCTTGATACTTTGGCTGGTAAGAAATATTTTTCTTTTCTTGATGGCTACAACGGTTATAATCAGATAAGTATAGCTCCAGAGGACTAGGATAAAACTACATTCACATGCCCTTGGGGAACTTTTTCATACTCTGTATTGCCATTTGGCCTATGTAATGCTCCAGCAACATTTCAGAGACCTGTAATTAGTATTTTTGCTGATATATCACATGATTGCATGGAAATATACATGGATGATTTCACAACATTTGGAGTGAGCTTTGAGGAGGCCTTGATGAATCTTGAAAAGGTTCTTGTCCGATGTAAAGAACATAACCTCTCACTTAATAGTGAAAAATGTTTCATGCTCATGCAGGAAGGAGTGGTGCTTGGTCATTTTATATCGGCTGCAGGGATACAAGTGGACCCAACTAAGAAATAGGTAATTTTAACATTACCCACACCTACTAAAACAAAGGATGTAAGATCTTTTTTAGGTCATGCTGGCTATTATAGGCATTTCATTAAAAATTTCAGTCAAATAGCTAGTCCTTTGTATACCTTATTGACTAAATAGGTTGAATTCATTTGGACACCAACATGTAATGAATCCTTCCTACAGCTTAAGAAACTCCTCACTACACCACCAGTTCTCAAAGGACCAGATTGGTCTATTCCATTTCATATCCATACTGATGCATTAGATTATGTTGTAGGTGTTGTATTAGGACAAAAGCTTGCAAATCTTGAAAATGCAATCTATTATATTAGTAAAAGCCTAGATGGCCCTGAACTAAACTACACAGTAACTGAGAAGGAACTTTTAGCTGTAGTTTATGCCCTAAATAAGTTCTAACATTATGTCACCGGCTATCCTATTTTTGTTCATACTGACCACTCAGCCATAAAGTATTTGATGAAAAAACCTGTTGTAACTGGGAGATTGGCAAGATGGCTCTTGTTATTGTAGGAGTTTGATATTACCGTTGTTGATAAGCTAGGTAAAGCCAATGTAGTCGCTGATTATTTGTCTAGACTTCAATTTACTAATGAAGACCCCAATCTAATTGAATATACCTTCGCAGATGAGCATTTGTTCCACATAGCAACTCATACCCCATGGTATGCTGATATAGCAAATTATCTTGCTGCCAACAAAATGCCTCCACACTTTTCTCAGAAGGACATGAGGAAACTTGTAGAGAAGAGTTTTAATTATTCATGGATAGATAACAATCTCTTCTATACTGGTCCAGATCAAGTCATGAGGAGATGTGTTAGGGAAGATGAAATATATGACATCCTCCATGCATGTCATGATAAGCCATGTGAAGGCCATTTTGCAGGAAAAAGAATAGCAATGAAGATACTTACCACTGGGTATTACTGGCCAGCCTTACATAAGGATGTAGTAAATTATACAACTAAGTGTGACAAATGCCAAAGAACGGGCCATCCAACCAAGTCTGATGAGATGCCATTGAATCCACAGGTTGTTATCACTCCCTTTGATAAATGGGGCATGGATTTTATAGGCCCAATTGATCCACCATCAAATGGTAAATCCTACATCTTGGTATGTACGGATTATTTAACAAAATGGGTAGAAGTTAGAGAAATGAAAAATGCAAGGGACGAGAAAGTGGCTAAATTCTTATATGAAGAAATCTTCACAAGATATGGAGTTCCTAGAGAACTAGTAACAGATCAAGGAGCCCAATTCACATCAAATTTGATTGCTTAACTGATGAAAGAATACAACATAAGGCATTGTAAATCCAATCCTTAGCATCCTCAGGAAAATGGGCAAGTAGAGGTAACTAATCAAGAAATAGAGGTAATTCTAACCAAGACAGTGCAATTACATTGAAGGGATTGGTGTAGTAGATTAACTGAAGCTATTTGGGCTTACAGAACTACATGGAAGACAACAACTGGATTCACCCCATTTGAAATTGTGTATGGTAAAGAAGCAATGTTGCCTATTGAATTTGAATATAAAACATTGTGCACTGTTGTAGCATTGAATATCAGTCTTCCTGCAGCACAAGAAGAGATACTTCTCCACCTCAACTCATTGGATGAAATGAGAAAAATAGCTTTGGAAAGAACAGAGATCATTCAGAAACAAAGGAAGCAATGGCATGATGCACATATTAGAAATAAACACTTCCAAGTGGGGGATTGGGCTCTCTTATATGACTCCAGGTTCAAGGACAATCCAGGGAAATTGCAGACATGGTGGCTAGGACCTTATGAGATTCAATATGTCTTTGATAATTGAGTTGTCCATCTGACAACCATTGACCCAGTCCAGTTCAAACTGCTGGTAAATGGCCACTAATTGCGTCTCTATCACAAGCCACAGACAAAGGATGAGTTCCTGCAACAATTCCGCACTAGTAATTCACCAGATCCTATAGACACAATTCCTACAGCTGGAGGTGAAAGCCTTCTTCCTCCAGTAAAGCAATAACAAGCCTTCGACGAACATTCATAATAAAACTTCATTTTGTATGGAGTCTTTTCTTTCATTCACTTTTCTTCTTCTTCTAATCAACTCATCTCATTTCTTTATCTACCATCCACTCAAACTCCACGTCACCCACTAATTCTCTTTTAACTATTTTCAATAAAGCTAGTCGTCAACACCTTTTTCTGCGGTCACTAGACTTTGCCACCTCATTAATTTGCATGTGGACGTAGGATTTTCACTCTCTAGGTATGACATTTTTTACTTTTTACTCATTTTTAGCGCATAGGTTTCAATATTTATATCTAATACCGCATAATATGTATTGTATAAAGCCTTAAGCCAGTTTCCCATTCCTATGCAAAATTTTTCAAGTGTAGACACTTGTCAAAATTTAGTGGGGGGCAAGGGAAGTGTATTAATTTCCAAGTGTCATCTCCATGTCACCCTCGTCATGTCCACATTGAATGTTGTACTTTGGATGCCCACGTCACTCTAGTGATGTCTGCATTTTAAGTTGTACTTTGGCGGTGGTTTTGATTCCTTTAAAATTTAATTTTGAGTCTATCGTACCTTTACATATCGATTTTCCCTGATTTGGGAAGATTTTTTGAAGATTGACATGACTTGACAAGGACTAAAATTTATTACAAGAACACTTCCATTTAAAATCTTGATGTCCTTCATAATTAATGCCATTATGCTGAATGTAACCAAGTTGTAATTAAGGAAAATTTGGCATCGACATTTCCTCAAAGATTAATTTGGACTTCAAGAACAAGATATTCCAGAGTGGTTAAAAGGGTGAGAATTATTAGGGTGGTGGAAGCAAGGAAAGTCAGGACTGAGCACTGAGAAAATGGGAGGATAGTTGTAGAGGCATGAGCCGGTTGTTCATGGCCTTCTGCTCTCAGACAGAGATGCAGTCCAGAGGTTTAATGCTTGTGGGTGGCTCAGATATTTTTTGCAGTTAACAAAATTCAAAGAGGAGGTGGCATAAGAGTTTATGAGGACATTTGATGAGGGAGAAGCTACAGTTTGGGGGTTAACAGTAGTTGCAATTGAGGAGCGTATAGCTGAGGTTACCAGATTACTAGTGAATGGAGAGAATTACCCAAATGAACATGACGCTAGTTCATCTCGGGCGCAATTTTCTTGGCTGGGTGATCCTCCGCTGGAAATCACAAAGCAAGGGTGTAAGAGACTCTCTCTCCAGGTGCCATATCTAGAGTTTGCGAATCACATTATTAGGTACTTGACCTACGAAGGTAGGTTTTCAAACTTACACGCTCATCATTTTAAGCTACTTAGCTGTGTGAGACATAATATTCCAGTCAATATCCCCAATTTCCTATATAATATGTTGTGTATTAGTGCCAAGGAGACTCAGAAAGGAAATGCAAACTCTATCTCTCATCATGCCCTAGTCAAGTTGCTAGTTGAAAGGTCTCTTAGGGATGCCTCCCCTATAACATGGGCGGAATTTGTTTAATTAAAACTTTGCAACCTCAGGACAACCCAGTCCCACAAAATTTAGGGAATTTGGAAGAAATTGTGGAGCCTAGCCAAAATCCAGCTAAAATAGGGGAAGGGTCGACATTACCTTCTATTGATAAATTTGTTGGGCCAGTATTAGAAGATGATATACCTAGTTCCTCTAGGGACAAAGGCAAGAATAAAATTGATGAGGAGAGCCTTGGTCCTAAGAAAGTCAGCCAAAACCCTTATGTTCAATCAGCGAAGAGGAAAAGGTCTATTCCTACAGCAACCCTTCCTGCAACAGCTACACCTGCATCGTCCAAACCAAAACATGCCAACAAAACAAAAACTATTGAAGTTAATGAATTTCCTGTGCATAGAAGCCCTCGTATGAGAGGCCAAGTACCATCAGCTTCACCTGAGAACTTAAATGTTTTAGCTTCAATACCCTACCCAGAACCACTGGTTGAGCACATTCCTGATGATTCTCCTATACAATTGGAGCCTGAAAATGTGGAACAACATGAAAATAAGCCTGACAATGAGTTACCATAGGGTGACCAAAAAGTTTGTCAGTCCAATCCTGGCATGGTCGCAGAGAATGCCTCTGAAATTGTCAAACCTAGTTCTACAACAGCCCTTGTCTACTCTAATGTCTCTATTATACCATTCAGATCTTCCTAGTATACCTGCTATTTCCAACAAGTTGTTAAGGAACAGAGGAAAAAGGCAATGGCACAAGAAGTTCCTGCATCTACAATATAGTCTGTTCTATTTGGTTTATATAATTAGTTTATTTTTCAGAAATCCTTGTGGAAATAAGAAAGAAGCCAAATACAAAAAATCATATTTGATAAAGATCAGGAAATTGAGTTCCTTAAAGAGAAACCTGTAAAACAAAAACAACAAATGAATAAGGCTTTGAAGTTAATTGATCAGGTTATGGCCTGTAGACCACCACCAAGAGTACATTCCCTTTATTTGAAAGAACAATTCCTGTTATTCCAATTGATGATGACAATAAGGGATGTAGATTGTGAATTCAAAACTGCTCAAGAATTCTTCAGTGTGTACCAGACCCTACCCTCATGGTAGAAGAATCTGTTGTGAATTATATCTACACAATTTTATCATTCCACATGAAACAAAGTGGAATCCTTTGCTCTATATAGGAGATGTTCACCTCAGATCTTTGATGTCATGGATGCATAATGAGACTAATTATGACAAGCAGTTGAATGAATATAGGGATCTTGAGAAGTTTAAGCCTTTGTCATTATGGCCTGAGTCACATAAGCCTGATGAGCTTTTAAGAGATTGGTTCAGATTAACCTATGGGAACCAGAAACCTGAGATCGGGAATAAGGTGTTTGCAGAAAGGGAAAGAGTTTATAGGGATTATCAGACACTTCCAAACTTCACTTAGCAAAGAGCTCTCTCAGGAGTTAGGAATAGATGGAACAGACTGTCTGAGGCCTTCAAAAAGGTAGAGCCACATAGCCCTATCAATTATCAAGCAGTTGTTCAAAGGGTGGCCAGGTATATGCAATTAGGACAATAGGTTAGGAAGGAGCTATGGATGCCCTTGTCTTTCCGGCCTCCTATGCTTCTTTGGCCCCTGTATGATTATAATGCTACTAGACTAGATCATCTAGTTGAAGAACACATGGGTGAACACTGGGAGTGTACCAGAGGATTTTTCTACACCTTTGGAAGTGGGAAGAAAGGGAGGACTTCAGTGAGTGACTTCAGAGCCATGGCAAAGAAATATAATGGTTGAGGACAAGCATTAGGACAGTGGGGGGCAGATGATGATGCATATTAATGCCTTAATTTTGACATAGTTTTTATATTCTGAACAACACTTTTTATACTCTGTTGAAACATTTGTAAAACACTTGTAGTAAATGTTTTGTGGACTTATGCCAAAGACAACTAAAAACCTACAAAAACCTATGGGTAGTGTAAATGACATGTTTGCTTGATATTATACATAAGATGTAGTATTTCATATAAATATTTTAAGCTATGTTCTAATATCTGAGTAGAAGTAGGAATGTTATTTGCATATGTGTTCCGGATATTGTTAACTTTTCAGGGAATTGAGGAGCGGTGCAAGGATTGGTGTTATTGCATTCAAGGAAGATAGTGGAGATCAATCATGGTGAAGATGGTGCAGTCAGTTCTGATGGAAAATCCACCTTGCAAAGAAGTTACAGTTTCAAAGAATATAGGAAATCAATTCCTCTATATTTCTTGCAAGTTGTTATTCTATTCTTTTGTAATAACTGTACTGTGTTATGGTTGATCTTTCGCCTTCTTTTTTGGTGATGTTTGTTCAAGACTTTTTATGTCATGTTTTTAATAAGTATCCAATCCTCTATATAATGGATTTAGATTGTCTTAGGAAGCTAATGAGAAAATAGATACTATTTTAGAAGTTACTCTTTCATGTTCTTTATGAGTTGTTCAATTCTTATGTAATTAGAGAAAGGATATAATGAAAGAGTGATTTTGAAGTACTTGATGTGTTTCTAGTTAATTGAAGCCAACCAAGGGGGCCCACTTGGGAGATGGAATAGACTTAGGTAGAGTAGATTCATTTCTTGTAGTTTCTTGTTTTCAAATAGATTTACTATATTAGTTCCTGTAGCAATGTCACTGTGAAAGTTCCTGCAACATTTGCAGAAAATGGTTATGGTTGATGTTCTGAGTTGTTAACTAGTTAAAGATCATTTTATAAGTTTCTTGCACTTGCTTGGTGTTAGTTGAAATGTGTCTATTACTTTGTGATAGTAGTATAGATGTTTCCAATTCATTTTACATTCCTACAACATAAGTGTTGTGAATCTTGAGAGAACCTAGTGCACAAACTGTGCCAACCCATTTCAAGTCTTACGTCCCTGGGTTGACAAATCAAGTGTATTTCATAATGGAATAGGCAATCCTTAGAACGAGTTGTAGTGTCCTCGAGGAAGAAAATGAAGTGATTATCTGTATCTATTGTGAAACCATACAAAGAGGCTAAAGAGAGAATAAGGCTTGGAATCTTAGCTCCCAAAATGGAAAAGAAATAAAAGAAAATGATAAAAATATTAGAGCAACGATTCAGTGAAGAAAAGGAAAAGTCTGTTGATGAAGAATAGATCAAGGAAGAAGAAATAGAAGTAGAAAAGTCTAACTCAAAGAGGGGTAGGATGACACTAGTAGAGGGAAACATCAGTCCTAAGGCTACTAGGTCAAGGGCTAAGGCTGCATCAACCCCCACATCGCTTGCAAAAAGAGGTAGAGGAAAAACTGTTATACTTGAGGAGAAACAACACAAAAACAAAAACCTACCAAAAAAGGAAGAACACATTGAATAAACAAAAGGTTATAAAGAATGAGGATATAGAGATGACTGAATTAGATGATGATGGTTGATTTAGAGTTGTTAAGAACCTTTTATGAAAGACAATAGATGATCAAGCTGAATCTTTGGGAGTAACTAGACATTTTAGTTTTATGCATGTATTAAAATTTCATAGGTTGAATGATGAAGATAAATTGAAAATTGAGGAAGAAACTATTGATGCAATGTATACATATAGGTATGTACCTATGGGACTTGTAGGAAAGATACATGAAGAGTTATACAACATAATTAGTGCAATATAGAGATATGCACTAGACTCTGAAAGGAAAATAAGAGAAATATCACTTGTCTTGTAAGTTCCAACATTAACAGTTCAAATATAAATTGATGATGATCTGATTAATTACAAGAAGAGATTCATGATCAAAAAGAGATCATTGAGCATCATGGTTGATAGGACACAAGAAGTGGAAGAAGAAAGAAGCAAATAATGGAAGAAGATATTTCAAATGGTTGAACCAGGAAAGGTAGACATATCAGATACCGAGCTGCCAATGGATACACAAGTGGAAAATCTGGAAGAAGACCCCGATGATACTATGAATGAAGTAATTGATACTATTCCTCGCATGGTCAAATATGCAGAAGAGTAAGTTCTAATAGAATACATCATTAAAAAGGATCCTGATGAAACTATAAATAAGGATAAAGATGTAATGGAAGCTATTGAGGAACTCCCTAAAGCTATATCTTTTACCGAGATAGATGTAGCACAACTCATGAAGGATGCAACTATTTTTCAACAAGTCCATGCATACCCAACTCCTACACCATCTACTGATTATGTTATAACAACTCCTGAGATAATTATTGATACTAATGTTCTTAATGATACTAAGGAAACAACTCAGGCACCCAAGAAACCAAAGGAAACATATAAGGATGATACAGACACAGGTTTATATGTATAGAAACAAGGAGAAGAAAAAGGTAATTAACAAGGAGAGAAAGAAAAGGAGAAAGAAACCACAACATAGCATACCGAGGACCAGACTCAACAAGAAAGAGAAAAACAACATAAGGTGAAACTGAGGCCCCTGAGCACAAAGAAAGTGAAAGGAAGGAGGAATAAAATCCTTCAAGTGATATGCAAATGAATACAACCAAGGAGTAGTCGGCTCGATTGCCCCTAAATATTGAAACTAGTGGAAGTGTACTCAGTTCAACTAACAAGAAGAAGAAAAGTAGAAAGGAAATGATCTCATTAATAGTAATTCCAGTTTGTAACCCAGCTAAACTCAATCCTGATGACATGATGAAATATAGAAAACTATTGAAGAGGAAGGCAACATAGGATAATCTCAAACGAGAGAGGACACAACAACAAGTCTTATCAGATGTGAAATAAATTCTACTACAAACTATCCATGATACTGAAGTTAATGAGAATGCACCTATCATTGATCAGTTAGTGTCACTCATTAATCAAGTCAATTCACTAGATGTTGATGTTAAAGAAAGAATGATGAATATGACCAAGAAAAAGGATGAACAAAAGCTAAGGGAGAATCTTATGCAAGAGATTATTGAACAGAAAGTTAAACTTTCTATCATTGCTATTGATGAAGAGCTAAAGAAAAGTACAGATAAGTTGACTGGTGAACCTTGGATATTCCAAGTTCATTAGTTGAAGATTAAACATTTTATGAGTTTACAATTGGAATTGAGGAAGGAAGAGGAGAAGATTATAGTAGAATTTCTTAAACTTCAAGCAAAAATAATTCCTCATTTGGAGGTAATTCAGGTGAATATCAAGAAAGATAAGGAACTCATTGCTTCACCTGAAATGTCAGTAATGGATCATATGGAAGATCTTTCATCATAGATACAATCCCAAATTTTAGCACTTGAGGCACTAAAAGACACATGGAAGATTGCCTATGACAGTGCTAAGTCTTCTTATCAAGCATTGTTTGATACATTGTGAGTCTACAGGATACTTTACATTTTTGTTTTTGGCATTATTGTCAAAAAAGTGGGATAGTAGATAGATAGTAGATAGTAGATAGTGTATATATCAAAAAGGAGAAATAAGGAAGATAGTGGATAGAGATACATGTTTTGAAAAATATTTTGAAAGATTTTGAAAAAAGAGAAGTATATGTTGAGGGAGAGTTATCACATATTGGAGATATCAAGTTTTGGCTAAGTTATGAAAGTTGTTGTCACTAATGCCAAAGGGGGAGAATGTTACTCCTAAATATATTAAATGTTGTCATCAGTGAAAAAGATAAACTATGATAAATGAAGAATCAGGTCGATGAAGAGAAATTCATTCAGAAAGCAAAGCATTTACCTAATAGTATGTACATCGAACAAGTATAGTTGACCAAGTAGAATGGACACCGAACAAGTATCGTTTACCAAGTAGAATGGACACCAAACAAGTATAGTTTACCAGAAGAATTAACATCAAACAAATATATTTAACTGAGAAAATTTTTTACCAAGCAAAGGAAGAGTACCAAGCAATTATGTTAACCGAGGAAGACCATTACTGAGTAGGAATAGCATGATAACTGAATAGATCAACCAAGGCTATTGATAGACATGAGATGAACATAAAAAGTGATTGGATTCTACTGAGAAAGAAAATACTTAATGAAGATCGAGGAGAAAGTTAGGTAAGATTTATTGGGAATGAAACAAGATTGTAAATGGTCCAAAGGCAAAGTTTGGACCAATTAATATGAAGCAAATATTTCTTGGAAAGAGGAAATGAATATGGATCACAGATTTAATTGTCTGAGACTTCTAGAAAGATCCAAACCCTAATTAGGGCATGTAAAGAGGAAGCTACTAGATTACTATATAAGGATGGACCGAGAAAATATTAACAGACAAAGAATGAGAGAGTGAAGAACAATGATGAAGCATATAGTGCTACCGAGCAGTGGAAGTGGATGAATTTGGTGAAATCACTAAGAGAAATGTGACGAGACTATACAAATCCTAAAGGATCTGACCTAGCATACAGGTAGATGCACTATTCCAGATCAGTTTTGGCACAGATACATTATTGCTATTGTATTCTCAAATCCCACATATTGGGTAAGCCTTAACAAGCCCTTTATATTATAAATCTCTTAAGAAAGTGCACACTTAATGAGTGTTACAAAATCATTTTACAAGGTATACTTTAGTAGGTCTTTTTGTATTACTCCTAATAGAATAAATCACTATAACTGACACTTTTTTATGTTCTAACCGAGAAACCTTTATTTTGCAGTAGTGAAGGATTGTGGGTGTCATCCTCACCATAGTTTTTCCCTCTAACCAAGGGTTTATGTGTGACAAGAATCATGTGTTCATGTGTGTTATGTTTTTATAGTTGAAAGAGTTTTCTTTACTTTACTTTCATTTAGTAATAAGTTATTAAGTTTATACATGTAAAGAAAGATCTAAGATACAAAGGGTAAAACATTTATTGAAGGTTAAAGTTTTATAGGGTACTAATTCACCCCCCTTCTCAACACCTTAACTTTCCAAAAGAAATAGACCTTTAAGGATATAGTTATAGCTTTTGATGAGCCAATTTTAATTATGTGTGATAATACTAGTGCTATGAATATTTTAAAGAATCAAGTACAACATTCTAGAATTAAGCATATATCTATCAGATATAACTTCTTGAGAGAGAAGGTGTTGGAAGGTGAAGTGAAGATTGAGTTGTATTGTCTTAAAATGGAAGCACTTCCATGATAAGAACATTTATCCCTCCAAGTAAGTGGTCTAGGGTCATGTTAAGCACCTTGATTAGGTCTTTGCATGTGTCTAGCTTTCTCCCCTATTCTGCTTCCCTTTGCACCTGATTTTCATTTCACAACTGCATTTCCTAGCAATCTCAACCAGGATCTTGAGGTTTTTTACCACAAGGTCAAAGTCAACATTGTGGGTCAAAGTAAACCTTGACTCTGACCTAGGTCAGAGTCAACCTTGACTTTGACTAGGGCAGAGTCGAGCTCATCCTTGACCCCCTGTCCAGATTTCTAAATCCTTTGATTCCAGGTGTCGAGTTTTGGGGATATTTGCTTTCCCACCTTTGGGTCAGCCATTTCGGGTTTCAGAATGGTAAATCCTTAAATTAAATTTAATTTGGGTCCACTTCTAGGGGTTAAGGTTAATTGAGATTTAATTCTCCAATGTTGGCCTCTCTAGAGGATTGTGCCCTAGTTCATTATAAAAGGAGGCCTTCCTCTCTCATTTTCTCAATCAAGTTTTGGTGAGAACATCAAGCAATTTCAAGATCTCTCATTCTCAAGCCATCAAGCTCTCAAGTGCAAGCAAGTCTTTAAGCCTTCAAGCATTCAAGAGTTCAAGCATCCATCCATCAAGGAGATCCATTGGTAGTCATTGAAGGATTCAATCTCTTTGGAGCCCCCTTGAAGATCCATCCTTCTACATTCATCCAAGCCTCCTCATATGCAAAGATCAAGTCAAAATTGGTGTTGAAGATCAAATGCCATTGATTTGAGACATCCTACATACATTCTACATCCATTGGAGCATCCCCACTTGTGGATTTGAGGATTTGAATCCTCTACAAGGACTTCAACATAAGCAAGGTGAATTATTCCATTTTCTTTGTTTATGCACACTACAATTCAATTTAATTTCAAGGTTAATTCCTAAATTGAAGTTTGACTAAGGCAAACCCCCAATACAAACAACAAAACCCCCATTTTCTTGTAGGTACAGGTGCAGGATTTCAGATCTGAGAGTAGATTTAGATACCCTTTTAAACAAACTTTTGAGATCTACGAACAAAGTCAAAGTTGAGCTTCAAGATAAGAATGTAGCTTTTGACCTTTTATGAGGGTCGAAGACTACCTGCCATCGGTAAGATAAAAGATTTTTGGGTTTTCTTCGTCTCGGCATTTCTTGTCCAAAACAGGTTGCAAAATTGCCCAAAAATACACACAGACATAAGAATTTGACATTTTCTAGATCTGCCCTATTTTGAGGTTAGTACTTGTATTTCAATTATTTCAGATTTCAAATACAACTCTACCATAGGAAATACAAGGTTTTTCTCTCTCTTTCATATTCTCCATAGATTGATTTGATTGTGTATAAAACCTTTTGGTTGATCAAATTGAATCTCTCCTTTGAGAATTTGGATTTAGGGGTAGATCTTGTATTTCCCCATACATACACATTTGAATAGTGGTGATTCACATTTAACACTATTCATTTTGGTGAACCTGACATACATACTCTCCTTTCTTTTGTGGAATTTGATGCCCTATTGTGTTTTATAGTTTTATTGGTATTAGATTTTTCTTTTGTGTTAGATCTTGTATGCTAATTAGATTTCAAAGATACAAAACTATTCATGCTTTATGTGTTCTTATTTTAGTTCATTTGCATTACATTGGTTTATGAGCTTTACTACTAGTAGTCCTACTTATAACATTCCGGTTGGAAGACTTCGTAGACTCATGGGTGCCTTTGATCTTGAATCTTCCTCTCCTTTCCTTAGGATCCTAGATGACAATTTAATTCTTCATGATTCCAATCCTACTATGGAGCAGAACTCTTCTCACTCATATCATGATGAGGATGATGCTTCAAGAGTTTCTCCTGAACAAGTTCAAAAACTTTCCACCGAACTTGATAAAATGGGTAATTGGCTTATCCAAGCACTAGTACATTAGACCCACTTTTTAGACCAACATTTCCGACCAAGCATTAAAATGGTTTTCCTTGGTTTATAGAAGGAAAATTTTGATTTTTTTTTAATCCATTCCCGTGTTGGTCGGTATTTCGACAACCATGACGGGTTGTCAAAATTCCAATGAACATGGGTCTATAACTTTAAAAAAAACATAGGGATTTAATTTTATATTCCGCACGCAAAAAAATAGAGGTGAAAGAAAAGGCCTAGGGATTTCATTTTATATTCGGTGCGTGACAAAGCAGAGGTGAAAGAAAAGGCCTCGACTCCACCTGTAAGAACCACGCTTATGTCTCTATTTCTATTGTTGTAAAATTGATTATGTAGTGGTTGTTTCATCTTAAAATGGAAGCACTTCCATGTTAAGAGTGTTTAGCCCTCCGAGTAAGTAGTTTGAGGTCATGTTAAGTGCCTTGATCGGATCTTTGCATGTATTTGGCTTTCCCCCCTGCTTTCTGCTTCCTTTCTGCACTTGATTTCCTCATTCTAGGTGAAAATAGGGTTAAGGTCTTAGGGAATTTTCCTAATTTTTCCTCTTCCATGGCTCCACTTTCTGGGTAGGGTTCACAAACAGGACCTCCTAGTCCTTCATCATACCACTTAGAGGATTTTCTATCTATTCTAGGCACTGGGTCCTGTTCTGACAACAAATTCTACATTTCTGGCACTGCTTGGAACCTGTGCTTCATATTCTGGCTCTGTCAAGGTCTGAGGTCAAGGATGACCTCAACCCTAACCAGGTTAGGGTTGACCTTGACCTTGACCTCATCCTACTAGATCTCAAATTTTGGGTTGTCAGCAGTTTGGCTTTCGAGAATTTATTTTCCCGCCTCTGGGTCGGCTATTTTAGGCTCCGAAATGGTAAATCCTTTAATGATATTTAATTAAGGTCTATTTTTCTAAAGGTTAGGACCTAATTGGATTTAATTCTCCAAGGTGGCCCTTCTAGAGGATTGTGACCTAATTCACTATAAAAGGAGGCCTTCCTCTCTCATTTTCAAATCTAATCTCAAGCAATTTGCTCTCAAGCAATCAAGTGTTCAAGTCATCAAGCCATCAAGCATTCAAGCATTCAAGCATTCAAACATTCAAGCATCCATTCATCAAGGAGATCCATTGTTAGCTATTGAAGGATTCAATCTCTTTGGAACCCCCTTGAAGATCCATCCTTCTCCATCCATTCAAGCCTTCTCATATGCAAAGATCAAATCAAGCTTGGTGTTGAAGATCAAAATACCATTGATTAGAGACATATTGCCATCCATTGAAGCTCTCCTACTTGTGGATTTGAGGATTTGAATCCTCTTCAAGGACTTCAACATAAGCAAGGTGATTTGTTTCAATTACTTTGTTTATGCTACATACATTTCAATTCAATTTCAAGGTTAATTCTTAAATTGGGGTTTGACCAAGGCAAACTCCCCATACAACCAAAAACCCCCATTTTCTTGCAGGTACAAGTGCAAAATCTCAAATTTGAGAATGAATTCAGATACCCTTTTTGACAATCTTTCAGGATCTACGAACAGAATTGGAATTGGACTTCAGAATAAAAATGTGGTCTTTGACCTTTTAAAAGGTCAAAGTCGACCTGTGTGAATCTGAAGAAAAGATTTCTGGGTTTTGTCCACCTTGACATTTCCAGTCTAGAACAAGCAACAAAATCTTTAGAAAATTCATACAGAGGCTAGAATTCATTGCTTTCCAGATCTACCCTAATTTCAAGGTTAGTACTTGCACTTCAATTATTTCAATATCAAACATAATACTTTCTATCTAGGGAAACATAAGATTGGTTCTTTCTTCTATATTTTCAATCAAATTGATTCAATTTTGTATTAGCCTTTTAGGTTGATCAAATTGGATCTCCTTGTTGGGAATTTGGGTTTGAGAATTGATCTCATATTCCCTCTTTTCATCCTGCTAAAACAATTAAAAACAACCATATTATGTTGAATCCATTTTAACCTAATATATTTTGGTGAACCCAACATACTTACTCTCTTTCTTTTGTAGAATTGGATGCCCTATTGCGTTAGATTCTTCTTTATATTATCTTGTTAGTATTAGATTTCTCCTTTGTGTTAGATCTTGCATGGTAACTAGACTTTATATTCATATTTTATGTGTGCTTAGTTTAGTTCATTTGCATTACATTGGTTTATGAGCTTTATTACCACTAGTCCTACTTATAACATTCTAGTTAGGTGAAGTCGTAGACTCATGGGTGCCTTTGATCCTGAATCTTCCTCTCCTTTCCTTAGGAATCCAGATGATAACTTACTTCTTCATGATTCTAATCCTATTATGGAGTAGAACTCTTCTCACTCATCTCATGATGAGGATGATGCTTTAAGGGTTCCTCCTGAGCAAATTGAAAAACTCTCCACTGAACTTGATAAAATGGGTAATTGGCTCCTCCAAGAGAACCATAATCAAAATTCTATTGATGCAGGAGCATCCTGGGTGTAAGAGCAATCTTGCATCACCCAAAAATATTTTTGTTTTTATTTTCAATAAGGGCTATTTTGTGCAGAGCTACTATTTACGGAAAGTTACTATTTTTTGTAATTTTCGTATGTGCTCAGAATGATCTGATTTCTTTCTTGGAGGTTCATTTTGGTCATATAAGTCTGCCAGTAAAGTTTCATTGCCAGATCAAGTGTATATTGGAAGATATTAAAGATTTTCGGTATTGGCAGCAGGGTACAGAAACTTTGAACTCAATTTTGAAGGCTTTAGAGGCCCCGGATGAGGTCAAAAATTTGGGTGACAGGCGCTTGCGCGGGTCAAGCCTGTAGAGCGCTTCGTGGCATTTTCAAAATGGGGTTATAATAGCCGAGCGGGTCAACGGGTGACGACTTATGGTCTTCGAAAGTTGGGCCACCTGAAATGGCGAAAAATAATTTTCTTCAAAATTTCTGTTCGAGTTTCAAAGGTTATCTTGAGCTGACTATGATGTAATAAAATGTAAAATAAAATAATTCTAAGTTTGGTCGGCCTTATTGGCTAAAAATTTTGGAACCTTCCTAGGCGGTGGAAAATTGCCTATATAAAGAAGGTTGTATTATTGTCTTAGGAGTTCAGAATAGTTCTGGGTAGTAGATCTGGGTAATAGTTCGAGGCTTTGTCCTACAGAATATTGTAAGGGAATGCCCATGTGGCTTTGCATATTGTAATTCTGAAAGTTTGTAATTCCACATTTGTGGAGATAATAAGAAGCCAATTTTTTGTTCTTGCATATTACTGTTGTTGTTTCTCTATTTCTGTTATGTGTTTGTGGTATTAAGGGGAGCACCCTTCATCAAGTGGTATCAGAGCAGGTTTTCTTGAGTGTGTAAACAGATCACCGACTGTGAGGCAGTTTGCACCAGGACTGTGGTTAGGGTTTCAGCGTGCATCGCGAAAATGCCTCCACGAAGAGAACGTGGCGGAAGACCTGGTGTTGTGACACCTGAGGTTAGAGAGTTGCAGAGACAAGTGCGAGCATTGCAAGAAGAGATTTGTAGAGGAATGAATCTTAATGTCAGAGACGAAAGTGAGGATGAAGCCGAAGAAGAATATCAAGAAGGAGAAGTTGAAATTGTGAACCAGGAGGAAGAAAGAATTTTTCGGGCGATTTCCAAGATTGGGAAAAGACCTAAGATTGAGGTTCCTACATTTTTTGGAAATCTTAACCCAGAGGAATTGATTGACTGGATCAATGAATGTGAAGAATATTTTGAGTATGAAGATGTTGAAGATCCTGATAGGGTCAAATTTGCGAAGGCCAGATTGAAAGGTCATGCGAAGATCTGGTGGCAAGAGATTCAGTTGGAGCGAAATAGAAGGGGAAAGGAGAAAATCACGAGATGGGATCGGATGGTGGATAAATTAAAGCAACAGTTCATTCCTGTTGATTACGAGCTTGACCTACTGAAGAAAATGCAAAGTTTGAAGCAAGCAGGAAGATCTGTTCAGGAGTATACAGAGGAGTTCTATCAACTTCTCATCAGAACAGGCCATGCAGAAGCTGATAAGGAGAAAGTTGCCTGATACCTTAATGGGTTAAGGCCAAGCATTCAGGAGGAGCTGAATCTGGTTCGAATGAACAGTATTGAAGAGGCATACCAGTTTGCCCTAAAAGTAGAGGAAAAGTTGAACAAGAAGTTTGAGAGCAGACAAAACGGAAGAGGTCGTGGTGGACAATCTGGTGGACGGTCATATGGTGGCCGAAATGAAGATCCGAAAAAGAAAGATGAGGCCAGTAGCAGTCAGAATCAGCGAGGAAATAATTCCAATCATTTCCAGGATCAGAATAATAGAGATCAGAGAGGAAGAGGAAGAGGACAAGGATCTGGCAGAGGTGGCTTCCGTGGAACATGTTTTCACTGTGGAGAAGAAGGTCATAGGGCATTTGAATGTCCTCAGCGCCAAGGAAGAACAGATAGGAGAAATGAAGGCCAGGCCAGAGTTGCACATGTAGATGAAGATGCCAGATCATCAAATTCTGAAGATGCTGAAAGAGGAGAAACGTTGATTAACAGAAGAGTCCTGTTGAGTGGTGAGAATGAACCTGAGCAAAGGAGCCTGTTTCGCACCAGGTGCAAGTGCGAAGGTAAATGTTGTGATATGATTATTGATAGTGGAAGCACTGACAATTTGGTGTCAGAAGAGATGGTGACAAAGTTGAAGCTCAAGAGACAGAAACACCCACATCCATATCGGATTGCCTGGGTACAGGATGACCACAAGGTCATGGTCAATGAACAATGCCTGGTGAAGTTCAAGATTGGCGGATACCAAGATGAGGTATTGTGTGATATCATATCTATGGATGCATGTCATATGTTGTTGGGTAGACCATGACAGTTTGACAGATGTGTTGTACATGATGGTCGTGCGAATACCTATTCCCTGACAAAGGATGGAGTGCAACATAAGCTAAAACCGTTGAAGGAGACTGAAGAAAAGGTATGTGGTAATGCAAGGATAACTTTTGTTGATGGAAGAAATTTCCTAGATGGTATGAGGCATGAGCATGTATGTTTTGCTTTAATTCCAAAAGCTGGTAAAGAGGAAGTAGAAGATGTTCTTGTAGAAGTTGTAGATTTGTTGAATGAGTTTCAGGATATTGTATCCGATAACGTGCCTGATGGATTACCACCAGTCACAAAGATCAGTCATCAGATGGACTTGATCCCAGGAGAAAGTTTTTCGAATAAGGCAGCACACAGAATGACACCTGCAGAAAGTGAGGAGTTGAACAGACAAGTACATGAACTGTTACAGAAAGGATTGATCTATGAGAGTCTGAGTCCCTGTGCTGTACCAGCGATATTAGCACCAAAGAAGAATGGAGAGTGGAGGATGTGTACGGATTCTAGGGCAATAAACAAGATCACAATCAAGTACAGGTTTCCATTGCCACGAATGGATGATATTATGGACTGTTTGAGTGGAGCTGTGTATTTCTCAAAGATAGATCTGAAGAGTGGATATCATCAGATTCGGATCAGAGAAGGAGATGAATGGAAGACTGCCTTCAAGACAAAGGAAGGACTATATGAGTGGTTAGTCATGCCTTTTGGGCTAACCAATGCACCGAGCACTTTCATGCGGCTCATGAATGAGGTTCTGAAAGAATTTCTGGGTAAGTTTGTCATTGTTTACCTAGATGATATTTTGATCTTTAGTAAGACATTGGATGAGCATATGATGCATATTCGTATGGTATTTGAGAAGTTGAGAAAAGAGAAATTGTTGATTAATTTGAAGAAGTGCAGTTTTGTGAAGAAAGAGTTAGTGTATTTGGGATTTGTAGTTTTAGCAGAAGGTCTAAAAATGGACCCAGAGAAGGTACAGGCTATCCTTGAATGGCCTACTCCAAGGAGTGCTACTGAGGTAAGATCTTTTCATGGTCTAGCTAGCTTTTACAGAAAGTTTATCAGAAATTTTAGCAGTATTTGTGGACCCTTGACTGAAACAATGAGAGGGGATAGAAAAGAGTTTAAGTGGACTAATGGGGTAGAAAAGAGTTTTCAATTGTTGAAACAAAAAGTTACAGAACAACCTGTTTTAGCACTTCCAGATTTTAATAAGGTGTTTCAAGTACATTGTGATGCTAGTGGTATTGCAATAGGAGCTGTCATGAGCCAAGAAGGTAAACCTGTTGCTTATTTCAGTGAGAAATTAAATGATGCCAAGAGAAAATATTCTGTTTATGATCAGGAATTTTATGCTATAGTTCAGGCATTGAAAAAGTGGAGGCACTATCTGCTTCCTAAGGAGTTTGTTTTGTATATTGATCATCAAGCTTTGCAATATTTGAATAGTCAAGGAAAATTGAATCAAAGGCATTTGAAATGGGTTGAGTTTTTGCAGAGTTATACATTTGTTTTGAAACACAGGAGTGGAAAGTCTAATAGGGTTGCAGATGCTCTTAGCAGAAGGCAACTATTGCTGACAGAAATGCAGATTGAAGTGGTTGGGTTCAAGGAACTCAAGAATCTGTATCCAGAGGATCCTGATTTTGGTAAAGCTTGGAAAGCTTGTAGAGAACCTGTTACTCTAGACAGGACGAAGTGGCTGGATTTCATCATCCAGGACGATATGCTATTCAAAGGGAGTCAATTGTGCATTCCACGAAGTTCTATGAGGGAGAATCTCATCAAGGAGAAGCATAGCGGAGGATTGGCTGGACATTTTGGTCGTGACAAAACCCTTTCTTTGGTTAGTGAGAATTACTATTGGCCACAGTTACAGCAAGATGTGAAGAAGTTTGTACAGAGTTGCAGAGTATGTCAGATGGCGAAAGGAGTGAAGCAAAATACAGGGTTGTATCAGCCATTACCTGTACCAGAGAAGCCTTGGGAGGATATCAGCATGGACTTTGTTCTGGGTTTACCGAGGACTCAGCGGGGACATGATTTAATTTTTGTGGTGGTTGACAGATTTTCAAAGATGACACATTTCATTCCCTGCAAGAAGACTAATGATGCTATTCATGTAGCCGAATTGTTTTTCAGAGAAGTAGTGAGACTTCATGGTTTGCCAAAGACCATAGTTTCAGATCGGGACACTAAGTTTGTTGGATATTTCTGGCGTACATTGTGGAAGAAGTTGAAGACAGATTTGAAATTCAGTTCATCACATCATCCACAGACTGATGAATAGACAGAGGTGGTGAATAGGAGTTTGGGAAATTTGCTGAGATGTTTGGTTGGAGATAAGCCAACAGGATGGGATTTGATTTTACCACAGGCAGAATTTGCATACAATAATTCTGTCAACAGGAGCACTGGTAAATCACCATTTCAGATTGTATATGGAAGTAGTCCAAGAAATGCATCTGAATTGAGAAAGATAGATAAAAGAGAAATAAGTAGTGCTGAAGCTGAAGATTTTGCAGAACACTTGAAGAACATCCATGAGGAGGTGAGGAAGCATATTAACAAGATGAATGCGCAGTATAAGGCTAAGGCAGATGAGAAAAGGAGGCATAAGAAATTTCAGGTTGGTGATGAAGTCATGGTTTATTTGCGGAAGGAGCGGTTTCCGGTTGGTACATATAACAAGTTGAAAATGAAGAAGTTTGGGCCATGTAAGATACTGAAGAAGCATGATTCAGGAAATGCATATGAGGTAGAATTGCCTAGTGAGCTAAATATTTCACCAGTGTTTAACATTTCAGATCTGACAGAGTATCATGAAGGAGGTGTTGAAGATGAGATCACAGCAGCATAGTGGAGTATTCCAGCAACTAGTTCAGACACTAAGGAGATCGAAGATATACTGGATAGTCGTGTTGGCAGAAGCACATGGAACAGGACATATGAAGAATATCTGGTCAAGTGGAAAGGATGACCTATTGAAGATTCATCATGGCTGACAAAGGAGGAGGTTAGCCGTCTTGGTTTTCCTCTGCACACCTGAGTCGTGACAGGGTCACTTCTCAAATTACCCTGGGTGTCTGATGCAGGAGCATCCTAGGTGTAAGAGCAATCTTGCATCACCCAAAAATATTTTTCTTTTTATTTTCAATAAGGGCTATTTTGTGCAGAGCTACTATTTACGAAAAGTTACTATTTTTGGTAATTTTCGTATGTGCTCAGAATGATCTGATTTCTTTCTTGGAGGTTCATTTTGGTCATATAAGTCTGCCAGTAAAGTTTCATTGCCAGATCAAGTGTATATTGGAAGATATTAAAGATTTTCGGTATTGGCAGCAGGGTACAGAAACTTTGAACTCAGTTTTGAAGGCTTTAGAGGCCCCGAATGAGGTCAAAAATTTGGGTAACGGGCGCTTGCGCAGGTCAAGCCTGTAGAGCGCTTTGTGGCGTTTCCGAAATGGGGTTATAATAGCCGAGCGGGTCAACGGGTGACGACTTATGGTCTTCGGAAGTTGGGCCACCTGAAATGGCGAAAAATAATTTTCTTCAAAATTTCTGTTCGGGTTTCAAAGGTTATCTTGAGCCGACTATGATGTAATAAAATGTAAAATAAAATAATTCTAAGTTTGGTCGGCCTTATTGGCTAAAAATTCTGGAACCTTCCCAGGCGGTGGAAAATTGCCTATATAAGGAAGGCTGTATTATTGTCTTAGGAGTTCAGAATAGTTCTGGGTAGTAGATCTGGGTAATAGTTCGAGGCTTTGTCCTACAGAATATTGTAAGGGAATGCCCATGTGGCTTTGCATATTGTAATTCTGAAAGTTTGTAATTCCACATTTGTGGAGATAATAAGAAGCCAATTTTCTGTTCTTGCATATTACTGTTGTTGTTTCTCTATTTCTATTATGTGTTTGTGGTATTAAGGGGAGCACCCTTCATCATCTATTCAAGCTATAGAGGCTCTTAAGAAACTTCTCCGTGATAGTGATCAAGGTGTTAACCTCTTGCATGGTATTACTCACCTTGTGCATTCAAATGTTAAACCTTTAGTTCAAGAAGCTCAAGATGTAGGGTTGATTCCTCCTATCAGTAGTGTTGAACCTCCCTCTAAACCTTTACCTAGTATACCTACTTATACTCCTTCTTTGGTGACTATGACAGTTCCCTCTATCCCTATGAGTGTTCCTCTTGTGTCCCTTCCTACATCACAACCTTCATACCATAATGTTCCCTATACTTATCCCAATCCGCTTCCAACTGTAGTTCCTAGTGTTCCTCCAGTTGTGTCTTCTATCCCCACAGTCCCTTACACATTACCTAGTGTGTCTAATACTGTTGCTCCTCCTATTTCCTCTATTGATTCAACAATCATTAGTTTGGCTCAAACTGTATCATCCTTAAAACAACAACTTGCTTCCTTAACTCAAAACAAGTTTATTATTCCTACATGTGACATGGGAAGTCCTTTGTCCTTGGATATAATTCGAACTCCTGTTCCTCAGCAAGTCGATATGCCTCATCTTGAGAATTATAATGGAAAGGGAGATCCTATTCATCATGTTAAAACATTCCAAATCCTTTGTAGTGACTATGCTCATGACCATAGGATTCTAGCCAAACTATTTTCTTGAACATTCCATGACAAGGCCTTACAATGGTATTGTTCCTTGCCTTCTTACTCTATTGATTCTTTTTCTAAACTTTCTAATGCCTTTATCCAATAATTTCAAAATAATATTGGCCCGCAAGTATCTTTGACTGATCTAATGCATTGTAAACAAGGTGCTAAAGAAAAGTTGACTGAATTTATTTGTAGATTTAAGCTTTTGCATGCTTAGATTTCCTTTCCTATTCCTGATATTGATATTCAACGTATGTTTATTTCAAATTTGCAAAAGGATATTAGAGATAAGATTCTACTTACTGAATTTACCTCTTTTCAACAACTTTGTGTAGTGCTTCATAATTATATATTACAAGTGAGTCAATTTGAGAGCAACACTCCAATGGCTCCTATTCCAGTTGATAAGAGTGATGCTGCTCCTAATCCAAACAAGTTTCAAAAGTTCAACAACTATGTCAAGATAACCAAACAAATGAATGCAGTCGCTAATCAGGTTGTTGTTGCATCTCACAATGCCGCTGCCGTATCCATTGCTTTTCGACTAAATCGTATGTTTACACCTCTTTCTGAATCTTTGCATACTATTATGAATAGGTTGTTAGTTGCTAACATGATTACTTTACCTCCTATTCGACCTGTTTTACCTATTATAATGGCATCTAAATCTTTTAATCAAAATGCTTTTTGTCAGTATCATTGTCAAAATGGTCATGATACTAAGAATTATTTTTCTTTAAAACATAAGGTCCAAGATCTCATTGATACTAAAGCCTTATGTGTTGATAATCTGGATATTACTGGGAATTAGTCTATTTCTCCTCCTAATCAGAACCTTCAAATCTATACAAACCCTTTACCTTCACATGCTACTAATACTATTGCTCAGCCATCTTCTACGGAAATTGAATATGATTCAAAGATGGATGATATCAATCATGTTGTTAATCAAGTGGAGCATGTTGGTCACTTAATATCTCCACCTCAACCTCCACCTCAACTTCAACCTCAAACTTGACCTAAAGTTCAATTTAAATCCAAACCTAAACCTAAACCAAAAATTTAACACAAACCTCATCAACAATCTAAGGCTAAGAGACCTCGAGAACTTTTAATTACCTTTGATGACTTCGAGACTATTAAAGCTCCCGATGGTCCTCTTTACATTGTTGCTAGGATTGCTCAGAAATTGACTCGTGGTTGTCTTATTGATCCTACATCTCTAGTTAATGTTATCACTAAAGAAAATCTCTTTATGAAAAACTTACAACGTGATTCTTATGATACATCAGATGTATGGATTCAAACTTGCAATGGTTTTCTTTATCCATCATTTGGTTCTATTACTTTACCAGTTGAACTTTGTGGAAAAGTTGTGAACACTACCTTTGTTGTGGTTCCTACTTCCGATCAATTTCAAGTTAAGCTAGGTTTGCCTTGGTTGACTGCCATGCATGTTGTTGCTTCACCTATCCATAAGTGTATTAAGATCATTCATGATGATGAAGTGAAAATGATTAATCATAGTCTATATCAACCTTCTAGGCCTAGAGATTGTGCTGCTCTTGATTTCTTTTGGCCTTCATTACCTAATTCATGTCCTCCGTGACCTGATAATCTTTTTCAATCATACCAAGCTTATAAATGTCATAAGATTTTTTAATTAAGTTTACCTCCTATAGATCTTAATCGTGGTCTCTTACCTACACCTTCTATACCTCCTTTATCTATGGCTTCTAACCCTGTTGATCAAGTTCCTTTTACTGAATCTATCAAAGATCCTATGATTGTTTCTCCCAAGAATAACAATCCTATTGATCTTCCTAAAGAACCTATGAAGGATCCTCCGATTGTTCCTCCTAGTTATCAACCTATTTCCAACAAATAAAAAAGAAATTGCTCTGCTAAGGAACGTCATAAAAAGCATCGTGCTCATGCTAGATCTCAACGATCTTTACTTTTTTCAAACAAACCCTTGCATAATGTGTTAGACAACATTGTTCCTAATAATGATGTTCACATGCATGATTATGATGATTCTATTCGTATCTTAGATCCTATTTCAATTAATTTGGATGATGAAGATACTCTCGATGATACTAACGATGTTAATGATGAGTATGAGACTATTGACATTGATGTTGATTTACCAAATATGCTTTCATCTCAATTAACTCTTACACCTAGTATTGAACATTGTGATTCTCAAGAGGATCCTAGTTTGGAACTGGCTATCATCCCTACTGCATTGGATATAGCCCCTCTTGCGAGTTACCCACCTTCCCTAAATGATATACAATGAGAGGGGAAGAGTAGGCGACACACTTGATTGGCTTGTCCTTTGTGGTAGCTTTGTTGTGTGTTTGCCTGTTGTGTCGTGCTTCTCCCGTGATGTGTTTGCTAAATATTGTTAGATTCTTTTATACGATTCTTGTTACTTAGTTGGTGCAAGATGATGAAAGAATGAAAAATGTCATTCCATTCTTCTATGTGTATCTCCATTCTTCTATATGTTTTTCAATGTATGTTGTAAATGTGCTATTGTTTGTAAATGTTTCCTTGTGTAATCTGCTTGGATCCGAGATATGGTAGCACTAAATCTTTTTGGTCTCCATGTCATGGTCTGAAAAGATTCTTCTTCATATATCTTATGTGATCTTTCCTCCTTTGTGATGGTAGTTCTACTTCCTTTGGGGAATGATGTCAATTCATTTGCAATAATATCATATATATATATATAATCTTATGATCATACTGACCCCACAGTAGGTAGATCCCTTCTGTGTTCTCTGTATGTTCCTGTGATATTTCCCTTAATTTGACTTAATCTGGGGGCATCTCGATGTGGAAATGTAATTAGTGGAGTTGTTTATGTTTCTGTTAAAGTGTTAGCAATGAATTTAATGTGGGGGCATACACTATGCTCACTTATTGCAAACACACACACACTATGTTGAATCTTCTAAAGGTAACGCACATAAGTTGCTAAGTCCTGAGGAAGACGCACACTCAAAATATTTACACATTTCAAAACATTTTTCCTTTCTTTTTGGATTAAGAACTAATCCTTAAGAATAGATTTATATTAGGATCTCTTGATCCCTCCAATTTTCAAGCACACATACATTTTGATCCCTTAAGGTTGAAGGTGTCCTTAAGATCAAATCGACCTTTTGATTTCATTCTTATGGAATAAGAATATTCCTAGGAATAAATCTTTGATGGGTTGACTAGTGAGTAGCCACATTAACTAGGTGGTTAAATTCCATCTTTCTAGTTGCACCACTTTCTTGTGTGATTCATAATGGGACATAGGTTCTCATTGGGCAAGGTAATCACACTCTTTCTCTCTCTCTCTAGAGATGTCTCTCTTATCTGTGATCTAGGAGTCGACGAAGACTTGAGTCCCTGGGGGCTTGGGATCTCTTTTTTTCCCTTAGATTACGATAAGATTATCTTGTTATCTTTATCTCCTTTACCAAGAGTTTGCATCGAGTCCATACTCTTGCTAAAGTGGGGGCTTAATGTATCATCTTAAAATGGAAGCACTTCTATGTTAAGAGTGTTTAGCCCTCCGAGTAAGTGGTTTGGGGTCATGTTAAGTGCCTTGATTGGATCTTTGCATGTATTTGGCTTTCCCCTCCGCTTTTTGCTTCCTTTCTGCACTTGATTTCCTCATTCCAGGTGAAATTAGGGTTAAGGTCTTAGGGACTTTTCCTAATTTTTCCTCTTTCATGGCTCCACTTTCTGGGTAGGGTTCACAAACAAGACCTCCTAGTCCTTCATCATACCGCTCAGAGGATTTTCTATCTATTCTAGACACTGGGTCCTGTTCTAACAGCAAATTTTGCATTTCTGGCACTGCCTGGAACCTCTGCTTCAGATTTTGGCTCTGTCAAGGTCTGAGGTCAAGAACGACCTTGACCCTAAGTAGGTTAGGGTCGACCTCGACCCTAACCAGTTTAGGGTTGACCTCGACCCTGACCTCATCTCGCCAAATTTCAAATTTTGGGTTGTCAGCAATTTGGCTTTCAGAAATTTTATTTTCCCACCTCCGGGCCGGCTATTTTGGGCTTCGAAATGGTAAATCCTTTAATGATATTTAATTAAGGTCTATTTTTCTAAAGTTTAGGAACTAATTGGATTTAATTCTCCAAGGTGGCCCTTCTAGAGGATTGTGAGCTAATTCACTATAAAAGGAGGCCTTCCTCTCTCATTTTCAAGTTTGATCTCAAGAAATCAAGTGTTCAAGTCATCAAGCCATCAAGCATCCAAGCATTCAAGCATTCAAGCATCCATTCATCAAGGAGATCCATTGTTAGCTATTGAAGGATTCAATCTCTTTGGAGCCCCCTTGAAGATCCATCCTTATCCATCCATTCAAGCCTTGTCATATGCAAAGATCAAGTCAAGCTTGGTGTTGAAGATCAAAATACCATTGATTAGAGACATCTTGCCATCCATTGAAGCTCTCCTACTTGTGGATTTGAGGATTCGAATCCTCTTCAAGGACTTCAACATAAGCAAGGTGATTTGTTTCAATTACTTTGTTTATGCTACATACATTTCAATTCAATTTCAAGGTTAATTCCTAAATTGGGGTTTGCCTTGCCCCCATACAACCAAAAACCCCCATTTTATTGTAGGTACAGGTGTGAAATCTTAGATTTGAGAGCGAATTCGGATACCCTTTTCAAAAATCTTTTAGGATATGTGAACAAAATCAGAATCAGACTTCAAAATAAAAATGTGGTCTTTGACCTTTTAAAAGGTCAAAGTCGACCTGTGTGAATTTGAAGAAAAGATTTCTGGGTTTTGTCTGCCTTGACATTTCCAGTCTAGATTAAGTGATGAAATCTTCAGAAAGTTCATACAGAGGCCATAATTCATCATTTTCCAGATCTGCCCTAATTTCAAGGTTAGTACTTGCACTTCAATTATTTCAATATCAAACATAATGCTTTCTATCTAGGGAAACATAAGATTGGTTCTTTCTTCTATATTTTCAATCAAATTGATTCAATTTTGTATTAGCCTTTTAAGTTGATCAAATTGGATCTCCTTGTTGGGAATTTGGGTTTGAGAATTGATCTCATATTTCCCTCTTTTCATCCTCCTAAAACAATTTAAAACAACCATATTAGGTTGAATCCATTTTAACCTAATATAGTGGCAAACAGTTTTAGTATTCGAGAAGATGTGTTAATGTACCCACGGTTTTTTGGAGTTTGTGTGTCTTTGTTTGATATCTATATCTCTGTCAAGGAAGGAAGTCACTTTTGACTGTCAAATCCGCTTATGCAACTTTGTTGACAAATTTAAATTTTTTTAGTTTTGTTAATTTTCAAAGCAAAGTAAATTTTTGATAGACCAAAACAAGACTATTATTCTCAGCCTATCATGAAGTTACGACCCTAAATTGTATCTTCTCCACAAAATACTTAAGACGGATGGATGAAAGTCAAGTTAGGGTAGAATATTTCAATAAGCTCAATGCTCAGATTTGCAAGGGATGTAAAACTGCTTTAGGGCCGATGCCCTAAACTAGATGCATTACATGTATTTAGTTAACAAAATAAATAACATTGTAACAAGGATTGAATGGAATGAGTATTGAACCTGTTGATTCCTGGGTTTGGATTCATCAAAGATAGTAAGCATCAATACCAACCTCCCGTAACCACCCTCAAATTATTCCAGTCGAAGTTGACCTAGCCTGATCAACTAGGTTGAACATTTCTGAGACCATTTGAAGGTGTCGAGGAAGATTGCTATTGTTGTTTGTGGATTCAAACAAGAAATAGAGGAAACAACAATTCAATGCTAAATAACTATGCCCAAATCTATTAATAAACCCTCGGGAAAGAACCATGTTACAATCAAATCGAGAAGTTATTATGCCTTTCAATTCTAAATAACTATGCCCAAATTTATTATACCTTTCCCTGTTTCTATTTTCAAAGGCCGAGGACAGTCATAAGAGTCTTCGATATCACCTAAATCTATAAACACAAACAACCCCTTCTCAGTTTTCTTTCAACATCATTGTTGATACATGACGTGGGTCTGTTGACGCTATACGAACATACATATATGTGATAGTCACCTCTTCCTATCTCCAAATGCTAACAACAACATACATTGTCATTCGGAGACCATTCTGAATGGTTTTGCCAGTGTTCCAACTCGGTCTCCTTTGAATACGACTGTCATTGTTTTCCAATTGAGACTAGGCAAACCCGAACACATAAATAAGATATATTCTCTGTTAAACTTTAAGAACCCAAAAACCAT
This sequence comes from Chamaecyparis obtusa, assembly GCA_027943335.1. Classification (NCBI taxonomy): domain Eukaryota; kingdom Viridiplantae; phylum Streptophyta; class Pinopsida; order Cupressales; family Cupressaceae; genus Chamaecyparis; species Chamaecyparis obtusa. The sequence continues at coordinate 645,320 of BSBK01001760.1, read as the reverse complement.
TTGGGTAGTAGATTGTAATAAAGAAAAAGAAAGTCTAAACAAAATAAATTGCAAATCAGTGAATCGAAACATTTAGAAAAACCAAATAGTCACAGAGGGAAATCATATGAAAATATGGAATGTATTTTATTCATCTCTTTGTACTACATTGATATCCATATCTCCAAGCCCTGTTTTGGTCTCTGGTTCAATGATTGTATGCATGAAGAATCCATACATTGTGTTCTACACTGACAATGATCGAATTAAAGGGTTTTTGTAATGTCCCGTGTTAGGACTATGTAATATATCTATCAAATTTCAATGCTCGGGTACTTCTGTAATGTTCCCTTAAGGGATTTCTAAGGATTTGGTCTATATTTTTATAGTTCAAACTGTAATATTTTCTGGAGTCCAAAATCATTATTTCTAAGCCCTACCCATACTTTATAATAGTGGACATAACATAGCCTCTCCTCATAGTTACTGATTTCACATCTTGACTAGTGCTACTAGCTATTGGATGATCTCTTTCACTGAGACTCAATCACAGTGTTGTCCTATTCTCTTATCCATCATCTTTTGTGCTCACTATCATGAGGAACTCTATGACACTCTAAAAGTGCCATTCCAACTTATCAACATTGTCTTTTCCATTTGCAGTGTATACCACTGCTTTTGAGCAGCGATTTAATGGTCAATATAAGATATAGAGATGTTTTCAAGAGGAGAGGCAATGATATGTATTTTGTTTCTAATGATGTATTCACTACCACAAGACTGTTGGTATATATTGCACCATAGTTCTATTATCCATGATTGCAAAATTGTCTTGTGGTAGTGAACACATCATTAGAAATAAAATACATATCATTGCCTCTCCTCTTGAAAACATCTCTATATCTTATATTGACCATTAAATCGCTACTCTAATTGTTCCCTTTACCACTACTACTCCTTTATACATAGTCACCATGACTCCTCATGCTTGGTATGGTTTTCCATTTCTTTCATTACACTGGACATTGCTTCCTTGTAAGATCTAATGCCTTCAATATTTTTTTATCTCACAACTCATAAGGATTGATGTGATGATAGCCTCATGCTCTTCATTCCATGGTCTAAAACTTTGTAGAAAACATGCACCTCTTGATGCTACTGCCAGCTTTTACTCTGCTCTTTGAAAGACAATATGACACCTCTCATTACATACACTATGGCCCTGTAGTTGACTGTCATATCAGTGGGTAAGATTTACATCTTTTAATCTGGCCATATTTTCATCATGTAGTCATTATTAAAGTAGTAAATATCATCCCTCAAGCATTGAATAACATTGTTTTGAGGCACTCTTCTTGAACATGAATCTTTTCTTTCAAAACACTGTCATTCTATTTTGTAGAAACACTAACAATAGTCTCTTTATGGCATTGTTGATCACCACACCTTCACATTCATGAAAATCTATTAATGCTTTCATCTTTGTCATGATATAGTACTCTCATTTCAATCTTTGAATATCACTACCTTTTAGAAACTGTTCCTCTTTTGATTTTTATGACATCATTCCTTATTGTGGCTATGAGCCTTTATAATAGTGCATGTTCTTTATTCATTGTGCTTTGCAATCATGCATGCATGATCTCTATTATCTCTTGATGACTATTATAAGAGTGTCTTTGTGACTTATCATAAACCATATGAATCATTATTTTTTATCACTTTATACCACTGTGACAGTGGATAAGCATTGAAGAAGAACTTTCTTTAAACATTTATTATCCACATTGTTTTGGCATCTTTTTAAATCATGAATTGTTACACTTATCATCACCTCATCAAGCCTATTTGACAATCAACCTTGTCTATAACTAAGAACTCAAAAGTGTTGTTTGTCATTGGGACTAATCTTTGCTTACAAATTTGATCACCATTTATTGACATCCTTTTGATAGTCACTTCTCAAGACACTTGGATGCATTTTTTTCTTTCGTTCTTACTATTCCTTCACATTACTGATCATCTTTTGTGCTCACTTTCATGAGGAACTCTATGACACTCTAAAAGTGTCATTCCAACTTCATCAACATTGTCTTTTCCATTTACAATGTATACCACTACTTTTGATGCATGTTGAATGCCCTCCCATTTAGCTAGTGTCTCCTCTAATAGTCATCTTTGAATTTTGACCTTTTCTCTCTACTTTTGTAGACAATGCCATTCTTTGCCTTATCATCTATGTCTACTCTTTGCTTTGACATACATTATTGGAAGTTACTTTGAATGTGGTGGATCATGTGTTCTACATAGTATCATTGTCTGCTCTTCTCTTTTACAATGTCTATCACTGTTCTTCACAAGAGTTCTTTTGTCACTTATCATGACTGCCAGAGATCTAATAATTCAAAAATCTTAGAAACCCTCCTCAAAATAGTAGAGATTTTATTTTCGCAAAAAAAAAGATGTATCTCCCTATGAACATTTTAATGAAAACTAATTCTCTTTCTTTGACATCTGCCATTCCTTGTTACTTCCTTCAACAATTTACTATTTTTCTATGTCTGAAACACGCCTTTGAATGTCCAAAGAATGCTTCTAATCTTTACATGAAATATATATTTCATCTTTACCATAGTTATCTGCCAAATATGAATTAATCCCCTTCAATGATGATAAATGTTGATGGTAGTCCCAAGTATAGTCTGAACAAAATATTAATTCCTCAATGTGTTCCTCTCTTTGAGACTCTTAAATTTTTTTGTTTTAATTTCTAACTTTTAAATTCAAATTACTATTTATAAAGTTAAATCTTAAATGTCAAAGATCATATCAGATAGATTTAATTATATTTCAAGCATAATTGGTAAGGTTGATGGTATGTTTCTTGATTACACCCCCCACCAAAATTTAAACTCTTTGAGGTATGTATGATATAAAAAATGAGACCAGTACCATAAATAGGATTTAAGAGATAATGAACTCTTATATGCACAAAAGCACAGGTAATGAACATTCAGATTTGCCTAAGCAATACTTTGAGTAGCCCTCCTACACGTACTATTGTGAAAATCATCACAAGTCCATTTGTTGGAGGGCTACTCAAAGTACACATGTTTGGAGGTCTGAAGGAAACAAGAGAATTTGAAGAGTCACGATTCTTAAGATTGTACTTAATATAGCCAAGCTTCATTCAATGGTACATTCAAACATAAAACAAACCATTCTTAAACCAGATTAAACTAGTAAACCAAAGGACATACTGATTATAAGTAAACTAGTAAACCAAAGGACATGCTTTTACTACTAAGTCTCTATTTGTTGGGCATATTGATTATAAGTACTTGACATATATCACAAGTTTTTCTAATTAAGGTTGGCGGGACGATTACACCTATCTTAAAAAAAAATGTCAAATCATTATGCTTTCAAATCAATTACCTATCGAAGTATCCCTTGTGAGGGAGAGAAGCCAAACACATAAAGAACATGCACATAAACATGGCAACTAAAAAACTTAAATGGAATACACCAAGAAGTACCAAATGATGAATGCTCAATTGTTGTAATGGCAAAGCAATATCAAAACCGTCCATTTCTAGAACTTGATTTTTCTATAGTCCTAATGATTTTTCTTATTTCTTGTCTATGCTTTGTGACAAGATTTTGAACATTGTTGACATACTTAAATGGAATACACAATACCAAATGATGAATTCCCAATTATTGTAATGGAAAAGCATCAGAACTGTCCATTTCTAAAATTTGATTTTGTATAGTCTTAATTATTTTTCTATAGTCCTAATAATTTTGAAAATTGTTGACAAAGATTGTTTCTTTTTTATTATTATAGTATAAATGATTTTTCTATAGTCATAATGATTTATCTTATTTTTTGTCTTTTGTCCCTTTTTTATTTCCTATGTCTGTGCTTCGTGATAGGATTTTGTCACCTTCTTTTGATGGTATATTTCATTCACTCTATGTGGAATACTATTTTGTTCACTATTTTATTTCAACTTGATATTTCTTTCATTTTTCATATACAAGAGACTACACATGCTGATAAAAAAATGAGCTATTTGATTTAGGTTTACTTTTCATTTTTGTAAATGGTTAATATTTCTGATGGTACTCCTTGGTGTATTTCATATAAAAATAATAAATGTAGTAACGATGGTGCAGTGCATTATTGATATTGGCTTGATGACTCTTGTCAATGTGCCAAACTGTCAATGTGGTGGTGGGCAGTGTGTGTTGAAGCCTTTACGGACACCGAACAACCCTAGATGACAATTTTGGTATTGTCCAAATAGAAAAAAGTTTGCTAATGTGTATATATTTAATGTTTCTAATATAAATACTATTCATTATTGTATGCACCCTAAAATGGTCGCCTAGACTTTGGGCCCCATTTATTCAATTTATCAATCCTGAATCATTTTTATCAATAATCAATATTTTCAACAATATCAATTTCTTGATCAAATCCTAATTTCGATCATATATTGGATTTTTATCCTTGGGCTAACCATTTATCCTAAGTCTTTATTTAATTAAAAGGAATATTTCCTCCCCTTTCAATTAAATAAAAAGCCCCACTTTCCTCTTATCCTAAGTTGCACAAATAAAATATTATTCCTATTTTATAAAAAGGGAAAAAACACTTTTTGTCTCACATGAGGCTCAAAAGTCAACATTTCACTTTCATTGGAGGATGTTTGTGCACATGGATTGCTCCTCTTTCAACCTCCACCGCTGATTAAGACTTTTTGCCTCTTAATCCCCATGGTCCATTTCTCCTCATTTCTTATAAAAGGAGAGCTCTCTCCTTCATTTGCATATCCATATTTTATGCTATTGTTATGCTACAGGTTTTTTAGGTCATCTTGGAGCTTTTGGAGACATTCTTGCATCTAGGGTTTGAAGATTTGGAGCATTGTTGGCATTCATCTTAGATCTTCATCAACACTCTATCTTCTTGTCTTCATTCTTGCATCATCATGGCTTTCTTGCTTCATAGTTAGATTTCATTTCTTGCATAGTAGCTTCATTTTCATGGCATTCTTAGTTTAGATTTCCTTTATGCTTTAGATTACTTCATCTATTTTAAATAGGAGGCATTGTAATCCATTGCTATTTCCTTTCATAGCTTAGTTTGTACTTTCATTTTCATAGCATAGCTTGCACATTTGCATCTTCATCTTAGTTGCATTGCATTTCATTTCCATTTAGATTCTTGGAGATATTGGCACTCTTGCCCTTGTCTTCACTTGAATCTCTCATTGTATGGTTGACTAGCAAGGTCACCTTCTTGTAGCTCTAGCTGAGAGCAAAACTCATAGTCCCTTGCAACTCCATGCATAGAGAGCTATGAGCCGCTTTGTGAGGCCTCACTCTTGAGTAACCTTGCATGTAATGGTTCATAGAAGTGCATATTTTAGTGTGTACATTTCTGGCGCCCACCGTGGGGCAGAGTAGATTAGCTTTGTCCCTTTAATTCTGTATTTTTCGTCAATATTTTCGTCAATTTTCGGCTCAGTTTTTAGTCTCTGATTTTTGTCTCAGAGTATCGCGCGATACTTCTCAGAAATATCGCGCGATATACCTTTATATAGCGGTGCGATACTTCGCGCATGCTAGAAATATCGCCCAGTTTGAAGAGAAATATCGCGCGATAGTTCGCCCCTGACGGACTATCGCCCGACCTGCCTGGAATATATCGCCCACTAGTACTGAGGTATATCGCCTGGCGTAAGGTGAAATATCGCGCGGACTGAGAAGTTCGCCTGGTGTCGGGTGAAGTATCGCGCGATACTGTGTCTGTACCTAGTAGTGACCTATTTTTCCACTCTGGAAAATGGGTGCCCATTTTTTTTGAAATTTTGCAAATGGTATCAAAAGTTTAAGTGTGATATATCGTTGGAAAGGTCTTTCCGAGCCTAATCCAACCATGATGGTTTCATTTTCAGATTTTATCATTTGATCAATTATTTTTGCAGATTATCTAATTTTTCATGTATTAATCATTGCTAGATTTTAGATTTTGATTCTCCTAACTCTTGTTGGTCTAACAAGTTGTGGTTGTAGGTGCTCTCATTACTTGAAATTTGTCAAAAGAATGCATGTCAAAGAGGGCTACTACTGGTTTTTGTAGGGCTGCCCAAGCATAAAAACAAAAAAAAAAATCTTGCTTGTTTATTTGCTTTCCTTTTAAGTGTGGCAAAAACTAGTTGTTTCATTTATTAGGCACTTAAGATCTTATTGTAGGAATTCTTGGGTGGTAGGAGAAGTATGCTCTTCACCATTTTGGTGAACCAGAAAATCTTGACCCATCTTTGAATTTTGAAAACAAGAGGGTAAATGAACTTTGCTTGGTGTGTTTGGGAGAGATTCTTGAGATAGGGGAGTATGCTCTTCACCCTTGTGGTGAACCAAAAACCTTGAACCTCAAGAGTTAATCCACTTTTTGTTTAGTATAGAAATCCTTTAGCGGGCCTGCTCTTGAGCAATCAAGAGGAACGACCCAAGTGGGGACAACCTTGTCATCATTTTCCTTGGTGGCGAGTGATTCCAACTCACTATAATCTCAAGGCTATCAAGGACACCAAAAACCTTGATAGACATAACACTTGTCTTCGTTTGATGTGAGTAGCTCATGGGATTGCGACCATGAGGAAAACATTGAACAAGAATGCTTAAGGTACTCTTGAGGCCGCGAGGTCCTAGTCCTTTATGAGGAGCAAGAGGGGTGTTGTGAACGGAAATCCTTACTAAGAACCATTAGATAGAAGCCACCCTCTTTTAGCCACTTATCTTCTTAGTGCAAGGATTGATCCAAGTGGTTTACCCGGATCACCTTAAGATACTCACCATATGTGTCCCTTTGGTTGTGTTGTTTGACACTTCCATGACAAAACCAATATCTCTTGTGGGCAACCACTTGGTGTGAGGCAAGGGGGCATCAAGTTGTGGGCTAAGTTGATGAGTAATGAGCCTTGTCTTGTAGGTAGATTTGCTTGAAGTGTCTTCGATTGTGTGATACCAGTGTAAATGTTCTTGACATACAAACAATCGGTAGCATTCATAGGGTGCTTTTTCAATTTTGATATCACAAGTGCTTGTCTTGGCAAGGTTGCTTTTGCCCTTGTTTCAAGTTTTTGGAGACATGTTTGATCCCCTACTGTTTGCAAACCTGTCCAAATACTATTAAAATTGTGATTGAAATCAGACATTTTCACCCTTAGATTCAAAATTTGCACAAATTGGTCAAAATCAACATCAGTATCGCATTTGCCCATTCTTGGTGAGAAAGATTATCTCTAGAATTGTTAGTCACATTCTTGGAGAATTTTAGTACTCTTATTGTCTAAATCACTTTCATTTATCTCAATTTTAATTATATTTTGGCCTAGCCCAACCTCCTGGTTCAAAAGTGCAAGGGTAGTCACCCTTTGATTTGAAGCACTTCTTTGACAGTGTTGGTAAAGCCCCTTCTTCTATCTTTTCATTTCTCTTTGGACAATAGATAACTTTGATTATCCTAGTTTGGTGTTGACATTTTGTGAGGTCATCCTATTACCAGTCTTCCTTGGTTAGTCCAGATCTTAGATCCTAGGTGTTGTCATGTTGCTCAACATCTCAATGAACGTTATGGTATCAATTGCACAAGATGGCTCTTAGTCTTCTTCTTTTTTCTCCATTTTCCATGTTCTTCTAAAGTCTTCTACTCCCATGGGAAATTCTTCTTCTTCTTCTTGATTCTTTTCCTCTTATTATCTAGTCTACTTTCTTCTATTCATCTATTCATTTCTTCCATGCTTGATTCCTCCTCTTCTATAACCATGAATCTTGACTATCTTGTTAAGGAACCTCTCTTAAGAATAGATGATCTTGAGCTCATTGACATATTTGAAAAGTGTTGTTCCTCCAAAATTCTCATGAGTGATGAATTTATAGCAAAAATAAAAGAAAAGATGATTAAATCAGATGCCTTTGCTAGAATCATAAACATGATCATATCACGATCTTCTTCCAAATATTCTTCATCATCTAAATCTTCTCATTCTTCTTCACCTTCCAAGTCTTATCATGACTCTTCCAGACATCATTCTCATTCTTCATATTCTAAGTCTTATCATGATTCTTCTAAACACTATTCACATTCTTCATCTTCCAAATCTTATCATGACTCTTCTAAACATCATTCAAATTCCTCATTATCCAAGTATTCTTCTTCCATTAGGTCTTCACCTTCCTCTTCTTCACGATCTCGTTCTTCTTCTACTTCTTCAAAGAGTCTTACTCCTCATATCAAAACATACCATAATGAGCAACGCGATGATGACACCTATGTTCCTAAGAGTCCTCCTCGTCGTGCGCTTAGGCTTACTAAAGGGTCATCCTATTGGGTAGATTGTGATGGGGATCCATATGATTCTGAATTTGAAGAATTCTTTGATGATTTTTGTGAACAATACAATATTCCTACTAAAGAGAAGAAAATCTACCGCGCTGATTTCAAACGTCAAAAGAATCTCTTGTCTAAAAAATCTCATGCTGAAAATAAAGATTACACTCTCCAGCAAGATCATGTTAATGCTGAACCTTTGTCTTGTGATGGTCCCCTTCCATCCTCTACTTCCTCCAATATCCACACATCTCCTAAAGCTGCTAAGTCTTCCAAATCTTTCACAAAGCCTTCAAGGAGCCTTAAGAGCACAAATCCTTCATCCAACAAAGATCCTAATGCTTTCCATGCGGTTCCATATAGTTATCCTCAAGGGCCACCTCTTAAAGATACTCAAGATAACCTTCACTTGGCTGCAAATACTTTCAATAATGTCAAACCTAAAGAGCCTAAGCCTTCATCCGCTATAATGCCTATTTCAGCTAGTCCTTCACCACCTCTTCCAAAGTCTTCCATACAATCCCAACATGCTTCCTTGTCCTTAGAAGTGGCTCCATGTCAAGAGGACTCTAAAAATGATAAAGAAAAGAACATAAAAAAAGATCAAGATCAAGAACCCTCCATGTCATCCAATTCTCTTCATGATGTGTCTCCTCCACTTTATGGTTCTTTTGATCCTCTACGCTCTTCCGCATTCATTCCACCATCTCCTAAGCAAGATCAAGCTACTACTTACACCGTTGAGCTTATTGATAATCAAAATAACCTTACCACACTTGCACTTTCCAAAGATGATACTTCCATTAAGGTTATTAAAAATGGTGTCATTACTTATGATGTAAAACCTATTGAAAATCAAAATAAAGTTGATACGCTTATGCTACCCAACGATACTTGTCAAGATCAAAGTCTTCCATCTTCTTGTTCTACCACTCCATGTTCACTTCCGCTTTCTGCTCTTCCTAAATCTTTGCAAGCTACGAATGATCCTATCAAAGAAACCGCTCCTATTCAAGATGTGCATGATCCTGTTGAAAATCCTAATGCTCATTCTAAAGATGCTGATATCCTTGGTTGTGATATAGATGCTGATGAACTTAATGATTATCCTTTTTCATCTTCCACGTCCATCCTTGGACCTCCTCCACCAATACTAAGGGCTTCACATCTTCCTTCCATTTTGGGCCCTTATGTCCCTTCACTTTCCCCTCCTAACTCTCCTAATTCGTCATCCATCTTGGGTCCTTACGTCCCTCCATCTCCTATCTTTCCTCAAGATCAACATAGATACATACCCTTGAATCCTTTTCATCCACCCACCCATCTAAACCAGTCGTATCGTCTTTCTTCTTCCACAAGTCCCAAGTCTTTTGGAAGTAACTTGAATGTTCAATACAAGAAAAAAAAGCAATACAAGAATCCATCAAAAAAAGAAGATCACCATGTCCCCTCTAATCGACATAGATATATAAAGTCAAAAGAGATATCTAAAAAGAAAACTACAAGACAAGTATGGGTTCCAAAATCCATCATTGAAGATATTCTCTCTAAATTATCAAAAGGAAATGAAAAGCCTAAGGCTATATGGATTCCAAAATCTCTCTTGAAAGAGTCTCATATTGAACAAAAAGTGAAGTTGACATTCAAGCTTCCAAAGGCTTCCACTTCATCTTCTTCCAAAAACATTCTTTCATTCCATGCGCCTGAACCGCAACCTCTGCTAAACATTTTCCATATTCCTTCTCATATTTCTCCATTCACATTTGAGAATTATAACAAGCACACCAACCCTCTCTTTGAGGAGTCAGATAGCAGTAATGAACCAGAATATGGTTCACATTTGGACTAGAATATGGTTTAGGTTTCCTCCATTTTTCCCGTCACCCTTCAAGGTGTGTATTGACGTTGATCTTACCTTTCTTTCCATCTACCTTTTCACATTCCTTCCATTCATTATCCTTCTACCTTCTCTCATTTTTCCTCATTTGCCTATTCCTTTTGCGTCTTCCTTTCCCCTTCAGCATCTTTGAGCATATCATTTTGGATCCTTAGTATATCAATGATTTATCTTTTCAAGGAGCACTACCTAAAAGCTTGCCTTCTTCCAAAAAAAATTATAAAATTCAAAAAAATAAAAAAATTCAAAAAGAAAAAAAAAATTGAAAAAAAAAATTAAAAATGTGCCATGGTGAAAACTTGGAAACAAGCACCTTGGTAGCAAAAGTAAAGAGAAATAAATTCATCCTATGGTGAAAACCACTCCCTTGTGGTGCCTTGGATAAGTACCATGATGAAAACCTGGCAATCAGGCATCATGCGTAGTTCTTCTACATATTTCATCCATTTCATCTTCTCTCTTTGATCTTGACAATGTTGACCTATACACAAACATTTGGCTATCTTGTGAGCTATCTTCCAATGATCTTGCTTTCATTCCTTTCATGTTTAGCCTTCATATTTATTTTCCTTCATTCATTCTAACGTTTCGCTATCCTTTTCCCCCTTGGTCTTGATCTAATAAAAAAAGTAAAATATGCTGTTATGAAGTCTCTTGACATGTCTACTCCTTTGGACTGCATCCTCCCTTCTTTTGCAGTGTACTTTTGTGGCTTATCCTATGCTATCCTCTCATTGCTTGTCCAAATGCGCTTTACATGACAATAATTTTTCCCTAGCTTGGGTACTCTTGAGGAGTTTGACCTTGAAGATTTCTTCCCTCCATTTGCCTTCATTCTCCTTTCCTCCATCTCTTCCACCAGCTTGCCATCCATCTTGTTTTCCACCTTCCTAGACATTGGGAATACACGATGTGATCTTTCTTGGGAGTTTGATGCCTATTTCTATCTGGGGGCATCTTTTGTATATATTTTATTGGTCCTGAAAAAAATTTCAAAAAAAAAAATTCATATATGATGCTGAAAAAATCCTACAAAGCATAAAAAGTCCTGAAAAAAATACAAAAAAATCAAAATATTCAAAAAATCAAAAAAATAGAAAAAGTGCCTTGGTGAAAACCTAGCAATAGGCGCCTTGGTAGCAAAAATACAAAAAAATTAAAAAATTCAAAAATCCAAAAAAAATGAAAAAAAGAGAAAAAATTGCAATAAATCCAAGTGGTGAAAACCTGGAAATAGGTGCTACTTGAAGCCTTTGCACCCCTATTTCTTAGCATGCGTCCTTGACCCTTAGCCACTTTCCCTCATGCCTTGACCTTATTTGACTTGGTCTGGAATTGGTCTTTGTCTTTGTCTAGGGGGCATGACTGTTAGCATTGGTTTTTTTAGAAACATTTGTCTCTCGGGGCATTTCACAACAGGTGTTTTTCAACACCACCCCAAACAGTGTTTTTCAACATTACCCTTGCGTCGAGTGTTTCTCAACACTTATCAGATGTCTTGCCTATAGTCTAAGTATGATGCGATATTTCCCATTTGCAGATATGATACTCAGAGTTTGACTCTATGACCAACACACACGCACTTAAACAATCAACTCGCTGGCGATATGATGACTTTATTTTTCTTTGTGTGCTGTCTATGAGGATTTCTTTGATGAGTGGTCTCTCCCTGGGAAGTTTTCAATGATGCCTAGCTAGAAGACTGAGGGTATGAGAACATGTTTTCTTTCTTTATCTGCTTGTGGGTATATTTTGTTGGTCCTAATTGTCATGAGCATTTATGCTGGTCTTACTTGACACTATGGATTAACAAGGTATTATCCTTGACTGTTTTGCGAGTGCATGCTTTTAGCTATCCTGACTTTCATGTGTCTTAATACAAGCATAATCTCGCTATAACAAATTTAGGTGATCTCACTGCATTAGTCATCTTGACCTATATGTCTTTGATGCCTAGGTGAGATTTCCACATTTCCATCTGATAAAGATCATATTCATATCCACATAGTCATGCTAGTGTGCATTGTATGATCTTACGATGCTACCAAACGCTCGATGATGATAATTAGATGTCTATAAGTGTTGTGACCTTGCAAGTCAACCACTTTCATAGTAGCTTGCATTTTTTTTTAGGTTCATGATAGTTTAGTTTTGCACTTTGCATATAGAGAGAGCTTTCCTTTTTATCATCTACAGACTAGTTGGTCAACTGTGCTCATTTTCTGATTCTTCTTGATCATATCTTTCATTTCTGGTCTTTCATATCACATCATTTTCTATCCATTTTCGGACTCGAAATCGAAATCTGAGTTGCGTTTCCAAATTTTCTCATTCTTCTACGCAGTTGACTAACCTTTTGAGGCATAATTCTTCGATCTTTGATGGAATTTCTTCCTTCCATGTCTCTCAAATTTTCTAGTCTTTCATCCACTCTATTTCTAGTCTTTTATTTCTATTCTTCTACTTCCTCACTGGGGCATGTTTTCATTTCTTGATGGTTAACCTCTTGACCTTTATCTTCGATTGTGATTTCATTTTGATTTGATCATCTTTATCGATTTGCTGTCTCTCCTCTACTTGATTTCGATTTCGATTCTGAGGGGGCAGTATTTATGGGATTCTCATCCCTAATTCTCTTGATTTTCCTGATTCAGACATCTTTTGTGAGCTTTTGCTCAAAACTTGAGATTCTTATCTCCCATTTTTAGACATTGATTATTGCCTAGCAGCGACGGTGATAGTTTTGTCTAAAGCTTGATTTGCACCTAGCAGCGATGGTGTTGGTCTAAGCTTTTGTTTATGTTTGTCCAGATGTGATCCCAAATCGACCTCATAGCTGAGTTGTTTTGTGATCCCAAATCGATCTCACATTGCAACTTCATTCTTTGACTACATGTGTTCCCAAATCGATCACACATTAGTCAAAGAGGGGCAAATGTATGCACCCTAAAATGGTCGCCTAGACTTTGGGCCCCATTTATTCAATTTATCAATCCTGAATCATTTTTATCAATAATCAATATTTTCAACAATATCAATTTCTTGATCAAATCCTAATTTCGATCATATATTAGATTTTTATCCTTGGGCTAACCATTTATCCTAAGTCTTTATTTAATTAAAAGGAATATTTCCTCCCCTTTCAATTAAATAAAAAGCCCCACTTTCCTCTTATCCTAAGTTGCACAAATAAAACATTATTCCTATTTTATAAAAAGGGAAAAAAGCACTTTTTGTCTCACATGAGGCTCAAAAGTCAACATTTCACTTTCATTGGAGGATGTTTGTGCACATGGATTGCTCCTCTTTCAACCTCCACCGCTGATTAAGACTTTTTGCCTCTTAATCCCCATGGTCCATTTCTCCTCATTTCTTATAAAAGGAGAGCTCTCTCCTTCATTTGCATATCCATATTTTATGCTATTGTTATGCTACAGGTTTTTTAGGTCATCTTGGAGCTTTTGGAGACATTCTTGCATCTAGGGTTTGAAGATTTGGAGCATTGTTGGCATTCATCTTAGATCTTCATCAACACTCTATCTTCTTGTCTTCATTCTTGCATCATCATGGCTTTCTTGCTTCATAGTTAGATTTCATTTCTTGCATAGTAGCTTCATTTTCATGGCATTCTTAGTTTAGATTTCCTTTATGCTTTAGATTAATTCATCTAGTTTAAATAGGAGACATTGTAATCCATTGCTATTTCCTTTCATAGCTTAGTTTGTACTTTCATTTTCATAGCATAGCTTGCACATTTGCATCTTCATCTTAGTTGCATTGCATTTCATTTCCATTTAGATTCTTGGAGATATTGGCACTCTTGCCCTTGTCTTCACTTGAATCTCTCATTGTATGGTTGACTAGCAAGGTCACCTTCTTGTAGCTCTAGCTGAGAGCAAAACTCATAGTCCCTTGCAACTCCATGCATAGAGAGCTATGAGCCGTTTTGTGAGGCCTCACTCTTGAGTAACCTTGCATGTAATGGTTCATAGAAGTGCATATTTTAGTGTGTACAATTATAATATAAGAACTAATGTAGACTGGGCATCCTAGATGACAATTTTGGTATTGTCCAAATAGAAAAAAGTTTGCTAATGTGTATATATTTAATGTTTCTAATATAAATACTATTCATTATAATATAAGAACTAATGTAGACTGGGCATCACAGGGAAATAATGGTTGTGGATACTTTAGTTGGGTCGATGACAACTCATCTGCATCTATCCGTCCATTTCCACTTATCTGTGATGAAGGATTTGAGTGAAAAACATGTCAGGCTAGGGAAAATTCTAAAATTATATTTTTATGACGCCTTCTTTGTATTGTAATCACATATCTTTGTTGCTACCATATTCAGAGATGAACTCAAGAATTAGTTAGTTTAGTATTTTCATTTTGTAACTAATATTTTAATATGGATATGACGTAACTTCTCTTTGCCTCAAGTGCACATATATATGGTTTACATCTTTTTTTAGAATAATTCTTCATGTTTATGGCTCAGGTGAGCCCCAATCTGCAATCAATCACATGATTTAACGTATAGTGTTTTCTTGGCTATTCCATTTGTTCCTTGACCTTGACTATGGATTGACCATAATTTTCAAGCTTGAGCGAGGCTTCATACCACACACAGTCTACAAATTTGTACGCAATACTAATTTATGAGCGTAAATAATGCATTGAATGTAATTTACAAATGCTGCATGGTATGAAGTCTTGCTGAAGTTTGAGTGTCCTCCCTTTATTCTAGTGAGAGATTGGAATGAGTTCATTTTGGATGCAAAGGAGAAAGGGGATACTCAAAGAGGAATTACACTAGCAAATGAGAGAAGATTTCACAATAGCTGACAAACATAATTGTAGGCATCATAGTCACAATCTTTTGGAGACAACGTAATTGAGTTGTGTACCCAAGCGATGGAGAGAAACTTCAGCACCCCCAATTCCAAGTTGAATATATCTATTGGAGGACCTTGTATTCATAAGCAACAGATGTAGTCAACTTGGAATCAGAGGTGTAGGAGTTGCTCTCCATCGTCTGGGTATGCAACTCAATTATGTTGTCTCTAAAAAATTGTGACCATGATGCCTACAATTATGTTTCTCAATTGTTGTGTCTCAGGACCCCTTATGACCCTTTACAAGCATTTATGATCCCTAAGAATACATCTTAGAGGTCTTAAAATGTTGTAAAGGATCATAAGAGGCTCCTAGGAGGGGCTAGATGAGCTTCCACCTTCACGTGGTTGGCCCTGTTAAGTAGAGAATGTTAAACTATTTGAAACAAAGAGAAGCTCAATAATTTAAGGTCTCAGTTCATGGAGATGGTGAAAAATGATGGGAATGAATGATGGAGAGTTTTTAGATACTGAGAAGATGTATATGCAGTGGAGGCCAGAAGGGATTTTTGTGGAGATTTGCTAGATGTGGAGATTTGGTAGAGAGGGTCTCCAGATTGAGTACCAGTGTAGAGATGATGATTCAGTACTACGTCTATAAAAAATTTACAAATATCCCTTTTTTGGCCTCCACTCATACCTCTTCTCAGAATCTAGAAACTTTGGATAATGTTTCTCATCCATGCTTGAAATGTGCTAGTGATCGTATAAAATTACTTTTGCGAGATTGGGATCAATTATGAGAAGGTAAACAATAATATAATTTTATTTTCTCTTTCATTTCTTTTATATTCATATTTTTTGCCTTCTCTTATATTGGATATTGTGCAGTGTACATAAAAGCAAGGCAGTGATTATTCTCAACGATCGATAGGTATAAGTCTTCCAGCCCTTACCTAGTAGCTAGGAAAAAAGATAGCAGAGCTCAAGAGACCATCATAATTGGTCTTTGTCTTTGATCCATATACTGACAAAATATTTTACATTTCGCTAGCTCATAAAATGCAGTGATTTGAAAGAATTTAATGGTTGATATTTTCATGCATAACATATATTATTTATATTTGACAGTGAATGAATTTATCTACTTCACACACTTGTATACATCGAGCATAGCCATAAAGAAGCATCCCCTCCCTTGGCTTGCTAATGTAGGCCAAGGGAGGGGATGCTTCTTTATGGTTGTGCTTGATGTATACAAGTTCACGGAGTAGATAAATTCGTTCACCATCAAATATAAATAGTATACGTTATACATAAAAATATCAACCATTAAATTCTTTCAAATCCCCTCATTTGATGAGCTAACAAAATGTAAAATGTTTTATCAGTATATGGACCAAAGACAGAGACCAACTATGATGGTCTCTTGAGCTTTGTTATTTTTAGTATGCTAGTCTATCAATTTTTTGATGAACATAGTAAAGACATACCGACGAGTGTGCTATATGTTCAACGTTTATTTCAACAACTTAGCGTCACACTTTCGACTAACATTGGTCACCCAGTTAAACGGTTGAGGCGATAATTATTCCAAGTTGAAGGGATTATCTCGTCATCATTTTTGTTGATAATTCAACCAATGATGATGTCACAATTTTGATGGAGGTCCTATGTGTCGTATTGTCGACAAAAAAAAATTGATGACCATTATGGTCTATTGATCGACCAATTGGCGTCTAATAATCAACTAAACCTCGTAAAAAATTAGGCTAAAATTTACTAGTGAAGAGAACCATAATCAATACTTTGTTCAAGCTATAGATGCTCTTAAGAAAGTCCTTCATGATAGTGATCAAGGTATTAATCTCTTGTGTGACATTACTCATATTGTGCATTCAAATGTTAAACCTCTAGGTCAAGAAGCTCAAGATTTAGGGTTGATTCCTCTTGTTACTAGTGTTGAACCTCCTTCTAGACCTTTACCTAGTGTGCCTACTTATACTTCGTTGGTGACTATGACGATTCCCTCTGTTCCTACGAGTGTTCCTCCTGTTTCCCTTCCTACAACACAACCTTCATACCATAATGTTCCTTTTACTTATTCCAGTCCACTTCCAACTATAGTGCCAAGTATTCCTCCAGTTGTCTCTTCTATTCATCTAGCTTCTTACACTTTACCTAGCGTATCTAATGTTGCTACTCCTCCTATTTCCTCTAATGATTCAATAATCATCACTTTGGCTCAAACAGTGTCATCCTTACAACAACAACTCGCTTCCTTAACTCAAAATAAGTTTAGTATTCCTACATGTGACATGGGAAGTCCTTTGTCCTTGGATATTATTTGTACTCCTGTTTCTCAGCAAGTTGATATGCCTCATCTTGAAAATTATAATGGAAAAGGAGATCTTGTTCATCATGTTAAAACATTCCAAATCCTTTGTAGTGATTATTCTCATGACCATAGGATTTTAGCCAAACTATTTGCCCGAACCTTTCAAGACAAGGCCTTACAGTGGTATTGTTCCTTGCCTCATTCTATTGATTCCTTTCCAAAACTTGCTAATGCCTTTATTCAACAATTTCAAAACAATATTGGTCTGCAAGTGTCTTTGACTGATTTGATGCATTGTAAACAAAGTGCTAAAGAAAAATTAACTGAATTTATTGGTAGATTTAAGTATTTTCATTCTTAGATTTCCTATCATGTTCCTGATATAGATATTCAATGTATGTTTATTTCAAATTTGCAAAAGGATATTAGAGATAAGATTCTTCTTACTGAGTTTACCTCTTTTCAACAACTTTGTGCAGTGCTTCATCATTATCAATTACAAGTGAGTCAATTCGAGAGTACCACTCCAATGGATCCTATTCCAGTTGATAAGAGTGATGTTGCTCCTAATCCAAATAAATTTAAAAAATTCAACAACTATGTCAAGATAAACAAACAAGCGAATGCAGTTGCTGATCAAGTTGTTATTGCATCTCACAGTGCCACTTTTGCATCCACTACTTTTCGATTAAACTATACATTTACACCTCTTTCTAAATATTTATATGCTATTATGAATAGGTTTTTATCTGCTAATATGATTACTTTACCTCCTATTCGACCTCTTTTACCTACTATGATTGCTGCTAAATCTTTTGATCAAAATTCTTTTTGTCAATAACATTG
Organism: Chamaecyparis obtusa; assembly: GCA_027943335.1. Classification (NCBI taxonomy): domain Eukaryota; kingdom Viridiplantae; phylum Streptophyta; class Pinopsida; order Cupressales; family Cupressaceae; genus Chamaecyparis; species Chamaecyparis obtusa. Next base: position 627,009 of record BSBK01001760.1, on the reverse strand, counting down.
TCAGAATGGTCATGATACTGAGAAGTGTTATTCTTTAAAACATAAAATTTAGGATTTAATTAACTCCGAGGCCTTATTTGTTGATAATCTCAATGGTAGTGGGAACAAATCTGTCTCTCCTAATCAAAATCTTCAAATCTATAAGAATCCTTTACCTATGCATGATACTAATACCATTGTTTAGCCATTTTCTACAAAAATTGAATATGATTCAAAGATGGATGATCTCAATCACGTTGTTAATCAAGTGGATCATGTTGGTAAATCTATATCTCCACCTCAACCTCATATTCAACCTCAAGCTCAATCTAAATCAAACCCTAAGCCTAAAATGAAAACTCAACCTAAACCTTGACAACAACCTAAGATTAAAAGACCTCGGGAACTTTTGATTACTTTTGATGATTCTGAGACTATTAAAACTCCTGATGGTCCCCTATACATTTATGCTAGGATTTCTAAGATACCTACCCGCAGTTGTCTTATTGATCCTGCCTCTTTAGTCAATATTATAACTAAAGAAAATCTTTTTATGAAAGGTTTACAACGCGATTCTTATGATACATCGGATGTGTGGATTCAAACTTGTAATGGTTTTCTTTATCCATCATTGCTTCTATTACTTTACTGGTTGAACTTTGTGGAAAAATTGTGAACACTACCTTTGTTGTCGTTCCTACTTCTGATCAATTTCAAGTTAAGTTTGGTTTTCCATGGTTGAATGCTATGCATGTTGTTGCTTCTCCTATCCATAAATGCCTTAAATTCATTCATGATGATGAGGTAAAAATAATAAATCTTAGTTTATATCAACCTTCTAGGCCCAAAGATTGTGCTACTGTTGATTTCTTTTGGCCTTCAATACCTAATTCATATCCTTCTCGACTTGATAATCTTTTTTGTTCATATCAAGCTTATAAACATAGAAAGATTCTTGAATTAAGCATTCCGCCCATGAATCTTAATCGTGGTCTTTTGCCTACACCTTCTATACCTCCTTTAACTATAGCTTCTAGTTCTATTAATCAAGTTCCTTCTATTAATCTTCCTAAAGAACCTATCAGAGATCCTGTGATTATTTCTCCTATTGTTGATAATCCTATTGATCTTCCTAAAGAACCTATGAAGGATCCTATGATTGTTCCTCCTAGTTCTCAACCTATCTCAAATAAATCAAAACACAATCAATCTATCAATGAACATCGTAAAAAGAGTCATGCTCATGCTAAAGCTCGTAATTCTATTCTTCAATGATCTGTATCTTCTTCGGATAAATCTAACATGATATGTTAGAAGTTGTTACTAATAATGATATTAAGATGCATGATTATGATGATTCTATTCGTATCTTAGATCCTATTTTGATTAATTTGGATGAAGAAGATACTCTTGATGATACTAATGATGTTAATGATGAATATGAGACTATTGACATTGACATTGATTTGCCTAATATGCTTTCATCACAATTAACTCTTACACCTACTATCAAACATTGTGATTATCAAGAGGATCCTTTTTTGGAATTGGCTATCATTCCTACTATGTTGGATATAGTCCCTCTTGCAAGGTACCCACCTTCCCTAAATGATATACAACGAGATGGGGAGAGTAGGTGGCATGCTTGATTGGCTCGTCCTTTGTGGTAGCTTTGTTGTGTGTTTTCCTGTTGTACTATGTTTCTCTTGTAATGTGTTTGCTAAATGTTGTTAGATTCTTTTATACGATCCTTATTACTCAGTTAGTACAAGGTGATGAAGGAATCAAAACTATTGTTCAAAATCTTCTATATGTATCTCTATTCTTCTATGTGTTGTTCAATGTTATGTTGTAATTGTGCTATTGCTCGTAAATGTTTCCTTGTGTAATCTACTTAGATTCAAGATATGGTAGCACTAATTCTTTTTGGTCTCCATGTCATGGTCCAAAAAGATACTCCTTCGTAAATCTTAAGTGATCTTTCCTCCTTTGTGATTGCAATTCTACTTTCTTTGGGGAATGATGTCAATTCATTTGCAATAATATCATATATATATTATCTTATGATCATACTAACCCCATGGTAGGTAGATCCCTTATGTATGTTTTTGTGATATTTCCCTTGATTTGTCTTCGTCTGGGGGCATCTCAACATGGAAACATAATCAGTAGAGTTGTTTATGTTTCTATTAAATCCATTTCTCCTGTTAAAGTGTCAATAATGACTTTAATATGGGGGCATACGCCCTGCTCACTTATTGCACACACACATTTTAAAAATTTCAAAATATCCTAAATCTTGGAAGGTAACACACATAAGTTGCTAAAACCTATGGCATTTATATGCTAAATCTTCTGAAGGTAACACACATAAGTTGCTAAATCCTGAAGAAGACACACACTTTAAAAATGTTTTTCAAAACCTTTTCTCTTTTTGGATTAGTGACTAATCCTTAAAGCATGGATTTATATTTTAGGATCTCTTGATCCCTCCAGTTTCAAACACATACATTTTGATCCCTTAAGGTCGGAGGTGTCCTTAAGACTGGATCTCTATTATTTTTAGTTTTATTCTTATGGAATAGAATATTCATAAGGGTAAATCCTTAATGGGTTGACTAGTGAGTAGCCACATTCACTAGGCGGTTCAGTTCCATCTTTCCAGTTACGCCATTCCCTTGTGTGGTTCACAATGGGACATAAGTTCTCACTGGGCGAAATAATCACACCTTTTATTTCTCTCTATAGAGATGTCTCTCTTATTGTGATTTGGGAGTCGATGGAAACTTGAGGCTTGAGGTTTCTCTTTGTCCCTTGGATTACGATAAGATTATCTTTTCATTTTCACCTCCTTTACCAAGAGTTTGCATTGAGTCCATACTCTTGCTAAAGTGGGGGCTTAATGTATCATCTTAAAATGGAAGCACTTCCATGATAAAAGTGTTTAGCCCTCTAAGTAAGTGGTCTAGGGTCATGTTAAGTACCTCGATTGGTTCTTTGCATGTGTCTAGCTTTCTCCCTTGTTCTGCTTCCCTCTGCACCTGATTTTTATTTCACAACTGCATTTCCTAGCAATTTGGGATAGGATCTTGAGGTTTTTGACCACAAGGTTAGAGTTGACCTTGACTCTAACCTAGGGTAGAGTCGAGCTCATCCTTGACCCCCTATCCAGATTTCAAAATCCCTTGATTTTCGGGTGTCAAGTTTTGGGGATATTTTCTTTCCTGCCTCCGGATTGGCCATTTCGGGTTTTGGAATGGTAAATCCTTAAATTGTATTTAATTTGAGTCCACTTCTAGGGGTTAAGGTTAATTGAGATTTAATTCTCCAATGTTTGCCTCTCTAGAGGATTATGCCCTAGTTCGTTATAAAAGGAGGCCTTCCTCTCTCATTTTCTCAATCAAATTTTGGTGAGAACATCAAATAATTTAAAGATCTCCCATTCTCAAGCCATCAAGCTCTCAAGTGCAAGAAATTCTTCAAGCCTTCAAGCATTCAAGAGTTAAGTATCCATCCATCAAGAAGATCAATTGTTAGCCATTGAAGGATTCAATCTCTTTGGAGCCCCCTTGAAGATCTATCCTTCTACATTCATCGAAGCCTCCTCATATGCAAAGATCAAGTCAAGATTGGTGTTGAAGATCAAATGCCATTGATTTGAGACATCCTACATACATTCTACATCCATTAGAGCATCCCTACTTGTGGATTTGAGGATTCGAATCCTCTACAAGGACTTCAACATAAGCAAGGTGAATTATTCTATTTTCTTTGTTTATGCACACTACAATTCAATTCAATTTCAAGGTTAATACCTAAATTGGGGTTTGACTAAGGTAAACCTCCCATACAAATAACAAAACCTCCATTTTCTTGTAGGTACAGGTGCGAGATTTCAGATTTGAGAGTAGATTTAGATACCCTTTTTGGAAAACTTCCTAGATATGCGAACAAAGTCAAAGTCGAGCTTCAAGATAAGAATGTATCCTTTGACCTTTTATGAGGGTCGTAGACTACCTACAGTCAAAAAGTTAAAAGATTTTTGGGTTTTCTTCATCTCGGCATTTCTAGTCTGATACAAGTTGCAGAATTGCGTGAAAGTACACATAAACATCAAAATTTGACATTTTTGAGATCTGCCCTATTTTGAGGTTAGTACTTGTATTTCAATTATTTCAGATTTCAAATACAACTCCACCATAGGAAATACAAGGTTTTTCTCTCTCTCTTTCATATTCTCCATAGATTGATTCGATTATGTATTAAACATTTTGGTTGATCAAATTGAATCTCTCCTTTGAGAATTTGGATTTAGGGGCAGATCTTGTATTTCCCCATACATACACATTTGAATAGTGGTGATTCACATTTAACACTATTCATGAGTATGTGACTATAAAGGAGCATATACCAGAAATGTTTACAAAACCTTTCTACAAGGATACTTTTGAGTATCTCGGGGGAAGTTGGATGTTTTTCCTCTTCCTAGAGTTCACTAAGTGCATCAGTGTGTGCATTGGTCTAGGGAATTGCATCTTATTCTTTTATGGATCAATGCTTGCAAGCTTCCTCTTAGGGGGAGCATAATGAGTTCGTAAGGGGGAATTTTGAGTCTTTTTCATTGTTTTAAAAGGAGAGAAAAGTGGAGAAGATCATAAAAATTTGATGTTGATATTTTTTGATGTTCAGTTATTTGTTTTGTTATTAATGAATTTTGCCATCAATGACAAAGGGGGAAAATGTAAGAATGTGAAGATGGTGTTATACACTAAGTTTTCACCCTTGTTTCAAGCTCTTGTAGTCTTGATAACCTACTATAACATGGGAATCATCTTCAGGTTGTGGGACCTATGCTAACTGAGATGAGACCTCTAGGTTCTAGGCTGTTCCTCTTGGATAATAACCTTAATTTGTTTCTTGACATGAAAAGTAAAACTTTGAGAGAAAAGGGATAGAAGGGATGCTTGAAAGAGAAATGACTCGAAAGCAAACTACCTACTAGGTGATGCACCAAAAATATGGTATGAATTGCAGTATAAGAGATGAAATCAGTGCACAAACTTAGGCCTAGGAGATCACAACTCACTGAATAGGCTTGCATAAGTATTTCATAGAAGGGTCTGCAAATAAAGAGGGTATTCAGGGAAAGAGAGATTCTTTCACAAATAATGACACTCTTAGGATTAGAAGACAATCTATGACCTGCAAACAAACATTCACCTCTACAACTAGGTATAGGAATGAGACAAGATTGTTAAGGGGTTGTAGTATACCCACAAAAGCATTCACATCAAATCATTCAAAATAATACACATGAATTGCAGAAAGAAAGAAGGATCAAGAACCCTAAGATATCACTAAGAAATATATAAATACTGAATTCATTAAGAGATAACTCACACAAGAAGGCATAGGGACATGAGAAATGTCACAATATATCTTCAATATCTTAATGATCAATGGGAATTTACAACTGTAGAAAACCAGAGGGAAAAAAGAATGCCACAAATAGCCTTCTAAGAAAAGATATTTTCTTCTTTACAATTGTCCAACTCTTCTTTTTACAAAAAGTCGATTCTGAGCTCTAAAGCTCTCAAAAAACATTATATACATCTCCTCTAATGTACACAGGGAGGAGCAAAATATCTAATTAGGGTTACATAATTTTTCATATAATAATCAAACCCTAATTCTATCCAATTCAGCCATAAATGCACATGAAAATATCCCAGCTGATTAGATATCTATGTTTGCGTGTCCATTTCATGTTTATACCTATAAAAAATCCAGCCGCCATGATCCATCTACCTTCCTACAACTCCGGCTCACCATAATTGCTAAAATTTGATACTGTGAGATATTTGAATTTAAAAAATGATAAAACGGTCACAGGTGGCGCTAAAATTCCCTATCGACGACTGTCATTCAAAATTCAATCTCACTTTAAAACGAGACCGTCAGATCCTCCTTTTTACCTGGGCTCAGCATTTGACTACAAAACTAACCTGACATCTACCTCAGGTTCATTTTCCCTTTGGTCATAGAATCGTTTAAACCTTTAGCTGACCCTGATCAAGTCTGGGGAACATGAAAAAGCTCTTTAGTCGCTGATTCGCATAATACTTCATTAACCCTGGGCCCATTTTTCCACATGTCAACCGTTTATTCGTTCAAACTGCCTCATCAGCAACACCTCAGTGAGCCTTTGACATTGGTCCCACTAGAGACAAGATTCCGATCCAATGGCAGGTGCATGATCTCAAAGCCCTCAAATATTCCTTCAGAACATGCGCCAGCCGTAGATCTTTATTAGACCAGGACCCTCTAACAAACAAACCCACTTGAAACCTTGTCAGCACTCAGCAACCAATCACAAACTGGCAAATCAGCATACCTGGCAACGCAAACCCACTGCAAAGAGGCTTGAACACTTGGCAAAATGGATGGTCAGTGCATAATCTCATATGTCAGAAAGATTCCTTGCACCTTTACGCCAGCCGTTAGATCTCTTAAAAAAAACAACCTTGTAGAACCTCTGACACGGCCCCACTGACACACTCCAGTCATCACTCTGTCGGCCAGTCAAATTTTAGCACGTTAGCTCCAACTGTCAGAGGACCCACCTAACATTCGTCACCTGAGAATAAAGTAAAATCGACAGTCGGCGTATGATCTCATGGCTTTGACAAAACCCATGAGAACACACACCAACCATAGATGTTTTGCAGATGTTAGAGCCCTTTGCAATGCTAGAACCCTGATCCCACTGACACATGCCAAATCATTATTAGGTGGACCAATGAGAAGCTGTCATTTGTGTACATGTAGCAATGGATCCGCCCATTTGAAGAGTTACGTCACAAAGGAGAATCAACGATTGTCTTATAATCGCATACCTCTAACACACTTCATGAGAACACACTCCAACTGTTGATCAAAAAGGAAACTGACAACCGGGCCTATTGACAACATACAAGTCATCATCCCTCGACCAATAAAAAGCCTCCAAGTCAGACAACGTGGCAATGGACCCACACAAGGTTTGAAGCACTAATTAAAAGGGAAAATCAACAGCTATCTCGAAATCGCAAGCCTCTCAAAGACCCTTCGCGAATTCACGACAACCGTTGATCTTCCTGTTTGGGACCCCACATAAAAAGACCGTTGGAGAACTTAGCGATTATGCAACTAAAGGAAGAATAGACCGCTCGTTGAATCGCTAGAAGGAAAAGGTAACCGTCGACTGACTTGGAGAACTAGTGACTAGCCAATGAATGAAAAGCACATGTGGAGAATTAAGAACTTAAGTGGCCGATAATAACTGCAAAATAGAATGAAGGCTAGGGTTTGCAGGGTTTTTCTTGGCAATGGCTACTTTTTCAATTTTTGGGACCTACAGACTAGGGGATTAGAAAATTTGAAGAGGCCAGAGGAAAAGGCATAAAATCATGAAATTTTTAGAGATGCTTGGCAAGGTAAAAATATGGACCTTGGGATACATATTAGCCAAATTTGCATGCATATGAAAATTAGGGTAACATTTTGGTGATTTCTATTGGATGTTAGCCTACTAGACATTGATCAGTGGCCTTGACATATTCATTGGGCATGGGGTCATTACTTGAGCACAACACTTCAGCAGAGGGGCAAAACTGGAACTGAGGAACAAAAATTATGCACAGGCACTTCGTGAAAAGAAGGAAACTAACCTAGAAAATAGGGAAAGAACAGGAAACACAAAAACATATTTACAAGAATTTACAGAGAGGGATTAACCTCAAAGCAAGGCTTCAAGTGGAATCCATTCACTAATATTGGCAAGGCATCTCCTTCAAGAGTTGATAGCTGAAAAGCATTAGGTCCCTTGCATTCTGTTATGACAAATGGTCCACCCCAAAAAGAATCAAACTTTGTATGCCTGCCAGGTCTGGATCTGAATTCATCCCACTTGAGAACTACATCTCCAACCTTGAAATTTTTGATCCTGGCTCTTTTATCAAAGCTTCTCTTTGTTTGGATCTGATGGAACTCCATGTCTTTCATGGATTTATTTATGAATTCCTCCAATTTCATTAGCTGAGCATACCTAATCTGTAAAGGATCTCCTTCCTCAAACAGGGCATATTGAGTAGCTAAGTCCAGAGCTGGTAATTCAGTTGAAATAGACAACTTAGCCTCTCTACCATATACTAACACATAAGGAGAGTTTCCAACGATTTTCTTTGGGGTAATCATGTCTAACCATAAGGCAGACTTCAACTTAGTATGCCAATCTCTATGATTATCTTGCAAGGTCTTCTTGTTTATCCTAATCAAGTTCTTGTTTGTTGATTCTACCAAGCCATTGCCCTGAGGGTAATAATTTGAGCTCGTACTCAAATAAATGCCATTTTTGATAGCCCATTCTGAAACTTTGAGGCATGTGAACGCCAATGCATTATCTGATATTATGGAGTCTAGAGTACCAAATCTGTGAATTATATCATCATAGAAACTTAATATAGCACTCTCATTGGCTTCTTTCAATGCAACTGCTTCTATCCACCTAGTGAAATAATCAATCGTAGTGATTATCCACTTATGTCCTGCATTAGATGGAGGATTAATCATACCTATGAAATCTATGCCCCATTTCATGAATGGTTGCTCTATTCTGACTAGTTGTAGGGGCAAGGCTGCAAATCTTTCTTTTCCTGCAAATATAGCACATTTGATGCATTTTCTCACATAATCATGACTATCATTAAAGATAGATGGCCAATAGTATCCATCCCTCATGATTTTAAAAGCAATAGTCCTAGGAGAAAAATGACCTCCAAAAGGTCCATCATGAAACTCAAATAGGACATCAGCTATCTTTTCTGAATCAATGCATCTTAAAAGGACACCATTGTGATCCTTTCTAAAAAGAACTTCATTTATCAACACAAAAGGAACATATTGTAATCTATAGTATCTTCTTTTTGCTGAATCCAAACCTGCAGGATATTGTCTTGTCTTCAAGTAATGAATCATGTTAGGCAACCAACCTGATGCCCAGGCATGTTCTTATGTAGGATGCACAACCAAAGATGTATCCATTTTCTCTGGTTTCTTTGGACTCTCATCTGATGCCAAATGCTCACACAGACCTCTTCCTCTAACCAGCTTAGTGGTTTGGATATCAATGTCATATTCCATCACCTTGTTAATCCAACTAGCTCTTTTCTCATTTAGGTCTTTAGAGAGCAAAAATTCCTTGACACTTGGATGAGTAACCTTCAAATGTACCTTGCTATGGGTCAATAGATATCTGAACTTTTAAGGCTCTTCACCATAGCAAGTACATGTTTTTCTACAAAAGAGTATTGTTGTTCATATTCTTCCAAACCTTTGCTAAAGAAAGCAATGGGTTGCTCCAATCCATCTGAATTTTCTTGGGTCAACATTGCAGATATAGCATCATGACCTCCATAAGCATAAAGGATAAAATCTTTACTGAAATTTGGGTTTAGGAGAGCAGGGGATTATGTTAAGGCCTCTTTAATAGCCTGGAAATTAGCATTTCCTTCTTTAGTCCAGCTGAAAGTTGAACTCTTTTTTAACATGGTTGTCAAAGGCTTCAATAAATCTACAATATTAGGCAAGAAACACCTAAAAAAATTAATCTTTCCTATGAAAGATTAGAGACCTTTCTTATGATGTGGCAATGGTAATTCTAGGATGGTTGCAATTCTCTCAAGATCCACTGTAATTCCTTCTTTGGATACTACATATCCCAATAGTTTTCCCTTATGAACTGCAAACACACATTTCTTGCGATTGAGAGATATCCCAAACTCTCTACATCTTTCAAAGATCTCCCTCAAATGTTTGATATGACCTACTACATGCTTAGAATAGATAGTTATGTCATCTAAGTAGACCAGTACAAGCTTGTACATGAGGCTTTTAAAGGCCATATCCATTGCCTTTTGAAATGTAGCACTTGCATTTGACAAACCAAAGGGCATCTTTTGATAAGCCATGGTTCCCCACTTGGTTGTAAATGTAGTCTTATATTGATCCTCTTCATTTACTAGGATCTGGTTGTATCTTGAATAGCCATCCAATAATGAAAATCTCTTGGATCCAGAGAAACATTGTAAGATTTGTTCCATAGAGGGTAATGGATGGCGGTCCTTTAAGGAAGCTCTATTAAGATCCCTAAAGTCAACACATAACCTGAACTCCCCATTCTTCTTCCTAACAGGAACAAGGTTGGAAACCCAACTAGTATTCTTAATGGGGTAGATGATACCACTTTCTATCAATTTGAGCACTTCTCTATGCATGAGTGGCTCAAGTTTGGGATTAACATGCCTTTTCTTTTGCCTCACTGGTTTGTCATTAGGCTCTAATTCAATAGTGTGCTGAGTAAGGGCTGGATCAAAACCTTTGAGGTCTTCATATTGCCATGCAAAAATATCACTGAATTCTTTGAATAACTAAGTGTAAGCTTTCTTTTCCAATTCGGTGTTTACCTTTCCAAATTGTAAGCTCTTACCTGGTTCCAACTCTAATTCAACACAATGTTCTTGTTGAACTACCAGGCCAACTTTATTCTTCTTAACTTCATCATCCTTGTTGAAGACTGTCTCTAAGGTAACAAGACATCTAGGCATCTTATTGGACTTAAGTTGTATCACTTGATCACCATAGTTTTGTGATAATCTATCTCAATTATGCTTTGAAAAAACATCTTCTTCAAACAAGAACTGCAAAATTTGTTCATCATTGTCAAACACCTGCCAATTGACATTATTATCAGGAATAGAGGGTCTGACAATCACTTTGATATGTTGTTGATCTACTTCTTTTGAAATGCTATTTGGAATATCATACTAAGATCCAACAGAAGCTAATCTATCTACATTTTGATTTAGCTTCCTAGAGATAGCAACAATATTGAAAGCACAAAAATCTTCAATTGCATCCCAAACTCTATGTTTGTATGCTTTCAAAGTGTCATTTTTGGTTGCACTTATCCCTCTTACTTGGCTGACAGCTAACTCACTGTCACCATAAACTTTTAAGGCCTTAAGCCCTCTTTTTCTAGCCCACTCTAGTCCATTCACAAGGCTTTCATACTCTATCGTGTTGCTAGTGCAGGAGAAACTGAATCTAAAAGTAGTGTAGTATTTTTCTCCTTTTGGGGACACTAACATAGCACCACCACCAGAACCATGCCTACTTCTAGCTCCATCAAAAAAAAGTTCCCAAACTTGATTGTTCTGATCCTTTAAATCAGTATCTTCCTTTAAAAGGCTTGGCTCTATGGATCCACTTTCTTGTATTAGATAACTTCCCCAACCAAAATCCCAAACAAGATTTTCTTGGGCCTCTGAAGCTCTTTCATCTAGAAGAATATCAGGGATATTCTCTATCTTAGTGTCTGCTTCTCCAATGGTTTGGAAGTCACTGTCATCAAATATAGGGCAGTTTACATTGATGGTATTGGACACATATGGTTCTATATGGTGTGCTGCCAATGGTTCTGACTTAATGGTGACCTTGGTCCCATATCTTATATGAAATAACATGTGAGACCAATCAAAAGATAGGTAGCCTCCTATTTTAGCTGTAAACTCCCTTGACAAACATATAGCAAATAATGCAAGGAGATCTATGATATATATATCAAGGAGGATGGAAAAATTAGGACTAGCATGAAGGATTAGATTGGTATCCTTGGCCACACCTATAGTATTGACTGAGGATCCATCAAGTTGTGTAACCTTCTTTTGGAAGGGTTCATACTTAAGTCCTAATTGGTCAACTACTTTCTTGGGCATTACAGTGCTAGTAGCCCCACTATCTACCATACAATTATGTACTAAAGATTTTCCAATAATTAGAGATACATAAAAGGGAGGTGGCTTTGAATTCCTACCTTGCATGGTATTGGTTTTGGAGTTGCTACTTGGAGTCTCCTTCTCTTGATCAGTGTTAACCAACATTGGCTTTGCAACTTCTTTTACAGGCTGAGGAGTTGTTGCCTCAGTCATGGCCTTCTTCAAAATTTTAGACTGTCCCAGAATAGCCAAAGAGTCCCACATAGACATGGTGACATTCACCTTCTTCATATTGTCTACAATATTAAAAAGAGTCACAGTGTGTATTCTTTGTTGTGCTTTCACTATAATGGGCTCCACTTCTTTGGACTGTTGGAATTTTTTGCTTGTAATGGTAGGAACCTCCTTAGGTGTGATGGGATTAGCTGGTTGTACTAGTTCTACAAATATAGTGACTTTGGCACTGGGATCTTCTCTCTCCATGTCTTGAGCTCTTCTCTTTTCTCTTGTATAGGCAACAAAAGTAGCTTCATCATTGACTCCATTGAAGTCTGGTTGCTCCCAATTGAAAAGAGCAGTCTCATTTTCTTGTGGTTCTTGTTGAGGAACTGACCCACTTGATGAAGCCTCTGATTGAGCATGTGAGGCATTTTGAACCATTAGAGCTTGGTTCATCCATCCATTTGAACATGTAGCCTGATTGTGAGGCTGATTACAAGGAAAACACCATTCATTATCCATAGCCATATTGTTTTGACTAGGAACCATATCTCTCACTGGATTTGCAGAATTGAGAGGTGCAGGGTTATATGGTTGGAATGGTCTCTGATTAAAACTTTGTCTTTTTCCTTGATAGCCTCCTTGGAATGGTGGCCTATTTTGTTGATAAGGTTGTCCCTGATTCTGATATTGTTGACTGGGACCTTGGCCTTGTGGTTAAAAGGGTGGTATGATTCCTTGACCTTGCCTCTTTAGATTTGTGACCTCTTTAGTCAAGGTCTGTAGTGAATTTGTCATTTCTTGCTTACTGCTTTCTTGACTATTATTTATCTCTTGCAGCTATTGAGAGAAATTTGTTGTTAGCTCTTGACCACTGGTACTAGCTTGAGGTGCTAATATGGTGGGAATAGGGGTAAATGGGGGTACTTGTGCAAGTGCAATGGGTTGAAGGCTAGGAAAAATGGGCATGGGTGGCCTTCTTTGTATCATGCCTGCTTGGATTAAACAATTTTCAGCCCTGGCAGCAGTGTCAAAAACTTGGGGTAAAGAAGTACCACCCATAGATTGGATCATGACAGAAATTTGACCATTCAGACTTTGCAAGTAATATAGGAAAGCATGGTCAGTTGATGGCCTTACAGAGACTAGGATTCTATTCCATGTCTTAAGGAATCTACTATTGTAATTTGTCATTTATTCTTGAGGGTCTCTCTTAATAGTTGTCAACTGCTCAACTAGAGACAAGTTATCTAATTTATCCTCAAAATGCTTACTTAATACATCTCCTAATCCATCCCATGAATTAATAGAACCAACAGTTAGAGTTCTAAACCATTCAAGAGCCTTACCTTTTAGAGAGGCTGCTAATAATTTCGTGGCCACATCTTCTTGGGTTATGTTGTGTATGTTGCAGATGGTGGTCACATATCTTATGTGCTCAAAAGCAGTTGTTTTCTCTTCACCTGTGAAATTAGGTAAGCTCTTTAATGCCACCAAGGGCACATCATGATGTTGAGCAAAAGTCAATGGACTTCCTTGGTTGAAAAGTGCAAAAGCAAACTGTCTAGCCATTGTAGGAGCTGTGATTTGAAGATTAACAACTATGTGAGTTCTATTTGTTGTTGGATTTGAATCTTCTTCTAGATCTCTGGCTAGAGATCTTCCTCTTCTTCTGGAATAAAAGGGAAAAGGTCTCCTTTCTGAAGTATCAAGTGTAGACTGAACTCTCCTTGCAGGGGAAACTCTTTGAGTTGACCTTCCTTTGTAGCTTCTTTTTGAGGGTAACTTTGAAAATTCAGTAGGCTTTGAGCTCCTAGTTTCAATCTTTCTCATAAACCTTGAACAAGGTTAAGTCTGAATCCTTCCACCAATGGAGTCGCCAAATATACTTGATAGAACAACTTCTAAAAGCCTATATTGTGCAATCTGTATATCAGAGATAGCATAACTTTAACAATGAACTTTTTATTTATTGTCCCACTGGGCGTGCCAGAATTGTTATACACTAAGTTTGCACCCTTGTTTCAAGCTCTTGTAGTCTTGATAACCTAGTATAACATGGGAATCATCTCCAGGTTGTGGGACCTATGCTAACTGAGATGAGACCTCCAGGTTCTAGGCTGGTTCCTCTTGGGTAATCACCTTAATTTGCTTCTTAACATGAAAAGTAAAACTTTGAGAGAAAAGGAATAGAAGGGATGCTTGAAAGGGAAATGACTCGAAAGCAAACTACCTACTAGGTGATGCACCAAAAATATGGTATGAATTGCAGTATAAGAGATGAAATTAGTGCACAAACTTAGGCCTAGGAGATCACAACTCACTGAATAGGCTTGCATAAGTATTTCATAGAAGGGTCTGCAAATAAAGAGGGTATTCAAGGAAAGAGAGAGATTCTTTCACAAATAATGACACTCTTAGGATTAGACAATAATCTATGACCTGCAAACAAACATTCACCTCTGCAACTAGGTATAGGAATGAGACAAGATTGTTAAGGGGTTGTAGTATACCCACAAAAGCATTCACATCAAATCATTCAAAATAATACACATGAATTGCAGAAAGAAAGAAGGATCAAGAACCCTAAGATATCACTGAGAAACATATAAATATTGAATTCATTAAGAGATAAGTCACACAAGAAGGCATAGGGACATGAGAAATGTCACAATATATCTTCAATATCTTAATGATCAATGGGAATTTACAACTATAGAAAACCAGAAGGAAAAAAGAATGTCACAAATAGCCTTCTAAGAAAAGATATTTTCTTCTTTACAATTGTCCAACTCTTCTTTTGACAAAAAGTTGATTCTGAGCTCTAAAGCTCCCAAAAAACATTATATACATCTCCTCTAATGCACACAGGCAGGAGCAAAATATCTAATTAGGGTTACATAATTTTTCATATAATAATCAAACCCTAATTTTGTCCAATTCGGCCATAAATGCACATGAAAATATCCTAGCTGATCAGATATCTGTGTTTGCATGTCCATTTCATGTTTATACCTATAAAAAATCCAGCTGCCATGATCCATCTACCTTCATGCAACTCGGGCTCACCATAACTGCTAAAATCTGATACTGTGAGATATTTGAATTTAAAAAATGATAAAATGGTCACAAGTGGCACTAAAATTCCCTATCGACGGTCGACATTCAAAATTTAATCTCACTTTAAAACGAGACCATTAGATCCTCCTTTTTACCCGAGCTCGGCATTTGACTGCAAAACTAACCTGACATCTACCTCAGGTTCCTTTTCCCTTTGGTCACAGAATCATTTAAACCTTTAGCTAACCCCGGTTAAGTCTAGTGAACATGAAAAAGCTCTTTAGTCGCTGATTCGTAGAATACTTCATTAACCCTGGGCCCATTTTGCCACATGTCAACCTTTTATTCATTCCAACTGCCTCATCAGCAACACCTCGGCGAGCCTCTAACATCGATCCCACTGGAGACGAGATTCTAATGCAACGGCGGGTGCATGATCTCAAAGTCCTTGAATATTCCTTTAGAACATGCGTTAGCCATAGATCTTTATTAGACCGGGACATTCTGACAAACGGACCCACTTGAAACCTCGTCAACACTCGGCAACCAATCACAAACTGACAAATCAGCACACTTGGCAATGCAGACCCACTGCAAAGAGGCTTGAACACTTGGCAAAATGGACGGTTAGCGCATAATCTCATATGTCAGAAAGATTCCTTGCGCCTTTACGCCAGTCGTTAGATCTCTTTAAAACTGACAACCCTGCAGAACCTCTGACACGGCCCCACTGACACACTCTAGTCATCGCTCTATCGGCCAATCAAATTTTAGCACGTCAGCTCCAATTGTTAGAGGACCCACCTAGCATTCATCGCTTGAGAATAAAGTAAAATCGACGGTCGGTGTATGGTCTCATGGCTCTGACAAAACCCATGAGAACACACGCCAATCATAGATTTTCTTCGGATGTCAGAGCCCTTTGCAACACTAGAACCTTGGTCCCACTGACACATGCCAAATCATTATTAGGTGGACCAATGAGAAGCCACCGTTTGTGTACACGTAGTAGTGGACCCACTTGTCTGAAGAGTTACATCACAAAGGAGAATCAACGATTGTCTTATAATCGCATACCTCTGACACACTTCATGAGAACACATGCCAACCATTGATCAAAAAGGAAACTGACAACTGGGCCCACTGACAACATACAAGTCATCATCCCTTGACCAATAAAAAGCCTCCAAGTTAGACAACGTGGCAATGGACCCACACAAGGTTTGAAGCACTGAGTAAAAGGAAAAATTGATGGCTATCACGAAATTGCAAGCCTCTGATAAACCCTTCGCGAATTCACAACAACCGTTGATCTTCCTGTTTGGGACCCCACATAAAAAGACCGACGGAGAACTTAGCAATTATGCAACTAAAGGAAGAATAGACCACCCGCTGAATCGCCAGAAGGAAAAGGTAACTGCTGACTGACTTGGAGAACTAGCGACCAACCAATGAATGAAAAGCATATGTGGAGAATTAAGAACTTAAGTGGCCGATAAAGTAACTACAAAATAGAATGAAGGCTAGGGTTTGCAGGGTTTTTCTTGGCAACAACTACTTTTTTCAAATTTTGGGACCTGCAGACCAGGGGATTAGAAAATTTGCAGAGGCCAGAGGACAAGGCATAAAATCATTAAATTTTTAGGGATGCTTGGCAAGGTAAAAACAAAGACCTTGGGATAGATATTAGCCAAATTTGCATGCATATGAAAATTAGGGTAACAGATGTTATCTATGTTGTGGTCATTAATGATTGTCATTGATGTCAACATATCTAATGCATAGAGGAGATCTATTTATGATTTGGTTGTTTTTCTATATTGGTTGATGTGTATTGATATCCTTGGTGTATCGATGAAGGTGTTCATTGAAGGATGTACTTTAAATGTTTATTCTTATCTATTTCAGTGGTGGTTCTATTTCATGTGCAACATATGGTGGATCAATTATGTGGGTTCATTCCTATTTGGAGCATTTTCATTATGTTTCAATCCCAGGAACTACTATGTAATTGAGTTTCAGTGATTGTAAAGACTTGTTAATTTTGGAAGATTGCATCACAAGTCTTTATAATCGACGAAACTCAATTACAAACTTAATATTACTTGCTTTTATCAACATCAACAGTGCCATGTGTTATGTAGCTGGTATTAAGCTCTGATATTTTATGTTGCTAAAGTTGCTCAAATTTTGAAACATGTAATAACTTTTTTAAGGAAATAAAATCTTTGAAAAATAATTTTAGTTAAACTAAATACATATAAACGATAAATTTACAATTATGTTTCATGTTATTCTTTTATATCCAAAAAAACCTTTATTTTTATTGTGTTGTTCGATGTTATTTCTACATACCATTTTTTTATACTTGTATTTTTTGGTATTTTTAGATATTTTTTTGTATTTTTTATAAGTTCAATTTTTTACTAGACTATTATTATATATTATATTTATTTAATGTAAATTTATTTGTCAAATGATAATACAAATATATTTATTTTAATTATTATATTAATCATAATCATGACAATTGTTATATTATGTAGTATATATTTATTTCATATATAATTAATGCTATAATTAAATTGAATATTCTATGATTTAATATTATATTATTTAATTAGATGATAGGCTTTATATTGTGGAATTCAGTGTCTACAATTGCCTGCTAAACCTGTCTCGCCTTAGTCTTTCGTTAAACCATTTTCAAATCAAATTTCACATTGGAATCTCCCAAACAAATTTTGTCAATCAAAAGCAATTGTAATGATTTTGTGTTGCTTAAAAAATAAAAAAGCATATATTTTTAAATAGTATTACTAAGAAAAAGAATGCACATAAAAAGGAAAACTTATATTTTAGTATTAGGATATTCTACTTTTTAATGTTGCAAAAAAAGAAAAATGAAGAATTTAAAAAAAGACAAATCCTAACAAAATTATTGATAAAAAAATTATACATACATACATACATACATACATACATACATACATAGATATATATATATATATATATATATATATATATATATATATATATATATATATATATATATATATATATATATATATATATATTCAAATATATATATATATATATATATATATATATATATATATATATATATATATATATATATATATATATATATATATATATATATATATATATATTATATTTGAATATTATTACTAAGAAAAAGAATGTGAATCTAAATTTTATTATATCTTCTTTTTATAAGAATATCTTTTAAAAATTATCTTATTTTATCAGTCTATCTTTATTAATGTTTCAAATAAAAAATTATTAAAACAAAAAGATAAATACTAATAAAAGATATTAGATTATCTATGTTATTGAATAAGAAATGAACAAAACTAAAATAAATGTTTATCGTATTCTTTTGTTTTTAAAACATCAATTTAAAATTCTTGCACACTCCACCAACAAGGTCTTTGTGCTTTTAATTCTTCAATCCTATCGATTATGCATTTTACACATTTTATTTTATTAGTTTTTAAAACACAAACCTTTCCATTTTCAAAAATATCAATTTCTAAAGAAACACAAGAGGGATAAACAAGAGTCTAAGTATTCAATATCACTTTTAGAAGTGAATCAAATACACATTAACAAACTGTAAATTTGATCAGGTATCTATAGCCATTTATTTTTATTTCAATAGATTACACATTGTGTTTTTATTTTCATAAAAAAATTATTAAAGGTACAGACCCTTATTGATGGTTTTCTACAATTTTGAAGATCATTCATTTTGACTTGTATTAATTATCTATGTCATTGAATAAGAAATGAACAAAAAAATACTTGTCATATTTTTTTAATTTTAAAATAATAATGTGATATTCGCATAAACATACACTAATTGTGTTTTTGTTCATTTTAAAATAGAACTTTGAGATTTGCATGCACTACACCAATAAGGTCTTCGTACTTGTAAATCTTCAATTTGATTGATTATGCAAATAACACATTTTGTTTTATTAGTTATAAAACACAAATATTTTTATTTAAAAAAATATCAATTTCTATTGAAATGCAAAAGGGATATACAAGAGTTTGAGTATTGAATATCAATGTGGATAAAACATGCATTAACAAACTATAGATTTGATTAGGTATCAATAGCTACTTCTTTTTTATTTCAGTAAATTACACGTTATGTTGTTGTTTTGGTAAACGTTTTGATTAAAAGTATATACCCTTATTGACGATTTTCCATAATTTTGAAGACCATTCATGTAAAGACTAAACTTCTGACACAAAATCCACATCAACAATTTTGCATAATAGACAATGGAGTTGGTCAACAAGACAAAGGTCGAATGCACAAATCGACTAAATACAAAGAGATTCTCAATAATAAAGGAAAAAAAGTACAATTACAACCATAACTATCAAAATATAAAGCATACATATGTCCAAAGGTAAGCATAATTTCAACCACCTGTCAAATGTAGTAATGGAGTCACAATAAGAGATGTCACATCAAATACAAGCAAGTACAAACTATCATATTAGAATAACAACCCAAGATATTTTCGGCCAATTGTCGAATCACATCAATAAAAGATAAAGATTAGATCAAAATATGTACTTCCATAATAATGACAAAAGTAACAACTAAATTACCAAATACTACCATGTTGAATACAAAGAAGCGTAGCACTATAAAAGAAAGTCTTTCTTGAAAGAAGCTTCAGAAACCTGTTCACAAAAATCAGCTAGGGTGAGAATATTGAGGGAGTGTGTTTCCACCCTACCGGGTATGTGTAGGATCATGGTATGCCGAACTAGGCCCTTAAGTGGCAATTAAAATTTAGAAAATCGGGTTTAGGAAAGTTGACATAAATTTTTGAACAAGTTATAAATATTATATCAAAAATACGTAAGAAGAGAATCTCTAGAAAATTGAATTTAGTTTCTAAGATACTAGGCCTTTTTTGAAAAACAATTATTCTAAATGTTGAAATTTTCAAATTTCAATGTAGTAGTACAAAAATTTCTGGAAAAAAATAAGAAGTGGGTGTATGCCTGACCACCATAAACACAATCAAATGATAGTTTTTTTTTACAAGATTCTAGATATAAGTAGTAGACTCATGTCCAAATGTGACACATTTTTTTGTAATTTTTTTCTAAGTAAATAATTAATTATGATTTTTCTTCTACAACTTTTCCAAAATACAAAAACTCTCGTGTCTGACCACGTTATCTTATTCTAAACTTTATTAAATTGAATTATTTTTTATTGTAGTAGGAAAAGCAAAGAATGTGACACATGTTTTGGATTTCAAAAATATTATATTGTTTGAAAGTTGTAGCTATTTTTTAATAAGTCTATCAATCAGGACTAGAAAGATAACAAGTAGGAGTGTGTCTAACCTCATTAAACAAAATCAAATTATAATATTGTTTTATAAGATTCTAGATAAAAATAGTAGACTCATGTCCAGGTGTGATGTAGATCTTTTTTGTATTTTTTCTCCTTGGTAAATAATTAATTATGATTTTTCTGCTACAAATTTTCCTGAATATAAAAACTCTCATGTCTGACCACCATAACTTAGTCTAAACTTCATCAAATTAAAATAATTATTTATTATAATTGTATTAGGTAAAGCATAGAATGTGATGTATATTTCAGATTTCAAAAATGTTAAATATTGTTTGAAAGTTATAGTTATTTTTCAAAGAACCTATCAATCAAGACTTCTTTTTCACATTGCCACTTTTGACATACCATGAGCCTACACATACCCTACCATGAAGCATTAACACTTCCCAAGAATCCTTCCTGACATGAAGGATACCCAGCCCAGCTAGAAGTAGTCTAACAAAGTAAAACTAATAGGAGTAATGGAATTGTGTAAAACAACAATATGAATTTCAAATACCAACAAGTAACATCATAATGTTGAAACATGATTGTGTACCATAGGATTTAACAACATCCTTATTGAGCAGTGTAAAACACTTCAAGATCTCAGTTCTCATTGATTTAGATCAGTAAAAGGTAGCTAAAAAAAATACAACCGTGCATTAATTCTTAGGAAAAGAATTTTCATAACTCATAAAGCATCCTAAATGTGTATGTCATGAATACATACAAAATAGAACTAAGAAACAATATTTCTTTGATAGGCACATTTCTTTCTCATCCAAAAAACATCAATTTTATTCTTTCATAGAGGTGTTTACAAGTAGGGGTTGGTTCACATTCTTTGCATATATTTGGTAACAAGCTTAAATTTTGAAAGCCAATCATACATTAACAAAAGCACTCATTGACTAAACAAGCACCCATCTAGGCAATAACTTCAATATAAGTTAGCTTGCATTTACTATTTCAACTACATTTTTTATTACAAGAATATAACCACAAAGATATCACATCTTATAAGATATAAGCATATTTCAAATCATGGTAATTATTAATTTAATGGAAAATAACTAGAGTCATCACTATAGTCAGAAGCGATCCTCTTTCTCAAAACGAATGATGAGATTTAGTTTTCACACAAGGACATAACTCAATAGATAATTATCTTAAATTGAAGTGATCTATTGAGAATAAAAAGGATATGGCCAAGTCTCTGAGTTCACAAGCCATAGTTAACCAAAACCTTTATTCACATGTCAAAATAAAGACTTAATTGCATTTCATACATACAATTTTAATCTTGTCACAATGCTAATCAAGATACCCACCCATAAGGTCATAATCTCTCTACTTGATAATATGCATGTGATTCATTTCCATTTATGGTATTCCAAATCATTAACAAAGATGAAACTAACCCATTCTCCAAATAGAGTTGGTCAAGAATCTCAAAAATAATTATTATTATGTTATAATGTATGAATCTTCATCAAGAAATAGTTTGATATAAGATGGTCTATATTTTTCTTAATACAAGATGACTCATTTCGTTACAATCATAGTATTTATATTTTCTCCTAACACAAAATTTTGGATTCTATAATGTGATAGGTGTGAGCTATTATCTGGTAGTAATATAGTGCACTAGGGATAGAAGGAAAGAAAGACACCATTCCCAGTGGAAGAACACGTTGCAAGAAGCATCCAAAACACAACTTGACAAGATAGTACAATTTAGAGGTAAATAAAAAGAACTAAATTAGTAGTCTACATATATCCAAGGAGCGACAACCAAGATTGCACCCAAACCAAGAAAGTAATCCAAAAATCATTGCATCCAGGGTTACACCAATCAACTTAGCAATCAGAAGAAGATTTTATCTTGAAGCATGAACTTAGCTTCAACCATAATTTAAAGAAACCAAAGCCTAAAGGAAAAGGGTAGTGTAAGGAAAGCTAAACAACTGATCACATAATGGGCAAAATAAATGTGGAATGAGTGGCAAGAATCAAATTTGATGGCATCCCACTTTTCCCACCAATTCCAAAGCACAACCTATATCCAAAACATAACCAAAACTAGAAGAATTATACACAAGGAGTCCAAATTCACTGAATAGAAATTACAACATAATATTCACCATTGGTGAAGCCATCAAATCTATGGAAAACAATTAAGGTGGGTCGACTACAATCTAAAATAATTTCCATGCTTAATATTACACTAACCCTTTCCCCCCCGCCCCCCCTGCCCCCCCCCAAAAAAAGAATCAAGTAGTGGTAAAATTTGTTAATACATGGCTTAAGGAAACAAAATAGTATATGGACTAGACAAAAGAATTCAAGGGGCAACCCACCCAATTACAAAACAATTTGTTCAGCTAGCCGAAAAATATAAAACATGATTAACATGTCGTCATGGTTGAACATAACAGAGAAACCCTTCATGCAAAAGATAATGCAAGATAAAATATTTACTTGCCTAGATTCTACTATGGTAGACTACAAGTTCTCATCTCCACAATGGATTACCTTCAGCTCCCCCCTAGCACTCGAGTAAGTATTTGCCACATTAGTTCCTGAATGGAGGCAGAATGCCAAGATTTACATTCAACATCTCATCATAATATTTGCTTGTAAGCTTGCAATAATATTCTTCTGCCTTCCTATGAAGAAGTGTCAAACAAAAATGTGAGAAAACTATTTTGGAATTGCAAGAAGAGGGGAATCTGTATAGAATAGAATGGTGGTCTCTGTAGCACTCACTTGTCTTTAAAATGCACATGGGCGGACTAGACTTATGGAGTAGCCCGAAGATAAATTATTGAGCAACATTTTAGAGTACCCCCCAATAGATTTCCAAGGTTGTGTAGTATTAAGCGATAGTTCCCCCACCCATAGTACTCTTTCTTGGAATATTCTTTTTTTCTTAGATCAGTATCATTAGCACATACATGATCATGGACAGAAGCGTAAGTGTCATCAACTCTGGGAAGAGGCACTACAACAGTCTATTCAAAATGAGACGTGTCAATTGAAGAAGCGAATCCATTGAATTGAATTAATGAGATTTCTTTGATATATATGCAAGAAGGGTATCCTCCTTATCATCCCTTTTATATTTTATCTTTCTATTGAGGAGAGCTTCATGCCATAATTATAGCATACAAAAGGGTGATTTCTATTAAAACTTGTCTCCCTTATGTCTTCATCTTAAAATCCCACTCTTTGTTAAACCCTAATTTTTAGGAACTTAACTTGACTACTTAAAACAAATGGGTTGTGACATCCTTCCCCCCTTAAGAATGCATCGTCTCGATGAATAATTCAAAATTTGCAATCACATTCAAAGAAAATCAAGAATTTTTCAATTGTCATGATTAATAAATCATCTTCCATTATTCAAATTTTCAAGATAATGCTTTTGTACAATTTTAGATTGTAGCATAAAATCAACAAGATTTAATTTTATTTTCTTACAAAAAGTCAAATTTTCATATACATTCTAGTAAGAACATGCACCAAAAACAAATTGATTGGAGTAAAAACAAACACACTTGCATCACAATTATTCCAAGAACATTTTCAATTTGAGTGTGAGTTCCATCACTACCCTTCAATTTTACAAGGTTAGAGTTACCTCTCTCTGACAATATTCCCTCTCTATTATAATGTGTCATTCCATCTGTGAGACATAGGAACAACACCAAAGCATCAGTTCATTTTGCTATTATAATCAAAATTGAAAATCTAACATTCTCATACTCATTGCTTTCAGAAATAACTTAAACATGATATTCTTAAGTAGCAACAACGTACCTACATACCCGTGCTTACTATACCTTAAGTGGTATCACAATAAATTAGAACATTTCTAGTTGCCTTGGATCCACGTTCTTCACATACTTATATTTAGATACTCACAATTTTTTAGCCCAATCATAGTTTCAATGCTTCAGAAAATAAAAATTTCAATACTCTATATTCAAGAGAAAAGAGTCATTTGAAGATTGCAGAATCTCAGATAAAATATTCTTTAAATCACAATTGAGCACAAGTAAGTAAATCATTTATATGTTCCTTCTAACAGGTGGTACTTACTAAGTGAGAAAGTCATCTGTTCATTTCGCAAATCACCTAAAAAGGTTAGTGGATCCATTTTCCATTTATGTGATCTAGGCCCTCATGCTCATCTCATCACAATAATATTTTTAAAAAAAAAATTAACTCATTTCATCACATCAATTATATTTCATCTCTAAAACCATATAAGTCCTACAATTCTTACATCTTAATATGAATAAGCATTGACATTTTTATCAATATAATGTTAGTGTGCTTCATCTAAGCATAAGCATCCTAATAAATCGTGATAATTCATCACCATATAAATCAATACATCAATGTATATTACACATCTATAACCAGGCATCTAAAAACATAACCATCAAGATCAATACTGAAATAAGATACTCAAGTACAATCAGACATATGTCCTTCTATAAGTCCTTGTATCCTATGCCATCAGAGAGTCAATCGTCCATCTACAAATCTTGAGACAAGAGTGTGGCTCAGACGCTTGTCTGTTCTATCCAAAAAGTCTTACACTTCCTTGGGATTCTACCTACTCATAGAATTTCCAACCCTGTAATGCCCAAAAAATAAAAGGTAGGGGGTATCTGGTGCATCCATGAAACTAACTACTTTCCACATATTTCTAAGTAGAACTAATCATGGATGTGGCAGGGAGATGGAACATGGGAAACATATTTATGAAAACATATGCGAACAAGCTTTGGCCAAATAATTTTTTTATCACGGGGAATGAAAACTGGAAGGTAGAGAAATATCCCTTTCTACCCTTCCTTGTTTACTTCTTCCACATTAGCATCCTCACTGGAAGGTAAGCTTTCCAATACACATACATAGCACAAAAATGATGCAAACACAAGTATAACATTTATTTCTTTCCATTTTATTATGTTATAGTGCATGAATATTCATCAAGAAATAGTTTGATATAAGATGGTCTATATTTTTCTTAATACAAGATGACTCATTTGGTTACAATCATAGTATTTATATTTTCACCTAACACAAAATTTTGGATTCTATAATGTGATAGGTGTGAGATATTGTCTGGTAGTAATACAGTGCACTAGAGACAAAAGGAAATAAAGACGTCATTCCAAGTGGGAGAACACATTGCAAGAAGCATCCAAAACACAACTTGACAAGATAGTACAAATTTAGAGGTAAATAAAAAGAACTAGATTATCAGTCTACATATACCCAAGGAGCGACAACCAAGATTGCACACAAACCAAGAAGGTAATCCAAAACTCATCGCATCTAGGTTTAGAGCAATCAAGTTAGCAATCAAAAGAAGATTTTATCTTGAAGCATGAACTTAGCTTCAACCATAATGCAAAGAAATGAAATCCAAAAGGAAAAGGGTAGTGTAAGGAAAGCTAAACAATCGATCACGTAATGGGAAAAATAAATGTGGAATGAGTGGCAAGAATCAAATTTGATGGCATCCCACTTTTCCCACCGATTCCAAAGCACAACCTATGTCCAAAGCGTAACCAAGACTAGAATAATTATACACAAGGATCCCAAATTCACTGAACATAATTCACTGCATATTATTGACCATTGATGAAGCCATCAAATCTACAGAAAACAATTAAGGTGGGTCGACTAAAATCTAAAATAATTTGCATGCTTAATATTACACTACCCTCCCCCCCCCACCAACAAATCAAATCTCAGTGGTAAAATTTATTAATACATGGCTTAAGGAAACAAAATAGTGGATGGGCTCGACACAAGAATTCAAGGGCCAACCCACCCAATTACAAAACTATTTGTGCAGCCAATTGAAAAGTGTAAACATGATTAACATGTCATCATGGGTGAATGTAATAGAGAAATCCTTCATGCAAAAGATAATGCAAGATAAAATATTTACTTACCTATATTCTCCTATGGAAGACTCTAAGTTCTCATCTCTGCTCTGGATTACCTATGGCTTCCCCCTAGTACTTGAGTAAGTATTTGGCATAGTTCTTGAACAGAGGCAGAACGCTAGGATTTTCCTTCAACATTTCATCATAATACTCGTTTTCAAGCTTGCAATAATATTCTTGTGCCTTCCTGTGAAGAAGCGTCAAACGAAAAACATGAGAAATCTATTTTGGAATTGCGAGAAGAGGGGAATCTGTATAGAATAGAATGGTGGTCTCTATAGCGCGCACTTTCCTATGAAATGCACATGAGAATACTAAACTTATGGCGTAGGGAAGACGAATTATTGAGCAACATTTTAGAATACCCCCTGATAGATTTCTAAGGTTGTGTAGTATTAAACAATAGTTCCCCCACCCATAGTACTGTTACTTGGAATATTCTTTTTTCTTAGACCGATATCAATCACACATACATGAACATGATCATGTCCACAGAAGCGTAATCGTCTCCAACTCTGGGAAGAGGCACTATAAAAGTCTATTCAGATTGAGACGTGTCAATTGAAGAAGTGAATCCATTGAATTGAATTAATGAGATTTATTCGATATATTTTCAAGAAGGGTATCCTCCTTATCCCTTTTCTATTTTCTCTGGCTATTGATGAGTCCTTCATGTCGTAATTACAACATACAAAAGGGTGAGTTCTATTAAAATTTGTCTCCCTTATGTCTCCGTCTTAAAATCCCACTCTTTGTTAAATCCTAATTTTTAGGAACTTAACTTGACTGCTTAAAACAAATGGGTTGTGACAATTCATTTTGACTTGCTCGCAGTGATTTTCTATGTTATTGAGTAAGAAATGAGAAAAAAATGCTTATCATATTTTTTGCTTTTAAAACAATAATTTGAGGTTCACACAAGCATATG
The DNA here is from genome assembly GCA_027943335.1 of Chamaecyparis obtusa. NCBI lineage: Eukaryota > Viridiplantae > Streptophyta > Pinopsida > Cupressales > Cupressaceae > Chamaecyparis > Chamaecyparis obtusa. Next base: position 599,634 of record BSBK01001760.1, on the reverse strand, counting down.
CTGATTGTGTTTTTTTCTTTTAAAATAATAATTTGAGATTTGCATACACTCAACAAACAAGGTCTTTGTACTTGTGAATTTTCAATTTGATCGATTATGCATTTTACACATTTCATTTTATTAATTTTTAAACACAATTTTTTTAATTTTTGCATATATCAATTTCTATTAAAATGCAATAGGAATAAACACGAGTTTGAATATTACATATTACATTGGATCAAACATGCAATAGAAAACTATAGATTTAATCAGTTATCTGTAGCCATTTCTTTTATATTTTAGTAATTAAACATTGTGAAACTGTTTTGGTAAATGTTTTGATTAAACATATATACCCTTATTGATCATGAATTTTCATAAATTTGAAGACCAATATTCATTCTGATTTGTTGAAATATTGGATGAATAGCTAAAAAGATTGTAGTAGACAACTTACATTTCTTTACCAGATTATAAATAGAACAGGTATTCAACTAGCCTTTCTCTGCAATCTGTAAATTTTGAGGAATGAAATTAACCCTTGCATGTGAGGATCAATTAGAAGGAACACATGATCTTAAAACTTTCCACTTGCAATCCATAAGCCATGGTTGCGGCTTGATGAATTTTTCTAATATGAGTTGTGGTTTTGTAAAATCCTTTCTAATAAAATTATAAGTGTTCTATCATTAAATCATTGTATTCCAATTAAATAACAAAGCATATTATTCATCCACCCTATTTGATGTATACACATTTTACTTGCATGTCTATCAAAAATTACATAGCTGCAATATCTACAAACCAACAAACCTTTCTTATCTTGACAAATACTTATACCCTGAATCTTTCAGCTCAAGTCTCTCACAATGGTCGAGGACATTCAATTCTATTTTATTTTATTAAATCTATTTTGTGCATGGCCTCTAATTATTTTTATAAAATGATAAATATTAATTAAAGATAATTTATTAATTTAATTATAAATTATTTTATTAATATTTTAACTAACACATAAAATTTATATTTTTATATAAAAATATAACTTTTTATTTTTCACATTTAAATTCTACTTATAATTTCCTATTAGCTTATCCCTTGAATCTCCTTAGATGCAAGTGCCAACAAGACACCACAATTTTTAAAAAATAATAAAGGAAAAACCAAAGAAATATAAAAGAATTCATTTGCTCATGTGTAAGACATCATATAATATAACTCCTAGGTAACATTAGAGCTGATGAAATTGGCATACTTATATAAAAATATAACTTTTTATTTTTCATATTTAAATTCTATTTATAATTTCACCACAATTTTAAAAAAATAATAAAGAAAAAATCAAAGAAATATAAAAGAATTCAATAATTCATGTGTAGGGCATCATACAATATAACTCCTAGGTAACATTATAGCTCATGAGATTCGTCAAAGATAATAGACATTATTAATTTTGGTTCATTTTTTTATGTTTAGCAATGCCATTGTGCTGAAAAGACACCATAAATAAATGAACTTACTTACAAAATTTAAGAAATACTAATTAAAGATATTTTATTAATTTAATTATAAATTATTTTATTAATATTTTAATTAATATATAAAATTTATATTTTTATATAAAAATATAATATTTTATTTTTCACATTTAAATTTTACGTATAATTTCCCATTAGCTTATCCCTTGAACCTCTTTAGATGCAAGTGCCAGTTTAATCTAATATCATGTTCTTTTAACGACCATAAGGCACCACAATTTTTTAAAAATAATAAAGAAAAAACCAAAGAAATATAAAAGAATTAAATTATTTATGTGTTGGGCATCATATAATATAATTCCTAGATAACATTACAGGTGATGAAATTCAACAAAGATAATACATACATTATTAATTTTGGTTCCTTTTTCTGATGTTTAGCAATGCAGTTTTGCTAAAATATCCCATACATGATAAATAAATGAATTTCCCTGTAAAATTCATATATCATTGTAGGAAATAGCCATCTTTGAGTTGTCTGAATCAATTAAAAACAAATAGGCCAATGCACCAGGTCTTCCAAGCATGAGTATAATTTCAAACATTTAATTTAATTTCTGGAGGGCATTTAACTGATGACGGTATAATTTCCCCTAGTCCATAAAATTGGCAATGGTTTTTTTTAAATAAAATTATAAACTAGCAATCGCACCTTAGTGTGCAATGGGTGCGCCGAATTTATGAGGAACATAATTTGCTTTCATTTTTTAGGTAGTAATAGATTATTATGTGTAAACTTATTTAACTGAATAGAAACATTGTTGAAGAGGTTAATTATAACCACTAATAGTTGTCATACTTAAAAATTGGCAATGCCTAAACTTTTATATTTAAGCCGCTTCACAAGCTTTCGAGTATGGTGGGCATGTGAGGGATACTTCGAACCCAATGAGTGTTCGAACACAAGAAAAAGATTTGCATTCAGACTGCCAGTAAAAAAAGACGTAGAAACATACGACTCTAATGAAACCCTTGGCATTTTCAGCCTACAAGATGATCTACCCTCCTCTCTACCTCAAATCCTTGGCAATCCTCACCAAAACACACGAAGCAACCCTTATTACATTGACAAATTAATAGAATACATATGACAGATCAAAATGGTTCATTGAACCAGACTCCTAACATATTGACTTATTGCAATAGTAAACAAATTAATAATGTGACAAACCCATTTTTTATACTTAATTTGCTTTCCTGCAATTCTTTCTGATTTCTCCACCGCTACCGGTTAGAGGATTGATGTTTCCCATATTCACCATGGCAGCTGCAAAGTCATTAAAGAAGGTACTCTGACTGCTAGAATAGGTAGTCACCAAAGAGTCAGTAGAGCCTCCATTAAATAGCTCTTGATCAGAGTGAAGAAGTCCTTTCTTTTTTCTCAGATTTTTGTAATAATTGTTGTCAAAGACAGTGGGAGAAACATCTTCCATGGGTGCCAAGTTTCTGTTCCCTGTTTTGCCTGAGGGGCAGTTTCCTTGCAAGGACTTGGCATAGGCAGAATCAATATAAAAACAAATAGGCCAATGCACTAGGTCTTCCAAGCATGAGTATAATCTCAGACATTTAATTTAATCTCTGGAGAGCATTTAACTGATGATAGTATAATTTCCCCTAGTCCATAAAATTGGCAATGATTTTTTTTTAATAAAATTATAAATTAATTTTATTGGCAGTTTTAATCAATAAATAATTCATTGTCAACTATGGAGATGTCATCTAAAAAATCTATCTTGCTCTACTTTATAAATAATTTTCAATGTAGAATTGCTATAACTTCACGACTAAAAAAGAAAATCATATGGTTTTAAAAAATTAGAATAATAATTTGAAGGGGCACCAAATTATTAATGAGGTTATTGTGAGATGAAAAGGAAACGTGTAAGATAAAGGCATTAGATTATAGAAATATGTAAGTACATAGGTAGCAACTTTTTTATGGTGGCTCTACCACAATATCAGATTTCAAAACACAGATATAAAACGACTAAACAGTCAATGATCACTGAAGCGCATTAGAACAAAATTTTGCAAAGCGGAGAAGTCAGTGGAGTTCCATGCCTCTTACATCAACGCTGCAACTCGGGGTTTCAGACTTTCTGCCAGATTCTCAAAACTACGGGCCAGCTGAATCTCATCTAATGTTTGCTCAAATATTCCGCCTCCTTTCTTTGCCATTTCATTCAGGATGTTCATTGTGGGATCCCTTCCAAACATAATTGTATGGAGTATCATTCTGGGATCAGTCCTTTTCATTTTGTCCGCGTAATAAAGCAGATCCCCTCCACTTTTGTTTCCCCCATCGCTTAGGAAGATGACTACGGGTCTTTTCACGTGTACAGAATGGTGTTGGGCTCCTTTCATCAATATTTTCTGTGCTTCATCCAGCCCTGATGAATAAGTAGTTCCTCCACCTGGGTAATACGGAAGAAGGCCATCAACAAGACCTTCTTGCATATCCTCCATCTCCAATGCGACAGATGCACTTGTGTCAAAAAGCACCACAGATACAGAATCATCAGAAACTGTTCTGAGGCGGACTTGTATAAATCGCAGAATAGCCTCATATACACATCCAAGCCTACAGTTATGGTTATTGAAGGTTGCCAGAGTGGGACTTATGTCTGGGGAGCCCATGGAACCTGATCTATCAATGGTAAATATGACATGGTGAGGGACATTCGTAGAATGATCGTAGCCAAAATGGTGACCATCATCAGTTAAATGCCCTCCAGAGATTAAATTCTGTCCAGTGCTCTTGATAGGTGGATGCCAGAGTTTTTCAGTGCAATGTGATCTATCAAAAGTTCCTGACCCTGTTTCATGCTCCTCATATTTACAATAGTGATTACATTGGTCAAACTCTTCCCTCTCTTCTAGTGTGCAAGGGTCAACAAATCTAACATATTGACAGAAAGTCTCATGAGTCATCTCATCTTTAGGAACATCCACATCAGGTCCATACTTCACAGTTTCATGCCTTGAACCATCATAGAGGTTGCCGGTGCATTTGCCGGAGCCAGGACAAGGAACCAAATGGATATGCCCTCGGCCCTGTTTCTTGCAATACATGTTACACATTTTTGCTTCCCCTGTCTCTCCCCATTTATACTTGCGGTCTTGAATATCAAAATCTTTGCCCTCTGAAATGAATCTCACATTTTTCATATTGCCATGCACTGTATCGTGTAAATCTGAGTGATCAAATGGGAGCTGGCAGAAGTAGCCACAAGATTGGCATCTGGTGTCACAATAGTGCACAAAACCTTCTTGTTTGGTGTGAACATGTGGGCCTATATGATTTCTTTTGTAGGGAGGAATGGGAACACAACAGAACTTACGCAAGCCATTTTGCTCCGACAAAATTTCATACTCAAAGGATCCCCTTTGCCCCTGAAAAACTCTGGTTTGTTTGACAAGCTCAGTGAAGATTTCACATATTCCCGGCATCTCGCACTGATGGGTGCAAGCATGCTCATTTCCACACAAGTGCTCTGCATTTTGATCCAGATCATGGAAATGATCTTTAACCCCACATGTCCTGCTGCACCCATCTATCCTGCATTTACTCTGACAGTATCTCTCATGGCACTGATGCGTTTCATGGGTGGATTCAATCGCCACAGCACAGGGATTATTGCAGCTTGGAAGAGAACATTTTTCCCTGCACATGTGTTGAGGAGAATTGCAATTGTGCTGGCCAGGGTGCCCTGGCGCCAGAGAACATCGTTCATTACAATTTGAAGACATCTCATATAAGTCACACCTCTCATCACATGTATGATCTTACTTTTTGCAATTGTGATTTCCTTCATGACCTGCTAAATCCCCGCATAAGCTTAAGTTGTCTCCTTCTCGAGCACAATAACTGCAATTTTCTGTACACGTATGACTCCCCATGCAGGAATGGTAATCCTCATGACCTTTCTCCATCACATATCTCCATAAGCAAATAGAACATTCACATCCACTGTTGAACTCTGGCATGCCTTCTGTCTGCCAGCGCCTCCAGGAAGCTCTGGAATAGAGAATGCCACTCCTCACCGTTGCTACCATTCCTGGGTAAGATTATCTCCAGTTTTGACCTGATTTGAGAAAGAACGTTTGTCATAGTAAGAGGAGATTCTGATTCTGTACATGGTGCGAGATACAATCCTGAATCTTTTATGTTCCATGAATAATCCTCGACAACAACAGGAAAATCAGGAACCTCCTCCTGCGTGTCGAAATTATCCAAAACCCTCAATTCTTCATTCTTGTTTGTCACAGAAAGGCATCCCGTATGGACAGCAGACATAAGATTTCTCCTCAGAATATCAACTGCAATGGCGACTCATTTGCTGTCAATAGAAGTCCAGTCTCTGGCTGCAATTTGAGCTATAACAAGCTTCAGATCCCTCAAGAAGGTGAATCCACTATCATAGCAGAAATCGATTCTTTTTGTCACCGTTGTTGCTAGCTCACTCAGGCTCTCTCTATAATACTCAGATCTATTATAAGGAGCCATAGCAGCAATCTCGACCTTTCCGTTGTACATTTTTAAAATGAAATTCTCTTGCGATTTGATGCATATTTGATAAATCTTCTCATTAAATTCTTGCATAAGATCCTCTACATCGGATTTGTCCACATCCTTGATGGCAATGTAAAATAGACCTTTAAATAACTTTTTGTTGCTTGAGTAGATTGATCCCACTCTGGAACCGGCTGAAAGTGGATTCTGTGTCCTTGTCCAAGTGAAAATCCTGTAATACCAAACAAAGTCATAAAGTAGAAAACTGAGTTATTGGTGTGATATATGCCATATAAACTGAGTTCCTCTCTCCCCTGGACTTACTGCAGCATAGCTAAGTATGAGAGCTTTGGAAACGGGTATGTACATCAATCAATGCTTAATGGATGTGGGATTTTATCAGATATTAACATTGGAAGAAAATGCTCTGGTAGGACATATATGGAAAATGACGAAAGCCTAGATCAGGCACCTAAACTGTTTGACAAAATGCCCCAAAGAAATGTGATCTCATGGAATGCAATGTTTGTGGGATATGCACAAAATGAATTTTGAAGGAAAATATTTCAATTAATTAAGCACTCAGGAACATATTCTGTCATTATGAAAAGTTAGTGGTTGGAGAGAAATGACGCACCCTTTTGTTGAATATTGTGATGTTGCTGATAGCGGCATTGAGAACAGAGAGAATCATGTCCTCTTGTTCACGTCTCTCAAAACTACCGAGCCCCTCAAAGTCTAAGAGCACATACAAACAGCTACTTCCCTCGTTGCCATCTCCATCATCTTCACCCATTGCCATGGTCATCCACACTCCATCTGTGCATCTGCCACCTGCAACATCAAGAAGAGACCCTGACAGATGATTCAACAAATATGACTTTCCGCTACTTTGCTTTCCCATGGAAGATATGACTTTAATCTTGCCCTTCCAACTGCTAAGAACCGCATCATAGAACCTAAAGCTTATAGAGTTAGAGAGTGATACGTTGTCGACGTAGCTGATATCAGGGGGTATTTGAAGCCCATCCTTAAGGGCTACCATTGCATTGTTTTCTGCACGAGCTATTTGGATGGGGACGAGGCACACAAGCTTCCGAACCCACATTCCAATTCTCACACCTTTCTGCTGCAGCTGAAATTGAGCAATTCTCTACATTGTTCACTTCAAATTGCATCTCCATGCCTGAAAAATCTTTATCTTTTCCAGCCTTAAGTTGTCCAATAAGTGCTTCTAGATATGTGAGACATCCCTCACCATTGCAGTGACCTGCTGAGCTACTTTCCAGTACCACTTTGAATGTAATGCACTTCGTAGCATGCGGAAACAACTTGGGTGTTGTTGCAAACTTGTCAAAAATGTTATAAATGTAACCCAAATAAGGGCATGCCCCAGCGATTTCAATTTCATCTTCAGGAGCTTTAGTCTGATCTACTTGCTATAGCTGCACAGCTTCTCTAGCTAAAGCGGTTTTCAGGATATAGGAAAGGATTAAATCAGGGGCATCTACAGGGCTAAGTAGCAAAAGCTGACTTTGTAGTCCGAAGATCGTAATTTTCACCCCAAGTAGTTCCAAATCAGATATACTACATTCTCTTGCATTCAAATGGATTGCCTTCAAGTATCTCATGGTATCACCCAAAACATAAATTTCAAGAATGTTCTCAGGACTCGCATACCTGGTGCCCTTGCCATCAATATTTTCACCCTGCCGCCGCAATTGCCTTAAGACAAGGAAGAAATAGCCGTCAGCAGAAACACATGCTTTAAAAGAGGAGTGTTCCTGCCAAGGAAGAGGAATATACTTTGGCTTCATCATTGGCTTCTCGTGAATTTCAGCCACCCTAGCTCTGTTGGTGTCATCAACCATGAACAGTTCTCTTTTCCCCGAAATCAATTGCATCCATATAATGTTCTTGCTCCCTTTATAGGATTCCAGGTTAACCTCAACTCCAGTCCCGTAGACCTTCTTGAATGACTCATCAAATCGAAGAATTACAATCTTTGACCTCTCTTTTTCATAGAGAGCCATAGCTTGAGTAGCTTCATCTACAACCAACAAATCGAATCCCCTTCTAAATATATGCATAGGATGACCGATATCACTTATGCTGACACCAATCTTGGGACAACGGTACAAATACATGTAGGAATCTGTGAATTTGTGAATAAACACTATAAGCACTCCTGACTTGAGGATGACTACTTTAAATAATCTTTCAAGCTGAGGATTAATAACTACCAAATCTACCGATTCTCCACATTTTGGTACAATTGGATGCACATGGTTACTATTAAAATCAGCAATGTCTTTTTTCATTGGAGTCAGTTCACAAGCTTTATAAACAATGAGTAACGGATGTTCCTTCTCAATTGACACCTTTACCTTCAGCTCCACTTGCCGTCAATATGAATACCAGGAACGCTTAGTGGTCATAATTTCTTCAATATACATGGTCACTAAGCTGTTATTCTTAACCGTGGACATCTTCTTCTTCAATTCCTGCACAAACTCATCTTCTGCTTGTCTGAGTCTTGAGTCATTGTCAACCAAACTTCTCGTCCTCTTAAACGTCTTCGTCTTGAAATATTCCTTAATCTTGGAGTAGTTATCAAACTCTTGTGGCCGACAGTTTTCCAAGAGAATTATGAAATGCTCCTTACTCAGCCTGGAGTAATCTACATTAGATACTGCCGACCAGCTTTCAAACGTATTGCAAAACCCAGAATCCTTCACAGACACCTCCTTTATTTCTGTAGACTTCCTCGGAGCTCTCTTCTCTGTTGCCAGGAAACAACAGCGGTGATACCCTTCGCAGAACACCAGCTCTCCATCATGATTATTCATATTTAAAGATTTCCTGCTCTCCTCTCCTCTGCTAATTCCTAACTTATAACCAGGCAAGAGCTCCACATTATTCTCCGAATTCTTCACAGTGGAGACTTGAATCCGTCGTGTGCGCATAGCTTTTGAAGAAGGGCTAGTTGCAGAGGCAGCCAGAGCTTCAAAAGGGTAGCTCCCTTTCACACACACATATACCCCATCACAAAGCTCAACCAGGTATCTGATGAAATTGCAAGACACGTTTTTCCTAGAGACCACGTTAAAATCCTCACCTTCATGCCAATAGAAAACAACGATGCTGCTCCCCTTTACAGGAAAACTGACATATAATCCAGGCTTCATTAGTTCTCCTTCCATCTTAGCAAGAAAGCAGTCATTGACCAGACTTTCCTTCTGGAATACTTGTATGATCATGTTCTTATCTCCATAAAATGCCACCACCGGTAAACATTGTTGATTTCGTGCACTGAAATTGATACGAACCCTTTGAGGCTCATCTGAGGAAGCCATGGCAGAAGAGGGCACAAGCTTATTACAGAGGCGTAAAACTTCATCTTGTGGAAGCTGCACCTTTTCAACAAAACTGTAATCTTGCTTGTCGGGAACAATTCGCATCACCCTGAACAGACTGGGAGAAAGCGGTTGCAAAACTGCGCTTGCAATTGCATTCACACCTTTACCAGACGTCTCTGCCTCTGCACCACGCATCGTTCGAGCCGATTTCACTTTCACGGCACCAGTAATTTCTGCCTTTCACTTCATCGGGAACAAACCAAAATTTGAGCAAATTTCAAGGAGAAGAAACCCTATCAATGGTGAGGCATATTTCAAACAGAGAGCAGAGAACTTATCAATGTTACAGATCATGAGATTTGTGATATATATGACTCAAATTGAAGTTTGGCTGAATTTCAAAGAGCAAAAATATTAGTCATTGTCAAATTCTCATTCTAAACTTCTTATTTTATTTTTAGAAAAGACAGTATCTATGTTTCAAAGGAAATTTCTAATTTATACGAAAGAATAAAGCTAATTTTAGCACATATATCAGTATTTTTTTGGGGACAAGCTAAGCTCCCGATAAATTATCCATGTACGTAGCATGTGTCTCCCTATAGCAGGTCCCTATAGTAGCATGTACAAAGGGTATCGAAAAATGTTGATGTCCGAGCAATCTGAGGGGCGATGGGATAGTGATGCCCGATGCCGGGATATCGACTTCGCCGGCATGTCATAACCGAAAGGGGAAGCCCGAAATTGTAACCGAAATGGAAAGCGTGTAACCGTAATAGGAAGTGTAGCCCCGTAATCAGCTAACCGGATCAACTAACTGCTGTCTACTAATCGGATCGGCTAACAACGGTCTAGTAATTGGATCAGCTAATGACAATCTACTAACCGGATCGGCGAACGGCGGTCTAGTAACCAGATTTGGTAACGGCGGGCTACTAACTGTGGTTTACTAACCTGACCGGTAGGTGAGTTAGATGTATTAGAGTCAATGATAAATAGAAAATTTCTTGCATCCATTCACATTTGGGTTTTATTTGGGCTGAGAAGGGTCTGCGAGTTGGGGTTTTCAGAGCCAGTTTTTTTGCATTTTATCAAGGGACGCATAGCTGTTTTCCAGACCCAGTCCATTTTTTTCAAGTGGGCGTAGCTAATTTCTAGAGTTGTTTGTAGAAGATCTAGACAGGCGAACAAGGTATGTTTGCAAAAAAATATTCTATGTTTGCTGCCTTTTAATGCTGTATTATTCTATGTTTTCTGCCTTTTTACGTTTTTATCACCATGTGTAGGGTTTTTAGAGCCATTTTTTTTCATTTTATGAAGGGACGCGGGTGTAGCTAATTTCCAGAGCCAGTCCTATTTTTTTTCAAGCGGGCGTAGCGGATTTCTAGAGCCAGTCAGTTTTTTTCAAGCGAGCGTAGCCGATTTTAGAGCCAGTCCATTTTTTCGAAGCGGGCATAGCTATTTTCCAAATCCAATCCATTTTTTTCAGGTGGGCGTAGCTGATTTCTAGAGCCATTTGTAGAAGATCTGGACAGGCGAACAATGTATGTTTGTAAAACATTATCCTATGTTTGCTACCTTTTAACGCTGTATTATTCTGTATTTTCTACCTTTTTACATTTTTATCACCGTGTGTAGGGTTTCGGCTATGAATCAGAGGCTTTGTTTCGGCAAATCCTTTCACAGAAGAGACAAGTTGTAACATTGTAGGGTTTTGGCCTCAGAGGTTTTTTTGCCGTGTGCATAAAGAGGGTTTTGGTTGCGAATTGGAGGCTCTGTTTCAGCATACCATTTCACAGAAGAGATCAATTTGCAATATTGCAGGTACGTAGAAAATATCGATGATCTGCATGTTTTGAATCGAAAACAACAAAAAAAATTCAAAAAAAATCTTTGCGTTTTTGCATTTCTTAGTTTTTTATTTGTTTTTTTTTGGTCTATAGTGCAGTTTAGCAGATCATAGTATTAGCTAATGCTTCTCATTTGATCTAGTTGTTGTCCTTTCTCAAATGAAAAAAACTAGCTTTTGTAGATAACTAATTCACCCCCCCTTCCTCAGTGGTGCTTGTCTCCTTTTGGGCCTAACAAAATATGCTACAACTATCTTCTTTCTCCTGCTTTCTTCCTTGATTTCCCTCTGCTCTCTCCTTCTATTCTGTTATAAATACTACAAAGATTGAGTTATAGAATGATGAAATATTTTGCAATAGATTGTATTATTGAGGTGCTCTTGTCTTTGAGGGAGGGCTCAATGTATATTTCTAGGTGAAGTTGTTAATGTGTGTTATCCTAGGACTCCAAGGAGTTGTCTATCTTTCTCACAAACCTCGTGATAGTAAATATAAATGTATAAGCCTTCTTTGTCTCTTGTATTATTGTTTAAGTATCTATTTGAGTAATTTGTATGTTGTTACTTTCTATGTTCACATGCTTTATCTCGAGCTATTATATTTTCTTCCTCAACATTCAAGTGGTCTTGATATGGATGGATCATGTGTGTAAAACCTAATCTCTCTCCTTGTTTGGTGTATAGTTCTAGGTGAGGCTCATCATATGTTTTCAGGAGAGTTGTGTTCATGTAGTAGTTGACTAATTAATGGACTTAATATGTAAAATAGCTATCATTTGAAGGTTCATAGTCTTGTTTTTTGTTTTTATTTCTTGTTGTTGATTATTGTCAAAAGAGTTGTTAAGGTTTGACCAAAGACAAAGCACAATTTCCATTCACAGGTAAATTGCACATAAAGCCAATGAAATAAGCCTTGCCTGATTGAGAAATTTTTAACTCCAAGGCTAGGGGATGTATAAAAAGAATTAAAACTGGTATACATTTCCTCTATAATGATTGTTTACAGATGTGTACAATGTGGGCTTAACTACTAAGAACTGCAACATAGTCTTATCTAGCACACCATATGCAAAAGTTCAAAATTTCCACCAAACTTTCTTCTCCTGGTTTTTCTGAAGCTAACTAAATGATTAGACTCAATGGCATCTTTTGACCTTCCAACTTGAAAAGAGATCATTTCCCAATGTTAATCAGATGTTGTCTTTCTTGTCATACTCAATCATTCCAATTATAACTTATGCATAGGTGCATCTTAAGGGCTACTTTTAGAAGGGTAGGTAGTAACATTCCAAGCTTCACTTTTCACTTCAAATTCTGCAAAAGATTAGATCCTCCAACTTAGGGAAGGAAAATCCCATCCTATATAATTGAACCTCCAACAATTTTCATGCTGCCAATAAGGCCTTGTTGATTGACCAGGCTCATGGAATTTCCACTCTAGCTGATGAAGTCTTGTCCACCCAAAATGGCTTTTGAAATTTGAACCAAAGGAGATGAAATTGGGTACAGTTAAAAGACCCAGGTGGCTTGACAGGTGAAGCATCCTCAAGATGTGGCATCAAAGCCAAAGAGAGTCCATTCTTTGGTACTGTACAGGATCTTATCTCTTTTAGGAAAAGAATATCAATGAATCTGATTACAGGACATAATAACCCAGCCAAAATAACCCTAGATAGAATAACCCAGCCACAATAACCCGAGGACAAAATAACCCAAGGTCATAATAACCCAATCCAAAATAACCCGCAGTCAAAATAACCCATGGACAAAATAACCCAAGGTCATAATAACCCAATCCAAAATAGCCCGCAGTCAAAATAACCCATGGACAAAATAACCCGATAAGATTATAGAGAAAGAAAAATAATTCAAATTTTCAATTAAAGTGTCAAATTATGAGCAATGCCTCTTATATAATCTAAAATATTATTATTGTCATAACCATCAACTAGTATATTTAGTCTTTCTTTGAGTTCACGATATTTTTTTCCTACTTGGTTGTGTAGTGGGTCCAACCATATATTGCTCTATTTTATTCTCTAGGAGACCCTAACTTTTTTCACTGTTTTAATGAATTTTCAGATTGAGCTATGCGATGATTGAAGCAATTCACTACATCCCCTATGTCATCCCTCAATAGAATTATTATTTTGGGGAAGATCATCTTGAATAGCTGAATAGTAGTTCCACATTCTGATTAGAAACTTAGGTGAGCATTTGTTGCCTCTTCTAGTTAGTCTTCCAATCCATGTGTCTTCAAAGCAATCAATTATGGGTTACAAAGTCTCCTCATGTTCTATATAATAAGGAAATTGTAGAAGTATTTTGAATGCATTGATTACATATATCTGAGGCACAAAAGCTAATGCAACGAGTTTTTTGATCCTCTATGGTGCCTCATAATCACTTTTTTAGCATACTAACTTGATCTAAAATGACCATGGGTTATTTTGTCCATGGGTTATTTTGACCATGGGTTATTGTGTCCTTGGGTTATTATGGTGGGGTTATTGTGTCCAAGGTTATTTTGGTCAGGTTATTATGTCCGGTTACCAATGAATCCAACTCCATTTTTTTCAGTGCTGGTCTTTTTATCCTATCATGGATATCAGATACTAGAAAGTGGCTTCCTCACAGGGAATGATGAGCCCCATTTGATGACCAAACCCATACTCTTCAGCTGCTTTATGCAGCAGAGCTTGGAACAGAGAATGATTCAAGTAGCTAGTGGGGATGATAAACCTACTGAGCTCATTACCAACGTACACTACACAGTGCCCCTTAGGAACATCCCTAGGGAGGGCATCACATGATGTCCCCATGATCTTTTCAAAGCTGAAATGCTTCCCTATTTTTGGAGAAAGAGCATACCCAAGTGCCTTGTGGGCATTGGCAAACCTATAGAAGGATTTGATCATGTATTTGGCTAGTAGTACTTGAGCATTTCTCTTAGTCCTTTCCATGGAAGAATTCAAAATTAAGAAGCAAGGTTCAGATTGAGAAGGAAAGGGAATTGGATGGAAGATAAAGGAGAGGAATGAAAGCTTGAATGAGTGAAAATGCTCTTGTGGGGAAGATGAAGGATATGTTATAATATAGGTTATGCAATAAAACACTAACCTGGCTCTCCTACCTCACCAAAAGGTACACCTTATTTTAATTTGATTAGGAGCTGTTGGTGGAATCACTTAAGTGTAATTTGTTTCCTTACAAGTTTTGTACAAGATTATTGATATGGGGACTTTTAGTGGCGTATAATGAAAACAAGAAAGTAGGCCATGTGCTACCTTGTCCAAGGACGAGGATACTTGCAGGTGAACGTCCATTTCATTCTCAGTCAGTGTGTATCCCACACATTGGATGACATGAATGCAGAGCTTGCATAGAAAAAGACATCATCACAATTAGTATCATGTGTACTCTCTTGGTTTCTTAGTAGTGTCTCTACTAACATCTCATGGCCTTGTTTTTAAGGATTTCTTGATATTGTCTCTGCTAACATCTTGTCTCTACTAACATCTCATGGCATTGGTTTTAAGGATTTCTTGATATTGCCTTATTTTCAAGGGTATTTGAAGTTGTCTCTACCAACATATTATGGTGTTGTAATAGATTCAATGAAAAAAATAGCTTAAGGATCAAAATGTTATCAAAGTCAATTGTATATCTCTAAAGTTTGTAATAGATTCAACCAAAAAGTCAATGGTATATCTCTTTTAACTTCAGTACAAACTGCAAAGCTTCACATCTCTGATCATTTTCTCTATGGTAAAAACTAAAAAATGGTCAAACATAAATCTTTGGCAAAGTGAGAAGTCAAATTTCCTATTGCCCCATCACCTGTTGTTCATTTTGACAACAAAAAACTTTATACAATTGATCTAATATTTATGCATAAATGGTCCAATAATGAGCTATTGGGACCAATAAAATTGCACAACTGATCTAATTAGTAACATTTTTTTTTTCCAGAAAATGGGCGGCTATTAGCTCACTACATATTTCTTTAATAGACTTTTAACTAGGAAAATCTAATGAATGATTGAAACATAAACGCTAACTAGTACTCTGACCTTGTAATAGACATTTAGGCAATCCATAACTTAAACAAAAGAGCTTCAAGGACCAAAATATTATCAAAGCCAATTGTATAGCTCTTAAAACTAGAGTGCAAAGCCTCACATAATTTTGATCATTTGCTCTATGGTCAAAGCTGTGATCCCTGGCAAAGTGAGGTGCTATCCCCCACCCTAGAAAAGTGAAATGTCATAGCCCCACTGTGTATTACATCATCTATGATGTCCACTTACACACTTTACTCTTCCATGTGATGAACCTATCTTTTTGTACTTTGTATGCATGGATTAGTTAAAAAGGTCTCGGATTGAACATGGGCAATTATGTGCTCCTTGTCCTATTTTCTATAGTACATTTATTTACCATCCAATTTAAATGCAGTTTGATTTAACCCTTCACTTATATTTGGTTTAACACAAATTCAGCCAAAGAGAAAGCACAATTTCCATGCAAAATTTGAGGTGACATAGATAGAGAAGCTCCACTTCTAGACCAAAGGCAATCAAATTCTAAAATCCTCACCAAAGTCAATTAACTTTTATCATTGATTTCAATATTTGTATTCATGTCACGTTAAATATCTTAGCTTAGCATAATTATTGAATTAACCACTCCCAAAATTTGTCAATTGATTAATCTAGGTTAATTTATGCTTATGTGTGGATCTTATATGATTAGCTTAAAATAAGCTTAGAAAAAGTTTATTTTCCTTTACAATAAGATCTAGTTTTGGATTTATTTATTGTAAAAGGTCATTTTTTTTTTTGAAATCAACACCTTAAATTTTTCATTTAGAAAAAAACTCCATTTTTGCCATCTTACTTTGTTCTCGTGTTTCAAGTTTTTTGAAGATTATTATGTTATGCCTAGTTATTAGAGCTTACAAGGGTCAAAGATGAGATTGGGGGACATGTGAATAGGATGGAAGACCATTATCAAGTTAGTTTCTCACTCAAAGATTAGGCATACTTTTTGAGAAGCTCTAAACATTCATATTGTTCCCCTTAGGATCAAGGGGCTTATGTTAACACTTGTCAAGGCTTTAGATCTTCACATGATTTACCCTTTGGATCAAGGAATGAAGTGGATTATGTTGGCACATGTGATCCACAATTTTAGTAGAGGTGAAAAAGCTATGGTAATGATGACAATAAAAGTTTGGTAAAAATGACAAGGAGTTGTACTTGTGGATAGTATGTGTGTCCCCATCCACATTTATTGTAATATCATTGGTGTTGATAATGTGTATCTCTGTTAAACAACTTCAATGAAGGATAACATGTGTTCCTATAATTGTTTCAGATTTTTGTAAGGTCATTCGGCTAATGTGAACAATTGGGTGTCTCCCTAATGATGTATGAAATAGATTATACTATGTCGTGGTCCTTGAACTTGAAGTACTCAAGGTGAACTATTGAATGTCTCATAGTTCAACAAGTAATATTTTGGATTATTGTGTAAGTCCTAGTCTTGTTACCTTAGTAAGAAACATGTAGTAATGAGGATGAATGTTAGGTGTTATTACATCATGTTATAGATCAGTAAACACTGTGGTCAATTATTAAACACCGCCTTCCTACTTTGTATAGAACTCATATGATGAAGCAATACAATTAAACACATTTTTTATTTAACAAGTTCCTCGAAAGATGTACAACTCTTTAACAGATGAGAAGAATATTACAAGAAAACTCTTAGAACCCCTCATTAGTACAAGACAGAGAGGACCCGGTTCAATCCATAAATGACTTACTCTAAGAACTTCTCATATAGGTGAACACTTACTCATGTTATAACCAGATACTTGAAAACATAGATGCTAATATCTATATAATAAGATTTATTTTTATTAAAAAAAAAACTGCTACTTAAAAGCGAGATGCTATATCTGTGTAATAAAATTTATCTATTTTATTAAAAAAAAAAAGAGAACATAAGACTTTGTTCTCATTGTAAAAATTAAATTTTGGTGACCATTAAGTGTACAAAGTACAACACTTGAGAAGCCCGCTGATACTATGACAAGTTATTTACACCTTCCCTTCATTTTCTGCTTTTTTCTAGTCCTCGAAACATAAATAGAGTAAAAAAATGAAGGTTAATATAAATTTGGAGCAAAAATAAAATATGCAGAGATTGTTGTTATATTCAGATTGATCAAGAGAGACTAACAATCCTAGAGATATCCTAGAAATGAAACAATGTAAGCTGGAAGGAATGAACCCGATATACACTTGATATGTTCTGCCTTGATGTAATAGCAGGTCTGGAATCAGTCCTAGCCTCCTGTGCTTCAATCTGTTGTGTCTTGCTTCTATGATGCTGCTCCTAACTGAGATCAAATTCGCTCCAAAGTGCAAAGATACTTTCGCATGTATCAGACTTTAATAGCAGAGATAATGTTATGTTTTTTATTGTCTCTTGCTATCAAGTCTTCTCCAATATATAAGCACATATCAAATCCAAGGGGAGGGCCGACCTCAGTCCCAAGACAAATAATAATCATTTGATTAGTGTGGGCTGACCAGTCATAGATTGGGGTATGAATTAATAATTAATTCGGTAGTCCTTGTTTGATCAGAGCCGACAGGCTACACATGATAACACTTCCCCTTAGACTGGAGGGTAAGATCAAACCATAGATCCCATCTATTTTAGGACACACCCTAAACTATCACCCTTGAGAACCAAAAACATAATCATCTTGGATACCCTATCCATAGATTTCATAGATTCCAAGTCTATGAAGGTAGATCCTATCTACCATAAGTCCAAGTTTATATAAAAATTTGGCTCAAAACCATTATCCTCTGAATGAGTGGATTGATTAGATCCATAAGAATATTAAGTCCATGATATTCATATTGGATTGCCAAATTCTTCAATATATAAAAACATCAAGTCCATGATGTTTTACTATCCAGATGTGGATTTCTCAGACTCACTGATTACAGGGAGTAATGGACTTTTGACATTCAATGATGTCTCACCAATTACTGATAGTAATGAACTGTTGACACCAAATCCATGATGTCTCACCGATTACTGGGTGTAATGGACTTTTGACACCAAATCCATGATGTCTCACCGATTACTAGGTGTAATGGACTTTTGACACCAAATCCATGATGTCTTATCGATTACTAGGTGTGATGGTCTTTTGACATCCAACGACGTCTCACCCATTACTAGGTGTAATGGTCTTTTGACATCCAATGATGTCTCACCCATTACAAGGCAATGGATCCTTGATCCATGCAGTTATGGACCCTTGATCCACGAATCTCTTTCATCAATTCATAAGAATAACTTAGCGATAAGCATATCCAGATGAAACCTACAAGTGAGATTAGCCATAATCAGTAAATGAAAGAGAGTATGACACATTCATACATAATACAAAGGATGTATGCCCCATACAACCAGCATTTGTGCATAAGAATAATCACATAAGTCTTCATCATCTAAAGATCACCAACATCTAACCAACAAGATGCAATATAGTTTTCTATATGAATGTTCCTATGTAGATAACAACATTAATTCTAACATATGCCAATGTAAGAATGTTCTAGCCAATAATGTATGTACCTATGCATAAGAAACATAATAACTAGCATCCATCTAATCAACTATGATTTCCCAAAATAGAGACAAAGAGTCAATCAATGTCAACCTATTCCAATGCTTAACATGAACCAAGAGATGGATTTACTCACATAGTTTCCTAAGTAAGAAAAAACATATCATATCCTAGTATACTCCACAGTCATAAAATATGCATTCATGACAATCAGCTAAGCAAATAATCAGTTATGCTAATGAGGCAATCTTAACCTTTTGATAACAAGATATAAGGGAGGAGATTACCATCCAAACCAGTGAGACCATGATTGAACTCCCTCTTAAACCATATGTCTATGATTAAGACATCCAGGGAATGGGAGACTTACTCCCTCTCGATGGACTTAACTTCATCCATACATGCTAAGGTAAATCAGGTATGTTGCTTACATGCTAAAGTACACAGTGTGTAGTGGTTCTCTCATAGAACAAGCATAAGGGAGGCATAGTTCTTTATGTTATCATAGCTGTAACTAAGACAAAATCTGTAATACATACTAGATTATGTCATTTGTCCAACACAAGCCAAAGTTGTCAATATACAAAAGTACTTCCTTCATATTCATAAGCAATCATAATGGTTCTATCACAAGCCAAGTGTTATGAATTAGCCAATATGTAAATATAGCATATGTAAATGCTAAACCATGCAAATCTATATGATGCTAATGATCTAGCTAATGATCCAGTAAGCCATGTAAGAGGGATAGGAAAGTGAGCCCATAATAAAATCACCCTTAAGCTTAGATTCCATCTAGAACTAGCCAGGGCAATTCTATCAAGAATGCAACACAAGACTTCAGCTAATATACAAAAATGCCAATATGCAGTTACAACAATCAACTGTGTATGATCTTCTATAATGGTGTAAAGTATAACCTATGCCTAGGCAGAGCATGCATTTTACAATGTCAGGTCTACTGCTACAAGATAATCATCTAAGCAGATATAGCTAATTCAATTAGTTATGAAGAATCATGTCCTTTCCAAACATCTCAGCTCTGACAATTTGTTGTGCCAATTTGTTAGTATTTTCAGATTCTCACAAGGAGTACATCAATCTAGCAAAACTAGGCATAGGATATACCATAAGAAATCACAGGAGAGGAAAGATAGTACCTGAAAATGATGCTTTTGTTTTCTCAATGATTTGCTGAGGATCCTCGATCCACGAAGAAAATCCTTTCATCAATGATCTGAACTATGTGCTTCAATAATAATTCATCAGAAATATATCGCTATATATATTTCTGATAAGTATTGACACCATATCAGAGATCTAATATCACAATATGTGTGATCTGCTGAACAAAATATACAGGCCTCCAGCCAGTATAAATTTTCTAGGATCTGATGAAATTGTTCAAACAATTCTGAAATAAAAATTCTAGATAAAGAAAGGACACAAAAGCAAAATATCAAGCCCTAGCCTAGCTGTACAGCCATAGTGTTCACCAACTACTACCCAGCTTGGCCGTATAGAAAGAAAAAGGCAAAAATCAGAAAACTGGACTTCTAAAATTGGGCCAATTCATAGCCTGCAATCTGTCGGAGTATAGATCAATCATAAGGAAAACATATCAATCACTCCCAGCCATATAAGCATATGCTCAAAATCCTCATCTTTACCACTGGATGGAAGAGCTAGCAATTGTTGTATAAATTGGAACCAGATAGTTGTCTACGCAGTTTCAATATTGGTCTGCCAAAGAAAAGTTTGTAGTTTAACTCAAACTTATTGGAGTCACCATGTTCTCAAATTTAGTAGAACCTCGCACCCGCTTTGCTAACTCTTAATGACGACAGAAATATAGTTTAACAACCCAGTTTGTCCAAGTCAATCCTTATGCAGAGTGTTGGAAAAATAAACAGTTCCCATACATTGAATTGTAACATCACTATTTGGCATCATATGATAACTCCAGATTGATCTGCAAACCTCTGTTAGTTTCATCACCAAACACCCAAAACATAGTTCACATATGCTCAAGGATTTTCACTACAACATAGACCAGGAACAGTGCTGGAAGATAGATGGATTTTCAATTGCTTCAGATCTAGCTTAGACTAGTTTGAACCTCACAACAGTCTTGTCAGTGGTTTAGCAAGCTCCAGTATCAACCTACAAAGAAATTGGATCTCTACACACTGAATGTCTCATGCACATTGTTTCCAGTGCAAATCACTATCGACTCATTCCAATCTGAATATGATCTTTGATTCAACTTGGCTTTGATACCATGTTGTTATATTTAGATTGATCAAGAGAGACTAACAATCCTAGAGATATCCTAGAAATGAAACAATGTAAGCTGGAAGGAATGAACATGATATAGACTTGATATGTTCTGCCTTGATGTAATAGCAGGTCTGGAATCAGTCCTAGCATCCTATGCTTCAATATGTTGTGTCTTGCTTCTATGATGCTACTCCTAACTGAGATCGAATTCGCTCCAAAGTGCAGAGATACTTTCACATGTATCAGACTTTAATAGCAGAGATAATGTTATGTTTTTTATTGTCTCTTGCTATCAAGTCTTCTCCAATATATAAGCGCATATCAAATCCAAGGGGAGGGTTGACCTTAGTCCCAAGACAAATAATAATCACTTGATTAGTGTGGGCCAACCAATCATAGATTGGGGTATGAATTAATAATTAATTAGGCAGTCCTTGTTTGATCAGAGCTGACAGGCTACACATGATAACAGAGATGAGAATAGTTTAATTTATGGCAGATTAGAAACACATGAAATCATTTATAGGAATACAAAAAAAGGCACACTTCTTCACTTTCTGAATTATACAAAACACTCAACTAAAGAATTTGATTTCTCCAAGTGGACAAAGCATTGAAAATCATCATAGGCCACAACAACAACTTTGAGAGACTGTATCTCCCTCGAACCAGTGATTCCATTGAGGGTTTTCTAGACTAGCAGTGCTGCAGATAAAAAAAATGATTAGCAAAATGACATTCATCAGTCATGAAACAGTGATTTTGATGAGGACATTAACTTTCTACCAATGTATTCCTTACCTAGGAAGAAGGGGATCGTGTCTTCTCTCAATACTATCAAGTACATTGTGAAAGAAGTCGATATCAGAATCTGACTAGGAGTAACAAAACTATTATTTAGCCTAAATTATCCAATAAAATAATTAATGCAACCTTAATGAAATGAATGGCATACTCCCTGCAAGCTATTAATGCTTTCGGTGCACATTCCAGTTCATCCAATTCATCCTGCACACAAATGTCAAAACCAAGGAAAAGGTTATAATTGCCCATTCATGGTGTTTAGGAAGTTGGAACCATGTAACAAAAACCATTGAAGATTTCTAGAATGAGAAAGAAATAGGAGTAGTTATAGTGAAACTTGATCAAAAAAATTAATGTGACATGAAGAATTTTTCCGATTACACAGATATTAGCATATGTGCCCTTAAGTCATTCACAACATGTTAAGCATATACCTCTTTTTGTTAAGTTGCTTGGAGTAGGGGGGGCATTTTGTAGAAGTCATACATAATTTGAACCTTGTACAATTAAATTTCAAAAGGTTTGAACCATAGTATATGGTGTAACACACTATCATCCTCAACAATAGGCTATTTTGAGTTTTGAAACAAAAACTAGGTCATTGGGTTATGATGTGATTGCAGAACTTTTAAAAAGGAAATTCAGTTCTCTGCAGGTATTCCCAACTTATATTTTGAGATTGAGATTCCATAAACTCCTACTGTCTGTTAGATGGCTCAATGGAACATAAATAAAAGACTTTAAAATAAGCTAGCTTTTTCTCATGCAAAAAGAATCAGGAGTTTGGCCAACATTTTATTAACTATTGACATTTATGTTGTATTTTCTGCCTTGTATCTATGCTTATGACTTTAGTTCTATCCAGTTGAGAGTGAATTTCCTCCTCTTTCTTGCCCACATGTTCAGAGTAGATGATGTAAATATGTCAGAAGTTGGAAGTCCACTTCACATTGAATTTTACCATGTCTCTCCTCTCTGAATCAATTTTAAAGAGTTCAGCAGTATTCTAGCACTCCACTTTCAGAAATTTACAAAAATAACAGAATATATTGGATTGTAAGATAATTCATATTATATCCTCCACAAATAACATAATATATTGGATGGTACGAGAATTCATATTTATATCCTCCACTAGCTCAGAGTGACAACTTGAGCCAATGAACCTTCCATAGAGAAACAAAATACTAGTGAGTTGTGAAAATAACAATATAATCTAACTACTAAACTCTCTATTTTCCCATTGCCATCGAGGGGGCCCTAAGATACAGGGTGTGATGGCAATGAAAGAGAAACTAATTTTTTGTTGATTCTCTCTATTATAATTTACAATCATCCGATATAGGGGAAATTTAAAATTCTTAAATGTCCTTAAAAGTAGAACATAAAGAAAAAATTCATGAAGAGAAAGATGGTTGGTTGGACATAAGTAAGGCATATGTTTCCATAGTGTAGTCATCTAGCTCAATCTTCTTCAATCTATTTGTAACCTTCCTAATGTTCCAATCTTCGCAATCATTAACAGTTACTAAAATGAACCTGTATACTGTTGAACACCTAATATCCGTAGGATCTGTTGTTGCAAGCATCCAACAACGACATTCGTAACTGCTAGATCCCCTTTCTTAAATTAGCTCCACTATAGTTCTTCACTTTCATTATGAAAGTTTTTGGTTAGGTGCACCGAGGTTGAAAGGATGACAACCTTGTCTATCATTTAACCATGACATGTGCGAGTCCCCCAGTTGGGAGGCTGTCATAATGTTTCACAAATTTTCTCTCTTGCCATACTCGAAGGACGGGTGCAAACTTTTGTGACCACAAATCTTATTGGATGAGTAATGTTCCATGGTTAATAGTAGTTGTTGTGTGTGAATGATTGGAGCCAATGAGTCTATCCCCATGGATGGCATGGACATCGAGATGTATATGTTCTACCATCTTAAAATTGGGCATTGCATGTTATACTATTATGGTCTGATGAAAGCAATGTTTCGAAGAGAACATGTAAAAGATAAGGCATCAAGCAAAGAAAACATATTTGAAAAAAAAATAGAAAGTCTTTTATGTGTGGGTGGACACAAGTAAAATGTGCAATCCGTGGGTATACAAAAGAGAGGGTAGAAACAATCATCCCTCTCATAATGTTAGGATTTAAACATATAATTTCCAGCACAATGAGATTTGCTAAGCACCATGCATCATGTTTATGTTAAAGAAGGGTGGAATGACATGGAGGGACGAAAACAATGCCACCCTTATAATCGGATATTTGTGGTAGGGAAAAGAAATGTTAACCAGACTATCCTAGCCAATATGGGCGGTGGCCTTGTCATATTGATATGATTTGTTCTCTTCAATAAGGCCACAACATGTTTATCTTAGCAAAGCAAGTCTTGGTTTATAGAGATGCAATTTTTTTTTGGATTTGTGATCTTGATAAGTGTAGTGTTATTGTTATTTGTAGCGCACCAGTGTTTCCTAAAGGATGTATTTTTTTTGTGTTATTGTCAATGTGAAATAGAAGTTGTAATTGTCTATCTTGCTATGGATGGCATTGCTTCCTCACAACTACCACATCTGTATCCCTGTACAGGAATGGGATAAGGTAGAAGAGGGATGGATTGTACCAATAATGTTGTCACGCTGGTTCAAAAATGACTGTATGTATGTGGAATCTGCCATCACAAATGTCATTGGGTGAAATGTTCTTTATTTCCAGCCCCGCTTCATATTTCCATCTCAGTTGATAACTATATTTCTGTCAAACTGCATGGATCTCCTTCAGAGCATTGGGCTATTTCGACATATAGCCTTGGCATTTGTTAAGTTTATATTGCAGGCAATACATTGGATGATGCTATAAGGGGTTATGACCTATAGGAGGGAAAAGCCCCGGTAGGAGGAATAGTGCCAAGAGAGATGGTTAATGGTGATCCAAGTGTCAGACATGTTCTTCAGGCTTACATGCAATCTGCAATGCTATTTGATGATGAAATTGCTAGGGTTGGAGTATAGAGGCACGGTGAAGGGTTGAATGCTGGGATGATAAAGGAATTGAACAAGAGCTATGGTTCTATTTTATTCCTACTTAAACACAAACACCACGACAGTGTGATTGGCCTTGAACCATGTGTTTCAAATGAGGATCGTAGTTTGGAAGGAATAAAGTTGTAGAAAATGACAACGCAGATGATCAATAATAGCTTGCAGATTCCAAAGAATTGAGAATGGCCTATTGGGAAGGCGAAAAATATTGCTACGGTCTTATTTTTATATTTTGGGGTCAATGCAAAGTTGTACGTAGAGGGACAATGTTGTAACCTCCATTGTTTTTGGTAGGTTGTGTTGCTAATTGATAATGTGATAGATATATAAATTGGTTTGTGTGGGGTTTTTGTTCATAATTTTTTGGGTTGATTTTTGGAGGTTTTAGCAAAGCAATGCCAGCAGGTAGTTAGCTGGAAGAAGGTTGAAATATATATGTTTAATGCAAGCTGAAGGGAATCAATTGAATGAAATCAGAGACATGGCAATAGAGCTTAGTTTTTTTTGTTGGCATTGTTCTTGAAACATGGGTTATTAATTGTATTTATGCCATACTGGTGTTTGCAATATCTAATGGGTATACAGTTTGCCCCAGCTCCTGAAAGGTATAGTCAGTTTGATAGTTGAGATGTTCAAAGTTTGAACAATTGTTTTTTCTACTGTTGTCATAGTATGTATTATTTGTTAACAATTGTTTGCTTGTGTTTGGACGTTAATTACCATGGTGGAGGTCACATAGAAAACCCACTGTGATTTTTGTTTCAAGGGAAAGTATTTTCTGCTGTAATGAAAGGAAGAAGTGTTGTTCATTTGAAAATTTCATGTAAATAGCCATTGTAATGTCATATAAAGTTGAACATTCTATATATATAGAAACAGAATAGATGTTATTAGTATTTTGTTACCTCTGTGTGACATAGTTGACTAGAATTGGTTGCAATGTGTAGTTTGACACTTTCTTAAGTTGGCATCTCACATTCTACCTTTTCCTGGCTGATATCCCTATTGCCCCTGCGGATGTTATAAGCTCTCATATTGTTATTGGAGGTGCTATTTTATTTTCACATGCAATGGTTTATTTAGTCGGGCTGATTGTGTACGTATATCGTTGTGTTGGGTCAGGAGAGGCACGTTTGTTTGTGTGGCATATTTATGTGTTCCTGTGGCATGCCTCTGTTCCCTTTCATTGCATCTTTTCTTTGTAAGACTGTCCATTTGTCCTTTTCAAATTGCATGAGAGCAAAGAAAAAATAGGTGGGAATAGCCATAATTTTTGAAGTCTGCGCAGCTGTTTAATTAGATTGCTTGTCATAGTGATTCCTTATATACATGAAAGACAATGAATAATATTAAATATAGAAGTTGTAAGTTGTTCCATATATATGTCGACAAGGTAGTCAATGTTTGTTTATGTCTAGTGACAAATACAAACCTCCATAATAGGGTAACTTGCCAAATATGGGTTTATATAAAATTTAGCTCATATTTGAATTAGGGGACCCCCTCATGGATACATTGGTGGACGAGATGAGCAGAATCGTATGTGGCATTATTTCATACAAATGGTAAATATGTTCATAGTCTGTAAATAAATGCGTAAGCTCTATGTCACTTAATTAGGCCATTAGCCTATTTGTATAGAAGATATCATTTGTAGAATGAAATAAGAAAAATAAGATAGATGCAAATAAGTAGAAGAAAGGAATGTGGATAATTATATTGTGAACTGAGATCTTTACAGTGCATTCTGTATGTTAAGTTGATATGCCATTCAAAGTGGTTTTCTTTGGGAGGTCAAAGGCACGGAATGTATCTACAACTTGACTGGCCAGTAACACTCCCATTATTTAATATGGGTAGGCTAGTATGTCGATGCAGTCTAAGGACAAAATTATGGAGATCTATCCTTCATGCGAGGGGATGCAGTCTGGGGCAACTCGAAGGGCTTTAGAGGATGCAAAATTTTTGTTGGTAAGAATCGTAAGATAGTATGGTCTTGGGATGTCTATAAATATTATTTTGTGTCACTCCATCGAGGAGTTGGCTAGCTCACTAACATGTGGACTCAGCCTTGTCAGGAGACAGTGAGGGATTTCAGAAGGACATCTCCCAGACTGGTAGGATCTGGCCATTCATCAAGGAAACTGGTAATCATTTCCATCGTACCAATATCATATAATTAGAATGAGTGTGCCTTAAAAATGCATATATATTTGGTTCATGTTCTTGAACCTTCAAATGACGTGTGTTTAGTTGTCATCATAACTTTGTTTACTCTAGGGTGATTTGAGCACTAAGGCTGGGGTGGAGGACCCCTTGAACGAAGCAGCTGAATGTGATTCAATTGGTCATGCTGAGAGAGGCACCCTTGAGGTTGAAAGAGTGAGTGTTTATGTTGACAGTGGTAGTGGTGAAGAAAATGAGTGGGATGACAATTATGCTAGTGCTCAGAACGTTGACGCTTTGGAGGAGCCCAATATTCACAGTGGTCCGGGAGACAGTTTGGATTCTTAGATTGATTGTAAGGTTTGATTTATCTCACAAACCTTCAATGACGATGTAATGTTTAGGAATAGTGTAGTCATCCTTTTTGCCTGATGATATTATTTTCTATCTTGTAAGCTTTGTGGTTGTACAAAATGTCATTTTAATTGTTCTAGTGCATTGTCCGCAGGGGGCGGCTGATTACAGAACTGAAAGGTGCAAAAATACATTGGTATATTACTGCATCATTGGTCTGTGTTCAGTAGATGGAGGTCTCAAATTTTGGGACCTTGCAAGGATGAACATTCATAGGATGCAGATGCATGAACTTCCATTGATTGAAGCACCCAAACGCGGGTGACCTGCTTCAGCCAACCCAAAATGACCTTACTCTAGTTATAAAGAATAGGGGTACTACCAAAGGAGGGAGAGAAATGTCAATTACCAGATGAGGATGAGGTCTACAGCCCAAAGAAAGTGCATAGAGAAGTGCATATGCAAGCTGTACAAGAAGGCGTCAGTGGAGCTCCTCCTAGTAGCAGGCAAGGTGAAGATTGAAGAAGAAATGCATCAATATGAGAGTCCATCGGCTAGGAAGAAAAGACTAAGAAAGCTGTTAGCATTGGTGCATAGAAAAGATTACAAGGTATTGTCAAATTGAGGATGAATCAGGAGTCTGCTTTATAATTCTTTTGAAAAATTGTTCGCTTTGCTATTATTTTGACTCACATTGAAAAAAATGTGCAACTCACAGGGCAGTCTAGGACCATCTAAAATTGTGTGCGAGGACGTTGATAGGGATACACCAACTGATGCATCGCTTGCCATGCCAGTTGTAGCTAGCAATCCTCATGTGAAGTGATACCCCATGCTAGGGAAGATGGAAATCACGAGGAAATCTTCCTGGAAGAATGAGGTTTCTGAGTCTTATGATGGGCTTGAGGAGTTCAAAATGGGGTTGAACTCTAGTGACAGAAGTCAGAGGCTGGAGCAAAGGAGGAAGAGAAAATTATCTTTTGTAGGTTGTGTTGAGTTAGAGGAGAAGGTAATATGGTATTATAAGTATTCATTTATTATTCCATTTCATCACTCACCTTGGAATTCGCAATTACAATCAATGACTCCCAAATTAATTGGTATGTCAGGTGTGTATGGATAAAGGACATGGTCTGGTAGAGCAAGATCATGATGATGAAGAATGCACTATCTTGGCTCTCCTTGTTTATGAAGATCAGGGTAGTTATTTTACTGGGCGAAAACTTGGGAGTTCATACAAGTTGGTGCAAGGAATGCATATAAAAGAAATGTCAGTGGACCGCAATCAGAGGGATGTCGAGGTAAGTCTCATGTGGTGGTTGTATGCAATTTTTTATCAGCTTTATTATCTTGGTGTTAATGATGTTGACCATTGGGAATGGTGACATAGCCTACGCTGGAGGGAAATGGAGGTGAGGATGGGTGTGCATGTGAATAGGTAAGTGCTGATTTAGTTGAAGAAGCGGTATCTATATAATTAGTATTCTAATGTGTAGGCCCTTTTCTATAGACACATTTGATACTGTCATTGTCAATAACATGTTTTCTTAAAACATGTTCTTATATGTAATGTCAGACCGAGAGTGCTAGGGTTAGCACGGACAGCCCTCCCATCATCCAGGCCGCAACCAGAGACGTACATTTTATTTTATCGGTCAATGTCTTACAGTAGAAATGAAAGTGGATGTGGACATAGCATAAATTGATTTATTGTCTTGCAGGAGAGTCCCATTCAAGCTGGTTCTATGCCGGTGAGTCCATGTTATGTTTCAGAGCAAAGCAAAAAGCTGTTGGGAACGTTCTGTCATGAGCTATTGCACATTTTAAGACCTGCATCATGCCATTTTGTCAATAATGTAATAGGCTATCTTATTTGTAGTTGGTTGTCTCTTTCATAGTGTAATACTAGTCCCTTCACTCCTTATGTACTTTATAGGATGGCGGTATACAAGAAAATGTTTGTGGAGAAATGAATTTGGGGCATCACATTATTGGTGAGTTTGCGGGAATGGAGTTGGGGATGGAAATTGATAGTGCCGGTGAAGTTTGGCGTGGTGAAGTGGACAATTCCCATAGCCTTTCTGAATCAGTAATAGTAGGATTCTTTAATTTTCTATGCCTCTTTAACCATGATTCGTATGTCTTTCTGACACATGAGTTTGGTTCACTCGTGTACATTTTCCAAGTGCAAGCACCCATTATTGATGAGAAGTCCTTAGAGGAAGGTGGTCACACATATGCAAGCAAAGATCATGTCAAGTTGCTAATGAATAGTGTATTGGTTGGAAAAGGCATTATTGTAGGTGTGGGAAAGAATGTGAAATGCCACAACAAATGACTACTACCGGGCACTGTGAAAGTCCAGATCATAGAGGTCATTGACCCCCATGCTAGGTTTCCCTTTCCCCACTCTTTTTCAGAATCTTTATGTGACTCCCTTAAATCTTTCGAGGTGTGGAACATTTCAGACCTCGGCCGTCCTTTCCCTGTGATGTGGTAGGAGGTATTATTCCTTTCAATTTTTTTCATGTCTGATTATAAATTTTGTTTAAGTGTATGGTAATATTCTTGTCGACATTGTTTTGGAGCTTGCACTCATCAAAAGTTGACTGTGTAACTCTAGGAGAAAGTGGGTGATGCCTTGACAGTGGATATAGAGTCTAGCGAGCTCTTGGGTCCTCCTGTTAAAAGAACCAGTGCGAGGATTCGACACCTTGGTATAACCCCTCCAACAGTGCACAAGGACCCAAAGAAGCGGAGTAGATTCTATGCAGGAATTTCGTCTCTTGCACAAAATAGACAGCGTAGGAGGAAATGAGGAGGGATTTGAATTGAGTCATTACCATAGTGAGTGCCACAATAGGGTTACTAACATGTCTTAGATTGAGTTTAGTTAATTTGGTCTGTATGCTTTAATGGGATCTACGATGAGTTCAATTCATGGATAGATTCCCTTGTGTTACTTAATTCTTCTCTATTAAATGCCTATTTCTATGGGGACCCTTGAATAGTTGATAACATACGTTGTTATATTTGCATTGTGTGTGGTGCGCATACAAGGCATTTCGGTTTGTGGTACATTGTTATCATGTTACCAATGAATTCTTTTACTATATTTGAATGATGAGTCATTATATTACCATTCTGTATAATAGTAATTTTAATGAAATTATTGGTGATCTGTGAATAGTACGATGCACTGCCAAAGGCTTCTATTTTTAATGTAGAATATTTACCTTTACTAGTATCAACTTAAACCTTGAATCACATTTTTCTTTGTTAGTGGCATTATTTGCAATGGAGTACTCTCAAGAGGTGCATATATATGTTGGGCACTATAAGGTGGATTTTATCCGTGCATTCATGTGCATTCCTTTCTTGGGGTCCCAATTTTACTATTTGCTGTTATGATATTCAATATGTCTTTCTGCTAAGCATATGGGTTATATGTTTTTCTGTTAAGATAACTCATTGTGTGCTTACGAAAACTAAATTGTCTAATTACTATTACAAGTCAAGGGCATCAAAATGCTATTACTAAAAGAGGCTAACAAAAAATGTTTTTGTTTGTCACTTACTGAGGTTTCAAATCCATTCTCAGCATTTTCTATTACATCCTTGTTAGGAATATAGTATGTGAATGGGCATCATTGTACATGATGCATGTAGTAAACTTCTATATTTAATCACTTTATGTAGATGCTCCCCCTCCGCATCTCTGAAATAAGTATTAATGATTTCTTTTTGTTGATTTGGTTGCAGATCGGGTAGAACACACTACAAAATAGCTTTTTGGTGGACTGACTTTGGAGGTATAAAGTGCCTATATGCCCTCATGTGCTCATTCCTTATTTATGGAATTTGATAGTATGGCTTCTTGTGCGAGTCCCAATAAAGTTGAATCCTCATTAACCAACTATAATTGCACTGTTCCCTTGTAGGGATGGGAAAGCGGAAAAATTCTCTAACACAGCTAAAGGGTGGGGGAAAATCTACCAAGCATAACCCTGTCAATACATGTTTAGGAAAATCATAGTCTGATATCCTAGGAAAGTGTGCAATGTTGACCAACTCATCCAGTCAGAGGGAAGGACCTTATTCAACGAAAGCACTGTTGCTGGGAGTAATAGATGCTACTGGTGTGACCAAGAGTGGGAAAAATGCAGCCACAAACGATCCCCTATCAACTGATATGTCGAAGAGTTCAGTATAGAAATTGACTGAAAGTCATATTTTGCTTCAGCGCAATCATATTACTATGATATCGTAGAAGTTGGAGGTTGTTGAAGCAGAGAGCAAACATCTTTTGTTGCAAACTTTAGAATTGCGGAAGAAAAATAGTGAGCTAGAGAGGTTGTTTGTAGAGTTGAGGGAGAAGAATGTGAAGCAAGAGCAGGAATTGCTTGAACAACAGTTGATTAGTAGCAATGTGGAGGCAGCCCTTGTTGCTAACAAGAAGATGTTATCTGACTCAACTGAAAAGTATGATGCGATGCTAGGTGTTTGGAGACGTCACGCAGATGTCTGGAAGGTGGAGGCGACTGGATTGACTCCTGATAGTCTCTAAGAACCTATTTTGTTCCTATCAAATCACCATGGATGTGGATGCCTGTCAAAATGGGGATAGTTCTATTTATGTAATACAACACGTTCATGATAGGCTGCATGCTATTCATTCTACTGACAAGGCCCAATTGTCACCACTTGTACTAAGCAATGCAATAGCAAGTGATGGAAAATACATGGACTTTGAAATTTATGTATATGTAAATAAGGGATACCATGGCTAATTACAGTCATCATTTGTACTCCCTGAACACTAATTCATAAGGTGATTCATAATACATAAAATAGACAATTATTGGTAATGAAAAATTTGCACCTCTTGCCATGTCTTTTATGTCCATGGATTGGATATGCACTTTTCAATTGTATTCTTTGGCGATTGGTCTTAAACTTAAGAAAGGTGTTTATTATATGTAAAATATTGGAAATATTTTGTATTATTCTGAGTAACCATATGCAGCAGGCACACACTTCTCTCTGGCTATCCTCTCCAAGGAATGCACCGCTATACTATTTTTGAAAAATAAAAAATGCAGTGAATTTTTAAAAAAATTTCAGGATCTGTTCTTGTTAATCTACTCATTCTGGATCGAAAAAAACCAGAAATTTTTGAAAAAAAACATAGGATATTTACAGATTTGGAAAAAAATAAAATTCAGTAGTGGTGCATTCCTTCGGGAGGATAGCCACCGCCCTTCTCTCTATGCTATGTGCATTTTTTCATGTTTTCACTTGAAAGAATTGCATTGGCTTTGCAAGTGATGGCAAATATGTCAACTTCAAATTTTATGTATACGTAAATAAGGGACAACATGGAAAATTATAGTAATGATGTTGTATACATAAAATTGACAATTATTGTTAGTGATCAATTTGCACCTCCCGCCACATCTTTTATGTCCATGCATCACACGTATACTTATCAACTGTATTCTTTGCTGATTTATCTTACACTTAAAAAAGGTTTAAATAAAATTAACCGATTTGGATCATTTGTTTCAATCTTCTCAGTAACCATATGCTGTGAAGTTGGTCACAGTTACCTAACCTTATTTACAAGGACAAAATATGTCTACGCAACCATCATGTTTTTAAGATCGACATGAGGCCATCATGTTTTTAAGATCAACATGAGGATTAAATATACAACGGATGAAATGTTAAGTGCGCAGGAGTTGATAGGGAAACTGTTTTGTGTTTTTGATGCTCTCTAAAAACCTGAATGAACGCACCACCATGCACATTTGAAATGTTTGAAAACACAACAAACTTGTCATAGCAGACATGTCGAAAACATAGAACACTTGTCTCAGCACACATGCACACTTACATTTGGGCATTAAAATGTAATCACACAACCTCTATCCATTGATATGCGCAAGTGGGACCAAACAAAAATTGGACATGGTTACATATGACGCCATCTATGCTCCCCAATGAATGCACCCCCATGTAGATTTGAAAAATTTGAAAACACAATAGACTTTGGGACTTTTACAAATGTCAGCGATAGTTATATTTACAGTAATGCGAACATGTCAAAAACACATAACACTTGTCACAGCATACATGTGCACTTACATCAGGGCATTATAAATGTAATCGCGCAACCTCAATCCATCCATATGCGCAAGTGGGACCAAAAAAATAATGGTTACATATGACGTCATCTATGCTCTTGAATGAATGCATCGTTGTGCAGATTTGAAAAATCTAAAAACATAGCAGATTTTTACGAATGTCAGTGACAGTTACATTTACAGTAATGCGGACATGTCAAAAACATAGAACACTTGTCACAGCGCACATGCACACTTACATTAGGGCATTAAAATGTAATCGCGCAACCTCTATCCATCAATACGTGCAAGCAGGACCAAACAAATAACGGTTACATATGACACCATCTATGCTCCCTAATGAATGCACCCCTGTGCAGATTTGACCAATCTGAAAACACAACACACTTTTACGAATGTCAGTGATAGTTATATTTACAGTAATGCGATCATGTTGAAAACATAGAACACTTCTCATGGCGCACATGCACACTTACATTAAGGCATTATAAATGTAATCGTGCAACCTCTATCCATCAATATGCACAAGTGGGACCAAACAAATAACGGTTACATATAATGCCATCTATGCTCCCAAATGAATGCACCATCATTCAGATTTGAAAAATTTGAATACACAACAGATTTTAATGAATGTGAGCCACAATTACATTTACAGTAATTTGACATGTCGAAAACATAGAACATTTGTGATAGCACACATGCACACTTACATTAGGGCATTATAGTTTCGTATTCAAAGACTTACTTCACAGTTAAGCAAGGACTGACGTTAAGTAGTTAGAGTTGCTAGAGTTTGGGCTTTTGAAAGCAGTGTTTTTGTTTTGCTGAAGAATGAGAGATGAAAAAGTTTGAGCATTTTTTGGTAAGACCTGGATGGTAAATGCAGAACAATTTCAGATTCAAACATCTACAAAAACTGAGAAGCCCACAACAGGGGGAACATGTTTGTTGTATGTAAATAAATTTTGTTAAAAAAAGCATTTATATTTATTTTTATTTGTCTGATTTTTTTGTGATAGAGTTGGTCCTTATAGTATTTTGTCTTAATAGTTTTAAAAATATGATTTATTCATGTGACATTACTATAGAATTATTGTTACGGGAGTTAATGGATTTGGGTTTTGATTGTGTTGGGTTGTAGATTCAGTAGGAGCACCAAAAATTGTAGTTTTAGGTTTGGGTGTCCATGGAAAAAGTAAACCAGTTTGTCTGTGAATGTGTAGGGTATGGTTGCTCCTTCAATGGGCACGCAAAAACACACAACAAAATGGCAAAATGTTCAAAAATACAGAGTGGTTTCCATATTTAGTCAAGCATAGAATAAAGAAAAGCGATTGGAATGGTGAAAATAGAGATTAGCGTGCAGCCCTGTGCACTAACCCTAAACCCTTTTGTGCACTAAATCTTCTTGGGATAAGCTAATTTACACCGATGGCAAAACCAGTGGATGTTTTCAATGGTGTTGTTAGATATAGATGCAACGATGATGGCAAACTATTAGATAAAGATGCAGAGATGATGCAAAACTTTGGTACATTCACAAATCTCTTACCAGAGAAAGGACAGTAATGTTACGTTATGTTGATAGAAGATATAAGGTACGATGGCCCAGAATAGTATGTGTCAGTGAGCCGTTAAAAAGGAAGGCAGTTGCTGTTGCTCATAGACACAATATTTCCTGTTAAAGCATATAATGTTTTCTACTGCGCACAGCAAACGCCAAGAAATACCATAAATGGTCCTTATACAAATGAGAAAGAGCAATAGATATAGGATTTTCCAATGTTAGATTATGGTTTGAGGAGGCCTAATTATATTTGTTTATCGTTGTTATGAATTGTTAATTTCAAAAATAGTCATCAAAAGGACAGGGTCCTTTGTAAGTCCTATTCAATCGGTATTATTAGTTGTAAGCGTTTAATATTTTGAATTAATACAGCATACCAGTTCCTTTATCAACAAATAAGTTATCTGTTATACTAACATTACCTTAACTGTCAATACAACTTTACATTTACTATTGTTTTACACTTGAATTGAAGGTGATATATTTTAGAGGATGTGCTAGCTGCCGTTATTTTTTTGAAAATAGTCATCAAAAGGACAGGATCCTTTGTAAGTCCTATTCAATCAATATTATCAGTTGTAAGCGTTTAATATTTTGAATTAATACAGCATACCAATTCCTTTATCAGCCAATAAGTTATCTGTTATACTAACCTTACCTTAACTGTCAATACAACTTTACATTTACTATTGTTTTACACTTGAATTGAAGGTGATATATTTTAGAGGATGTGCTAGTTGCTGTTATTTTTATATTTGAATATTTATATATCTAAGTTATATAGATGCATTTTACGGATTATTGAAAAATGTATTTAAATGTTATGGACAGGGAATAAAGTAAGGACTGCCATAAAGTAAGCCATGCTTATATATTTTGTTTTTGTACATTACAAACATATTACTAATAATTTTGTGCTTTGGTTTTGCAGGAGACTGCTATTAGTAAGGGAGATGGACAACAGGACAATACAACGTCTCTGTCAGCTGCCCGATGAGTTGCAGCAGCAGATTCTTTTTGCCACAACAATAGATTCTTGGTGGTTTGGTTGGGCTATTGAGTATTCTGTCCATTGTCTACACCCTCACAGTGTAGAGATCAGCATGGACGTATGGTCTTTTTACTGCAATGCTCTTGAGAGCGATGACCAGACAGCCTTGATCAATAATATCATGACATTATGGCCATCGAGGAGCAGAATAATAGTTATGGATTGTACGTATGAGGTGACATCCTGGGGGTCATAGCTGCTAGATGTAGTTCCCAAATAGGCCATCGAATTTGCAACTCGAGGCATTCCAGCGTCAAGAGTGGTGTTGGATTATAGTACACTATTTATGCCGAGTCATAGGGCACCCAGATGACTATGCCATTGAATGGGGACCCCAGTCAGGGGTGTTTGCAGGTTGCCTGAGTGACTTAAAAAATTAAACTTACTTATTATTTTTACACATGCCCATACATTTGCCATACATTTTGGGGACCTTCATGTGTGACATATACTATTAAGCTACTTTCCTATTTGATACCTTTTTGATGCTTGTTAAAAATTTCATTTTTTCATGATAGATGTAATTTGTTTTCAATATTGGATATGTTGGTTTAGTTTGGAGATTATAAATGTATGCTTCTAACATAAATTAAAAGTATATTTATGGATGACATTTCTGACTTACAGATTTGGAATATAGCTATAAATCATATTCTGATATTTGGAGTGGTTTTATCAGTTTTAGGAAACTAGTGCCATAGGTGTATTATAGACAATTTGTTTGAAAGGCTTAAAAGAATAGTTGAAAATTTGGTCAATGGTCGTTAGGGTCTTATTACAACATCAAATAACACCAAAAACATATTGAAAATGCAAAAACCATTAGAAGGTATAATTACATTCTATATGATCTGTAGGTGCTACTCCACAAGCTGTTGAACTTGTTTGGCTATTTAAAAGTTCTAATTTCAACAAAAAATGTGTTAGGTTTCTAACACGTTAACTTGGGTGATATGTTATTAGAATTTCGTGAAGATTTTATTGCAAATTTTGTGACTTTGGGCAATTGGATATGTTATTAAAATTGGTTAGTTTTCTATGAAGATTTTATCCCTGTTGTTGTTTGCTTGGAGTTTTTTTAAAAGAAGTGTGAATTTCTTTCTGTTACCTCTCTTAATTTCTCATATTATCATCAAAACCCATGAATTCTTAAAATGGCACGTAGAAGAGAATTAAGGGGAAAGATTGAATATCAGGATAGGGGTGTGCATGAAGACCTCTTGCAACAATTTGATCATTCAACTAATGACACAGTCAAGGAAAAGGGTTTAACACCAAAAGAGGCTAGGGTTAGAATTGCAGATGGCTTGTATGACAAAGGGAATTATATGAGAGATGCCAAACTTGGGATCTCTGGTTTAGAATTGTTCAGAGTAGGGTTTGGTCAAAGACATGCTTTTGCTCCCACAAGTAATGTATGGCAATTTGACCTGGGTAAACTCATTGTGCCAAACGTGTTCATGGATGCACACATTATGATCCAAGTAGCACATAAATATGATCAAGTCACTAGGGTTGTAAGGGATATAAGTCGAAACCCTTTAATCAGTATTTTAGCCGAGGAGATTAGAAAGGTTTTTGGGTTAAGTGAACCAACTGTTGACTTGGGAAGAATATATTTGGATGAGTTAAAAAAAGGTATATGATGGTCAGATAGATTATCTCAGAAGTGGTCCTTTGAAGGAATTATACAATAAGATTGGGGGTCTGATTATAGTAGGGCCAAACACACAAGAACCTTTCAAAAGTAGATTACTTTAACCCTAAGGAAAAAGTTGTGTATCGATCATTATGCCAGATATTTGGAGAAGATGTTCAGGAGAGGATGCAAGTACACTTCATGTATATGATGGTTCAAATCTTGCAGCCTTTCTTGGCTGTTACTTTTGACTTTGCCCCTTTCTTAGCTTAATTGATTCATGAGGGATTAATGGGAATCATAAATAAGAAAGTATAAAAACCCTTTTGCTGGTATTCCCTATTAATGTATGTGTTTATGTACAGAGGTGCAAATTAATTTGAAAAAGAGATGGATTTGATGAGGCAGAAGGATGGTGAACAAATGCATGTACAGTTATGGAACCTCAACATGACTTGGGATAGAGTTGAGAACAATTTTGTCAATTTTGATAGATGTTTTGCATCAAGGCTGAGGCCCTTGTTATTTCTCGAAAATCCTTGAATTTCGAAGGTCTTGTCAGAACTCCTTAGAAGAGGACTAGATGTGTTTCTATGGATCATATTTTTAAGTTTCCTAAAGATATTATTAGGAACATTCGTCACCTATTGGAAT
Organism: Chamaecyparis obtusa; assembly: GCA_027943335.1. Classification (NCBI taxonomy): domain Eukaryota; kingdom Viridiplantae; phylum Streptophyta; class Pinopsida; order Cupressales; family Cupressaceae; genus Chamaecyparis; species Chamaecyparis obtusa. The sequence goes on along the minus strand of BSBK01001760.1, from coordinate 561,021 downwards.
AGGAGATTAGGAAAGAAAAATGGCTGGCATATAGAAAGACATTAGATTTTGTGCATAATTTTGTCAGGGATTATGATCCCTTAAAAGATTTCACCCCTTTTGAGAATAAAATAGAAACCCTTATGAGCCATTTTGAGGGTATTATACAGAGCCTAAATGAAAAAAAGGAACAAGTCATGCAATCTGAACTAGATAATGGGCTAGATTTGTGTTGAGTAAGCCTGCATTTGCGAAGATGTTGCCCCCAAGTAGATATATGGTGCAGAAGAAGACCAGATATAGTGTGGTTATACCTGGACCATGCAGCCAAGACAAGGCCAAAATAATAAAGGACATCCCTTCCACCTCAAAGGAAGCTAAAATGTAGGACAAAATAGAGGAAATGAAATCAAATGACTGGTTTTGATTATATGTTTCTGACTGTAATGATTTCAATCATTCCTTATGAAGTAAAGATACATCTACATAGGCCAGTGCCTTATCCATTGGGAAAATAACACCAGAAAATAGAGAAAATACAAGGATCCTTGAAGAACTTAGCTCATGAACATAAATATAAATACATACACATAAGTCTCTGATAGACTTATAAATTCACAGATTTGACATGAAGGAGAGATAAAGACCTACGATTTATATTAAGTATAACCTTTGATCATTTGTATACAATATATGCTGAATTGCAAGCCAAGAAATAATAGTATCAACCTATGCTTCTTCTTTATTACTTGACAAGAAATAATACAAAATATTACAATCCTTGACTGAGGGTTAGGGTTTTCAAAATTTCTATATTCTCAACACCTCGGACTCTCAATGGCTGATATGATCATGGAAAATCCTTTTATATAAAAGGAAATGCAACAAGCTATCAATCATATTAGGGTTCACAAAACTTTACAACAACCCTACTGGGTTTACAATAAAAACCTTGATCAAATGTCAGGCTAAGGAATGTACTGGTACCTCCACCTATTAAACACATCTTCACTTGGGAACACAAATTTGAGAATTTCAGCCTTTCTGCTGGAGAATTGTTCCCACTTGTTCTCCATCTGAGTGATCTCGTGCTGAATAAAGTCAAACTTGGACTTGGCAGATATTAATGTTTCAATAGTGTGTATGAAGAACAAAGTATTTTCTAAAGTTAAAATGGTAGTCATCCTAGCAGAAAAATCATCATCCATCTGTCCTCTCCATTTGACTAACTCCTTAAGCTCACCATTTTTCTTGAAAACTCCTGGAATTAGGTCACAGCAAGGGAGTGTCAATTCTTTCTTCAACAGATTGGATTTCCTTTCAAAATAATCCAAAATTATACTATATTCTACAAGCCTCTTTATAGACTGATGCACTGGCTTGATCAATGGATTAGGATCAACTTGGCCCTTTGATAGGCAACAAAATAATCTCACATTTGGGGATCTTTCAACCCACTTATTAAAAATTGGACCCAAATCCTCTTTATGTTTACTCAAAGATGTGAGCAATATTTTTAGTCTCCTAGCATGATCAAACAAAATTGTAGGATTCAAATTAGTAGCAAACTACATCACAGCTTCTATAACTTTCTCCTCATATTTCTGGTCCAAGAGGTATTTAGCCTTCATGTGTTCATCTCTTTGTTTGTTTAGCTCTGTTATGCAGGTCCTCAAATTATTTATCTCCTCAAGAAACTGTTGCTTTTCCCAACTGATCCTTGCATCTATGTTTTCTTTTGGGAGAGGAGATGGTGGGAATTCAATAATAGGACTAGAAGAAGAGGCCACTGCAGGCTTATCAGTTAGCATCAAATGAGGTGATCTATGTTCCAGTGGTCCTGACAATTGTGCAATCATCTTGTCCTTCTGGATCAAGTCTATCTTCAAATCATTGCAAGATTTAAGGATAGTCTCAAATTTGATCCTTAACTCCTCTTTTTCTTGTGCATCCTTTTTTGCTACCTTTACATTGAATCTAGCTATTTCCAAAATAATGTTTGAGGCTTCCACACCTAAAGTCTCACCAACCCTTTGTACTAGCAAGTTTCCATCATATTATGAAGAGAGAACCTCTCTTTTCCCTTTATTCTCCTTCCTCTTAAGGGACCACATGACCAGAGCTGCATGGTCATCAAAGAAAGCCACACCCCTGGCGGCCTGCTTTGCCTGTTCTGCAATAGATAGGATCTTCACTTTACTTTTTCTGACTAAGTCAAAAATAATTACATATGCAATATCCCACTCACGGAGAATTAAGACTCTTGGAGTATGGATCATGGCTCTTCCTTCCTCTGGGGTTATCTTCTCAAATTTCTTCATCATTTCCCCCTTTGTCTCATTCTCAATTACAGTCATATCCCTATCAGGGAATTCTTCTTTCCTTTTCTGACAAATTTCCTTATACTGATTTATTTTCATCCTCCATAAGAACTGAAGAAATGCCCTAGTCTTCACAAATTTATCATCTAAAATAAAAGAGTCACTGGCTTGCTTCAAAATTGGGTCAATTTGTTTACCCTCAAACTCTGCCACCATGAGATCCATCTCTATTCCTTTGGGTGCCTCTGGCATTCCCTCCTGTATCTCATCATTAGACACAAACACATTTCCATTGTTACTTAATTGCAATAGTTGTTGAGCAACTCCACATTCATCCAATTCTAAGGGGGATTGGGAAGGAGAGTATATATCCTACTTTGGTTGAGACTCCTCCTATTTTTGCCTCTTTGAGGAATGATCCTCTACTATTGGGTCACTCATAGGTCTCTTCCCCCTAGAAGTAGATGGGAGACTCTCATCTTTATGTTGGGTTGGGAGAAGGACACTATACCCTGTCCTTAGCTGAATTGCATAAGTTCCCCTTGGGGTCAACTTTGTGTACCCTGGTTGACTCAAAATACTCCTAGCTCTCTTAGGATCTACTCTACTTACTGTAGCCCTCTTTTCATTTGTTTCTTGCATAATTCCCTCAAAATTTTTCATGAGGCCATCCACCTTCTTTGCCCATGGTTGAAAAGCCTTCAGTGGGTCATACTCCTTATCAAAGTTTCTCATAAAATCTACAGTCTTCTTGTAGATTACCCATTTTTCTTTCTTGATTTCTTGAGCTTGAAGATCAAACTCATTTCTAATTACATCCTCAGGGAAGTTAAACTGGTGTTCCATAAGAGCACACCTTATCTTTTCTCTGAACACTCTAGAAATAATCCCTGATTGTCGGCACATCTTGCCATAGTTGCAGCCATTTCGTAGGGTTGGAGAACTTGATTCAAGTGTACCCATCCCTTCTTGACAATGATATATTGATGGGCTATTGTAATATCTAGGAAAAAAGTTCCCCTTCCCTTCCTTGTCAGGGTTGTCTCCTCCAGATCACCAATCTGCCTCAAAATCTCTACATACCCTATTTTCAATGGAACCTGGTAAGGCAATATGTAGGGTGCTTTTTTACAACCATATACTCTAAAAATAGTAGAAACTAGATATAAAATTATATCACCAAAGTTATGCATGATGGTGATATCTTTGCAATATTCATTAGGCCTAATTAGCCTTAGAAACTCCATTGGAATTCTAGGATTCTCAAAAAATAATAATGTTCTAAGCCTTGAAGTGAAATTTCTATCAAATACAAGAAAAATAGTATCAGTCATGTCCCATGACAAATCTGTAGTCCATAAGTGGACTAGCAATGTTTCTCCATTCTTCTCTTTGACAATATCCATTGTCTTGCTGAAAAAATCCTCACCCTTGTACAAAAACATATGCATCAACATAGAATACCATCCAAAAGGCCTGTTCATCTTCATGTTTTTCATTCCCATTAATCCTTCATGGATAAGATTTGCAAGGTAAGGGGCAAAATAAAAAATTAATGTCAGTTGTGGGTGTAAAGATTGTACTATCATGAACATGTAAGGAATTGGCATGTGAGTAGCCTCATCCTCTCCAAATATCAAAGTGAAAGACTTGTATACACCTTGTGCTCTTAAACTAAATAGGTCCAACCTAATAAGCTCAGGTGTACTTGGGCTAACCATGCACATGGTTCTGATTTTGCCAAAGAAATCTCTTAAAGGCCCTGACCTCAGATAGTCCCTCTGTGCCTCATAAATCTCATTGAATTCCCCAAAGTCAATCTTTTCCAATCCAACAGAAGGGTCATTTAACGAGAAGACGTTTATGATCTCATCTTCTGTAACACTTATCAAATCATTTCCATTTATATCCTTGACAGATCTGGTAACAGGGTCATAACATTTAGCAATTTGTATCAGAAGGTCTGCATCCATGAAAACCCCAAGTACAATCAGTTTTCCTATGTCAAACTGCCAAATATTACTAAGAGGAGCACATGAATTTCTCTGAGAGTATGCAGCCCTAAATAAAACCAGGCCATTGTAATCCTTTCCCACCTTCGCATCTATCATCCATAACCCCTTGTCATGTAATCCCTCATTTACAAAGTCTCTAGGGTTTTTCAGGACCATTTCTTTCATTCTAGATGGCTCATTCTCTAAATACGGTAGCAACTGCATTAAAACCTCAAAAACCCCCTATCCTTTTACTCTATCTTTCCTGAGAGTTGTCCTATGGGTTGCATCTTAACTAGGGTTTGAAGAAATGTATGAATACCAGAACAAAACACAAAAACTACCCATATACCACAAGATAGTAATAACAGATAAAAATTAAACACTTAGATTTTCTTCTTATAAAAAATTGTGTACTTTCAAGATCAAACTAGCCTACCAGACACCTGAGATAATTCACTATTGATACTCGCAAAGAAAACCAATTTGCTGGTAGAGGAACTTGAAAGAGAAGCATTGTCTTTAACAATCAAATGAGATTATGTAATCGTTGGCAACCCATCACAGCTCACCCACACGAAACTCATTAAGTCCGCCATTACTGAAAACTGGCGGCTTCAACGTTCACAAGACATGAAACAACAACCGTCACAAAATAAAATTTGAACTTGAACCATTCATTTTCCTTCTTTCTAGCGCATTAGATGACTCACAAAAATCATCATCATAACCATTTAACACCTGGACCGTTTAACACGTAGTTCGTTATCGACCAATGAGAACAAATCAAATTATCCATGTGGCGTACAGAAACCCATAACTGAAAATGGGCCCACCTCAATAGGTGTTAGATTGTCATCATTCCGCAAGTCATAAAATCTGACAACTGAGAGCCTTGAGATAAAGCGATAGCCACAAGATTAAAGTGAATCGGACGGTGAGAGAATAAATGCGAAAGACCAAAGTTTGAGGGAAATTTATTAAAAAGTAACCCGCTTAAAACCTAACTGTAAAACACATGTAGCGGACAATTTTAAAGGTTTATAATGGCACATGTCTTATTTGTACCTTCAGTGAACAAAAAAGTAACATTCAATCATAACAAGGCTTATATCAATTTAGGGTTTACATCCTCTTTGCTCCTTGCTGGGTATAAGAGTTTATCAATTTTCTAAAACATGAGGACCCATAAATTTTGTAGTACTAACATGGTCCTTGAGGAAAAATGAAAAAAAAAAGGCCAAAAAATTGCGAGAGGTGATCTTATAGGCAGCCTTCTAGTAAAAAAGGGTTGGTCAGACCTCAATTGTTGAGGCATCGGCCATGACCTTGGAAACAACCAAGCTCAACATGAAGGTGGTAGAGAGAGAAGCCAGGGAAAAGGAAGAGCTCATAGTAAAGTTAGATACAGTGTTGAAAGCCTATGGAGAGATGAAAAAGGAGATTAGTGAAAAGGATAAGATGGTAGCAGACTTGAGAAAGAGGTGTTGGTACTTAAAATTGTAGATGATCAAAACTCAATCAGAAAACTCTGATTTATAACTCTAGCAGTCCCAATAGATGCATCAGCAATAATCAAGAGTAATGTATTAAGAATTTTCAATCCTTCTCTTTGAGCTTAAAGCTTCAGGTGGGTGGGTGAACCCACAATAGTGGGTTACACTTTTTTACTTGAACGGACACTAAACTCTACATTTTGAAAAAAAAAAATAGATTCAGATGCATATTGTCGTTAAACCATTTGAAATCAGAAGATGAAGTAAATTGTAGTCTTTTAGGATTTTTTGTCTAGATTCTAAATATATTTTTTATTTTTTATTTTTGAATTGATTTGAATGGTTTTTTCTTTCTCCCACGAAAACTGGTATGTTTCTGAAAACGTCATTTTCAAAGAGTTGCATTGTTTTCATAGAGCATAACTTTTTCCCTAAAATAGATATCAATGTTATCCTTTTGAATTTAGTTTTTTAACATCCATATGGAGGGCATGCAATTGGTTTGATGACATTATCATGATTATTTCATATTTTATTAACATTTGAAGTTGACTAAATTGTAATTTTGACATACCCTGACTACATAGCTTATAACTTGTCATGTATTTTTCCAATTTCATTTTTATTGTTTTTGATAGAAAGATAACTTCAATACCTAGGGCATAGATATTTTTTAGAATTTTTTTCTCTCATTTACTATTTTTCCATAAGCGTCAAACATAGAGGTAGACATACGATGAAATATCTATGTTTAGTAAAACTAAAAATACAAAGTCATAATAAAATTAATATATATATTAACAGTATAATCATTGGAAATATTTTTCTCAGTAGTACCTTACTACATAGATAGTTTTGTCAAATGGATTCATTTGATTTTCCAAAAGATAAATTCGAAGTGATTTTTTGTCAGCATTTTAATAGGTGTGAAGGAGACTCCATTATAGGTATGAATGAGGAGTATAGATGTTATATCAATGTTTTTTTAATCTAAGAGGCTTTGAACTAACCATTTGTAATGAAATCCTTCAAATGGAACCTCTCAAGGCTTAAATCATCATATTTTATTAAAAATTTGTTATTTCAGCAAAAATCAGCATCTCTAAAAAAGTGTAACCCACTATTGAGGGGTCACCCGGGTATTACCTTTCGAAGATTGAATTCTTCAAATATCACAACTATGATCTATATAATTGATACAGATGTAATCATATAACTTGTACAGGTTAAAGTAAATCATTTTAATTTGATTGATGGTGAAAACAACTACAAAATAAGCATAGACCAGTGCCTAATCCTAGGGCACCAGAGTCAATGAATGAACATCTAAAGAAAATCTCTCAGATCAAACACACCCAAACCCTAGATAAGATGCCTTGCAAATTACCTTCTTATGCAAAAATCATATCATCTAATTCATGTATGAACATAGAAATCTTAGAGACCTCACTCAAGATTTATCCCTCCCTTGAAAGGAACTCAAATTTCAACCCCACTATCTACCTTGTAGAAAGATATGTCTAAAATGCCTTGAAAATTTAAACATATAGAGAAATCAAAACCATACATGAAGACAATAAGAAATATACATGGAGATTTAGTATATTTTATTGATAAACCTCCAATTTTAGTACATTAAAAGAAAAATGGATTCTTGATAATCAAAGCCTAAATCTATAAACTCCTATGACAATATGTATTTCACCACCCTTTGGTGTGAGAGAGAAACAACTATATATAGAGAGACCACCTTGGGATCCTTGAGAAAAATGATGCAACAAGCTACAAGTGGTTGTAATAGTGACTTGCACTAGAATACAAAAGTTTTAAAGCATATAACAGAAAGAGGGAAAATGGCGCCACTCTTGTTTCTTCTTGGAGTTTGAACTTACACTTTGAGCTGCACCTTTGTCTGTAGGTATTCAGATGCAACTGCTAAATTTTTTTGTATGAATGATGACCACCTAACCGGCTAACTTACATCATCCCCTATATGATCAGTTGCTCTTCCTATTCTCATAGATCAGGTGCACTGCTGGAAGTCATTCATCATCCAAGTCATCCAGGTCATCTATTGCAGGCCTACTTATCTCAGGCTTTGTCATGTTGTCCCATGTGGTAACTTGATCTTCTATTGGCCATGGGAGTTATTGAATGCTTTGCAAATGCTTCTTTTGTCTTTCCCATCTTGCATCAGCAATTTGTTTTACATCTGTGGTGAACTTGCTGATGTCCATTTCTGCCCCAATAGCTTCATCCAAAATTGTGTTAAAGTGATCTAGATCAACATCATTTTTATCTTCAAGAAAAGCCTCTTTCTTAGGTAGTAAGAGATCAAAATCTGACCTCCATGTATCCAAGTTATTTATTTCTCCCTCCTCTATTCTGATTGGAGGAATGAATCTATTGAAACCAGGTCCAAACATTTCCATTTTTGCCTCCACCTGATTTGCCTTGCCCTTGAAGAAAGAGGAAACAAGACCAATCTTTGCAATTTCAGTTCCCACTTGTAATACTATATGTGGGATGTCACTCCTTAGAGACTCTACTACTTCTAGTCTCTCAAACAATGGCTCCCTTGTAGACCAAGTTGTATGATAGGTACTTGAAATAGAAACAAAATTGTTCACCTCACTTTGTAAACCAGACAATTTATTATATGCAATATAAACTATGTTTGCCTTATCCTTCAAGACTTCTATCCTATGCTGTAAGATTTTCAACAGGGACTGCACTATACTCTTAGTCTTTTCCTTGTTCATCCTTTCTTCTATAGCAACAACTTCTTCTTCAGTTAGACCTTGTACCTCTCGTAGTGCAGGCTGTTCTATTGGTGTAGGGGCAACTTGAGGCATGTTGAAAATTTGCAATTGCAAGTCCTCTACACACTTTTCTAGCTCTTTTCCCTTTATTATCAAAATCTCTCTATCTTTCACTAATGCACTGTAATCATTGAAATTTTTTTGATGCCTCTCTAATAATTGTTTGGTTTTATCTTCATTTAATCTGGAAAATTGAGTCAGCACCTGTGAGGTCTCAAGATCTCTAGTATTGTGTATTGACCATATCATCTTATCACCATCCATCTTCTCTTGGATGTTCAAAAGAGAAGGCTTCTGATCTTTTGGGTACAAGCTCCACATAGCCAATGCCTTATTCTTAGGGCTATATCCAAACCCTCTCATGAAATCCCCCACTTGGGTTTCTGAAGTTAGACTTATGTTATCCTGCTTTCTGATTTGGTCAATTATAAAAGCTGAGGCCAAATCCCACCCAGGTACAAGTAGCATGTTACTGGCTTTTACTAATCGCCTGGCTTCTTCTGGGGTTATGGTTTCAGATTCAAGATCATAATCCCTAAAGGCTTCGATGGCTTCATCAGGTATCTGGCCATCTTCTTTGATATGAACATTTGAAGCTACCTGATGTTGTTTGTGCCATAAAAGGAAGTGCTTGAATTCATTTGACTTGATGAAATTGTCATCCTTCAAGAAGGCATCCCACTCAAGCATCCTTTCATCTTGACCTAAGACCAAAGGTAACTCAACTACTTCTATCACTACTTTCTATTTTCTTTTTTCCTCTCTGATCCTCTACCTAAGCTGATGATCATGGTCTCTATCTCCTGGAAACAAAGCTTTCACTCTATCTCCCTTCTTTTCTTTGACCATAGTTGGTGAAGATTCTTCTACTTGCAGCTTCTGCTTCTTTTGAGGAGACTCACCGGTGTCTTGAGAGCTAGGAAGCTCTGTTAAGTCCATTATTATATTTTCCTCTCCTTGTTGAGCAGCAGGAGATCCTTGTTCCATAGGAGGAGGGTTGTAGATTGGGTAACCTCCATCACTATCTTCATAATCAGACTCTGAATGCTTCTCCTTCTCTTGATTCTTATCATTAATTTGGTCTTCAATAGAGTTGACCAACGTTTGGTAATTATCCATCATCATCTCCAATCTTTACAAATAAGGCACAGTGGGATAGAAGCCTCTAAAGGGAATCCCTTGTACTTTCAATTTCTTCTCATACCTCATCATTTCATTGAATTGATGTATTCTTTTTTCTATCACATCCTCTTCAATGATGTTCTTGATAAGATCCTCTTTAGGATACTCCTCATGTCTCTTGTTTATAGGAATGGTAGGAGTGTAGTACTTTCTAGCCATAACTATGAAACCCTCTATATCAAAATATCTAGGTGCTGTAGCATTCATTTTGAATTGGCCCAGCCAATCATTTAACTTGGCAAATGCACTCTTCCCAATTGTGAAGTTGCATACAAAAAAGTACCTGGGGGTAAATGTACCCTATTTGAGGGAGGCCAGATGCTCTTTATCAGTTAATATTAGTTGCCAAATAATATCCAAGAAAGAAACCCTTGCTGGAACAAAGAATGGTAGTATATGAGGTGGTTGGGGGCACCCATAAACTCTTATTATGGTGTGTGTCCCTTCATATTAAAAGTCCCCCCAGTTGTGTCCTTTAGGCCATTTGTCAATAAATTGACAAGGTTGTAGAAATTGCAGAGCCTTTACTGGTAGCCTGCAAAGATCTAACCCTAGTTTGAGCATGATTGGTCTCACCATCCAATTTTGAAAAGCATAGAAATCACAACTAGGGCAACTAGGGCTCCAAGCTCCTATCCAAAACTATACTGGATTGGGTTGATCCTTCCACATCATTCGAGGATGTAAGTGCTCTAGATTCATAATGTTGTAATTGTGGAACAAAATGAGGTGCATTAACAATGAGTAATGCAGAAATTTAGGGGACTCTTCCCTGTTTCTTATTGCCTCCAATCCCTTATGCATTTTATCAATGGCATACCCGATGTAGTCATAGCCTTTGTTGGTATGCATGTGTTGGGAGTCCAATACCATCATCAGAAGGTCAAAAGTAATCCTATATGTCCCACCATCTACTCCAAGTACTCTACACAAACCATATGCAATATAATTTACATAAAAAGCCAAATCTTTGTAGAAGAAAGGGGTTGATCCAGCCACTGGTGCAATGTAATTCTTGTGGCCTCGGTGAACATGGCTTTGAATCTCCTTGTCTACAAGGACAAATTCCTGAGTATATCTATTGGCCAGGGCTTGTAGGTTAATTTCTATGGCCATGGGGATATTAATGCCAAAAGCCCTCATGAAAGAGGTCCTATCCAATGTAACTAGGGTTGAAACATCATGTCTTCTTATCATTCTTGACAAGGGATCATAAAAAATTGTGAATGAAACTATCAAATCAACATCTACGAAAACATCTGGGACTATCAACTTGGCTAGTCCTGATGTCCAAGGGTTTGACACAAGAACTGGACTTTCAACATTTTTTTTTAAATATCTAAACAAAAACATTCTGGAACACTCAGGCATCCTGGCATCTCTTAAAAAGCTCAAATTGTCAATGAAACATTCGTCACTAACCTTTTTATTTTGTGACGATCCTGGTAACAGGGTGAGAAATTCATCAGAGTAACTTTCTTTTGCCTTCTCCTTGGAACCCCTGCTGGTAAAAGCCCCACTGGTTGATTGTTGACTCATTCTAACTGCAAAGTGAATTCTTCTAAAAATTCTAAGATTGTAAATCCTCTAACCATAGAAAGCTCAAAAACTCTCATTCTTCAGCTTCAGCTCTCTGGAATGAAGACTTGGCAATGATTATCAGTTAGTTGTATTTATGCTAGAGAATTGAATGCAATTTTCCCTTTTGAGATTTCAAATTCTATAAATCCTGTCACTTCCACCATTACTTGGCATGCCCTAAACTTTAATTCACTATCCGTGAGATACGACAATGATAGGTAATCAAATTTTAATTTCTGGTGTGCTAGCGACTACCAAGCCAACCACAATCATTGAAAGATTTGGAGCTTTTCATTTTATTCAGAGATTAAGCAACTAAGGGGAAACCTTTAATCATTATACTATGATTCTCTTAACTTGAGTTTACTTCAGAGACTAGGCGACTACACACTTCTCACAGTCGCTGCAAGATTTCTTAACTCATGGTATAATCCTGAGATAATGCGACCACTGCCCGATTTCAAACATATCAACAGTTCATATTTGTTCTTTGAAAACCTTTTTCCCTAACCCATGTTCCTCTGGTGATCACACGACTGAAGACATCTCACAATCACATAATATTTCTCTTTACCCTGGTAACATTCAGAGACAGCTGGAACCCTTAATTCGCCAACTCCCCAGATACTTTTCTTAACCTCAGGCAAACTGTGAGATATAATGCTGACCGTTGATTCTTCCTTCATCTTACAGTTATCGTTGAGTCGCTAGATTTACTACAACTTAACTATTCCATTGTGAGATTAGGAGATAATCATGTCGCTGGATTGCTGAGTGTTTAGAACATAACCATTGGGAACCTGAGAACACATGACTATCATTATCACTAGATCACTGGATGATTTTTGTAAATGCTAGAGAATTGGGAGATTACAAGATTGAAAAGAAACAAAACCGTTATCCTTTATTTAGAGACTCAGTGACCAATCAATGAGTCTCCTTATCACTAAAACTTTGGTGACTTCATTATTCCATAAAGAGATTGCCCGACTGCCTGTCTTTTGCATGTAGAGATTTAGTGACTATAGTTCAACTCTGAAATATTTACTAGTAGCAGTTGGTAGATCTCAGAAAGATCACTTGGAGACTTGGCAACTATAAACATCCGCTGAGTCTCATGATAAAAGGGAATATTCTCTAGACTTATAGAGACTGCGTGACAAAGCATATCTATTGAATCGCCAAAATAAAAGGAATATGCTGAATGCATTTTGAGATTAGGCAACTAGGCAGTTATATAAAGCGCACATGCTTAAAGGATCACTTAAGTCACTTGGAAAAAGTAATAGAAAATTAGAACCTGGTCAACCTTTGTAGGTTTTTCTAGATTTTCACAAGCATTTTAAACCTAGCGGCTAGGGTTTTCAACATTTGGAACACAAATTTGGCATTTTGGATATGAAACTTGTAGGATAAAAAACACACAGACCTGGAAAACTACCAAAGAAACTAGGTAGAAACGCAATCTTGAAAATTTTGAAAAATATTACTAGGTATTAGAACAGCTACATATATCTTCCTCCCCTATTATGCCTTCTTCATCTAGTCCTATAACTGAATACCCCCCTTCCCCTTTACCCCCTCCTTTGAAGGGTGAAGATATAACACAAAGGGAAATGTTTGAAAATGAACGGTGGGCTCTCTTGGAAAAGGCCAATATATTGAGAAATGAAAGATAATTGTTTGAGCAGGGACAATTGGAAGTGTCCATGAAATATGAAGAGAAAATAAGGGACACAATTTTGCAATTAGTTCCAAGTATAGAGCCAAAGGAAATCTCTAAGGTTAGTCAACAAGTATCTAAAATATTGATTTCTTTAAAGGAAGAAAAAAACATTGTGAACCCAATTTTGGACAGGTGGGTTGCAAGAACAAATAAGTTAAAATCATTTTACTCTTTGATTAAAACTCAGCAGATTGTGGATATACAGTTAAGAAATACCCATAAGTTTGTTAAAACTTTATTCAAGTTTGCAATAAAGAGGGAAAACTTGGAGAGAAAGGCATCAGTTATGAGGGAAACATGAATACCAAAATATTTTGCAAATATCTCCCAGTCTTTTCAAAGCAGATGGAGCCATAAAAGACAAAGAGGGATGGTTAGGACAAATAGATGATGAGCTCTCAGCCACAATAACCACCATTTTAACTGCACACAACAATATTCCCTTTGTCCAAACAATTGAACTATTACAAGATGCCAAGGTACATTTGAAAACCCTATGGAAAGAGGTACATCAGGTAAAATTTGAATGGGACACTTTGTTACCTAAAAAAGATGAGGCACTGGCCTTCCAGTGGCCAGATGAAGAATTTTATACATCTTGGGAAGCATCATATTCTTTGGAGTGTACCAAGAAAGAAGAGACATCCACTGAGGCTGCAGCAGATGGCACTTCTTCAACTTCGTAAAGCAAAGCAAACAACAAAAAGGATCTCATATGCAGAAGGTAACACTTGGCAGAATTTGAACTAACTTTGGAACTTGTTGCTAATTTTGGCGCCCAAGTCAATAAGAAACTTTGTAAAAATATAATAAGAAAGTGTTATACTTGTCATTTGTTGTCCTCTATGGTTCTCATTATTTTGTCTTTTCTAAAGGGATCTGAAGCTTGTATGCAATCCTTAATTGGTATAAAGGGATTCCTAGGATCACTTTGTAATTACTGGAACTTGAACATTTGATTGACAACTTTTCAGTCTATGATATAGTAGAGTGTATTAGGCGAAATTTTCTATAGAATACCAAGTATGACTTGTTTAGCTAATTTTTAGATGGTTTGCATTTTTAAGCATTATGTATACATACAGATGATATAGCAAATTGAAAAATAAAAAATCCAAAGTTCATATCTCTCCTTTTTGTTCTCTTTCTTTTAGTTTCATTGCATGGATTATCTTGTGTATGTGTTGATAGAATGGTTGAGATGCATGGTGCATTGTCTAGTTGGCTATAGGGACAACCCGAGGAGAAGTTCGATGTAGAGAAAGGTTACTCTTCAGTTACTCTTCTTTTGATTATGAAGAGTACTCTGATGCCCTAGGATTTGGCCCCGCTCTTAGCTCCATCTGCATTTTTCACCATCAACAAATGAAATAATTAGCTCATTTTAAGTTTTCTTCTATGTTTTGAGTGTATCTTGTCTATGTCAAATGCATGGATAACTGTTGTAATGCTTTAAAGAAGGAGATCTGAAATGTAAAGCCACATGGGTTTGAAACCCGAAGTGAAGAAGGCTTTTTAACCTTAATAATTTAGTGTTTAAATTTTGTTAGATGCATCTGTTCGAAGTGTTAGAGTTATAAATCAGGTCTTTCTGATACCTTTTTATCATCTACAAGTTTGAGCATTAAAAAATCCCACATTGTACCTTGCAGATGATGTATCAAAAATGTCTTGTAGATATGACACAAAGAAATCCAAATTCACACATGAAGACAACAAAACATATACAAGGAATTTCAGCATATTTTTAGTAATAAATCTTTTGTATCAGTACATCCAGAGACTAAAATTCTTAAAACTCAAAACACATATGAAAAAAATCTTGTTACAATAAGTAATCCCCCACCTCTTACATACCAGATTTCCACTTGGCTTCACAAATATCATACAAAACATATCAATAAAAAAGTTGGAACTGATCATTATGTATTTGGAGATCTTATATTGGCAAATAGTTAGCAATATAATTCATTCACCTAACTTAGCATGTCACCATATCCACTATACTCTCCATATTATTCACAACTACTCATATACCCTGATATAGTGATTCTCTATCAACGCATACCTTCCAAACATTGTATCTTACTTATCAGTTCATGAAGACTCATGCACTCTTGAGTGAAGCATATAAATATCCCAATATACATTCAGTTATCTTTGCAAGCCATAATATGTCATATATCTTCATCGTTGCCCAAAATTGTAGCACTTTACCCTACTATCCTGATTGCGGACTTAGTCATTTTCATGACTGTCACTGCAGTAGAAAACTTCTCATCATGCGATTAGTCTAGCATAAGTGTTGTGATAAATGACAAGTCTAAAGTGATCCATACTACCCCAAAATATCACTTGCGAACAATCTCTCCCTTTGGCATCGATGGCGACACTTACAAAAATGAGCAAGTCAGAAAATACCTTAATAGTTTAGTGTTTAAATTTTGTTAGATGCATCTGTTGTGAGTGTTAGAGTTATAAATCAGATGTTTCTGATACCTGTTTATCATCTATAGGTTTGAGTAGTAACAAACCCCACATTGTACCTTGCGGATGATGTATCAAAAATGCCTTACAAATATGACACAAAGAAATCCAAATTCACACATGAAGACAAGAAAACATATACAAGGAATTACAGTATATTTTTAGTAATAAATATTCTATATCAGTACATCTAGAGACTAAAATTCTTATAACTCAAAACACATATGCAAAAACTCTTGTTACAATAAGTAATTCCCCACCTTTTACATACAAGATTTCCACTCGGCCTCACAAATACCATACACAACATATCAATAAATAGTTGGAACTGATCATTATGTATTCAACAATCTTATATTGGCAAATAGTCGGCAATATAATTCATTCAGCTGACTTAGCACATCACCATATCCACTATACTCTCCATAATCTTCACAACTGCTCATATACCCTGATATAGTGATTCTCTGTCAACACATACCTTCCAAACATTGTATCTTACTTATTAGATCAGGAAAACTTGTGCACTCTTAACGGAAGCATATAAATATCCCAATATACATTTAGTTATCTTCGCAAGCCATAATACCTCATATATCTTTGTCGTTGACCACAACTATAGCACTGTACTCCTAATCCAGTGATCAACTAACCTTATTTCAACAATAACAGTCTGGATTCAATAACAACAGATAGATGATAAGAAAATACCAAATGATAGCCATTCATTTATTGATTCTCCATTATCATTAGATGGAAAAATACTTTGCAAGTCACTGTACTCACAAAATTTTGAAAAGATTTATATCAATATTACAAATACACATAGAACCCCTTTAAACACTAATTTCTGCAAAAACAACTCCTCTGCTAGCCAGTGCCTTATCCATTGGCCAACACCTTCACTGCAAGTTTGTTATACATAAACAAATATATTGAACTTTTAATATCCTTTTCCTTTGAAAATGCTATCAACCTATGGTGGATTTTATTAAAGGAAACCTATGTTCATACTACTTACTCATATCCTTATGTAAAACTTTAAAGAATTTATGCTATGTCTAAAGCTTATTTAATCTGATCCTAAATCAGAGCTGAAGAGCACAAACATACACACAGAAAATCTATGCAACGAATTTCAATAATTCATAATTTCAATAATTTCAAAGATTTGAACTTTGGATTTTATTCAAATGCTATATCAATATCATGTATACAAAATTCTTTAAAATGCAAATTGTCTAGATTTAATTTGAACCAGCAATATTGCTTTCCTACAAAAATATGCCTAATACAGTCAACCGTATCCTAGACTCAAAACTTTTCAGAAAATATGCTCAAGTCTCGGTCCTCCTATAATGATCCTGGTAATCCTTTTATAGATACAAGGATTGCATACAAGCTTCGGATCTTTTCTACAAGAGACAAAAGAGTTTGTCATATGAGACAAAAAAGGCAAATATAACACCTTCTTGTTACAATTTTACAAAAAAATTGCAAAGGTGAGCGCCAAAATTTTGCAACAAGTCCCAAGGTCAATTCAACATCTGCCAGGTGTATCATCCATGCATCTTTCAATTTTTTGATGCTTCTAGCACTATTTTCAACAAATTTTCAAGAGCTTGGGGCCCTGCCACCTATTGCTTCTTCTTCAAATGTTTCTCCTTCTTTCTCACTCTCCACAAGATATGCTACTTCCCAAGCTGTAAAAGTGTCTTCACTTGGCCATTCAAAAGCCAGGATCTCATCCCTCTTCGGTAGGATTTTATCCCAACCAGAAACCACTTGGTTAACTTCAGCCATTACCTTTGTGAAGTGTATCCTGATGTCTTGTAGTACCTCAATTATTTGTACAAAAGGGGCATTATCCTCTATTCCTAAAACAACATCGATTTTAGATAACACTCTATTATTAATTTGTTCTAACCATTGTTCCCTATCCCTTATAATCCCATCCACTTTGACAAGGCTAGGGATTAGTTGGAAATCATTTTGGAAATATCTAACTCTTAGGAGTTCTGCCTTCCTCGTCAACCCCTCCCTGTTTGCTTCAAAATGAAAAAGGTTCTTAACAATTTTATAGGTGCTTGTTAATTGAACATTTACAATGCCTTGATCTTTAATTGAATCAAATAATGACTTTAACATATTCTCCCTAGGAATCCAATTATCCATAATTTTTCCTACAGTGGCTACTTCTTCCTTAAAAGAAACCAAAATGCCAGCCACTTGCTTAGCATTATTATAAACCTCCTTTGGTTTTATATTAGCAGAAAAATGTAGAATAATACCTCTTATTCTTTTCTCATACCTCTGCTTTTCTCTCTGTTCTATCTCTTCATTACTTATAGAAGGAAGGAGAGGGGATATGGGATATTCAAATATAGGACTTGAAGAAGAAGGCCTAGCAGGGGAAGAGGAAATTTGCAATTGTCCTAAAACTTGAAATGGACCCTCTTCTCCCAACCTTTTCTTCAAATTTGCAGTCAATTTGTCCTTTTCAAACGTCTCCTCTTTCAATTCCCCATAGCCTTTCAGCATTATCTCAAATAGTACTCTAAGCTCTTCCTTTTCCTTGGCCTCCTTCTCTGCTACTTTCTCTACAAGTTGGGCTGTGGCTACAACCATTCTTGATGCTTCAATCATGGAAGTGTCAACAACCCTTTTTATTATGAGGCCACTAGTGAGATCACTTCTAGTAATTTTCTTTCCTTTATTCTTTTCTTCCCTTTTCAAAGACCACATGACCAAGGCTTGATGGTCATTACTGAAAGCAACTCCTTTTATGGCTTGTTCTACCTCTTCTTTGGTCTTCTACATAGGAGTAGTTTGTTTCCTCACTACATCAAGGACTACTATGTCTGCTATATCCCATTCTTAGAGGATAAGTACTCCTACATTTTTTACTAGTTCTCTCCCCTGTTCCGGAGTAGTTTTCTCAAAATTTTCTGTCATCTCTTTTCTGACCTCAGCTTCAATGATCTTAAGATCTTTATCTGGATTTTCCTTATGTCCTTTTTCACATGTTTCCTCAAATTTATTCATATTCAATTTCCAAAGAAATTGCATAAAAGCCCTAGTTTTAACAAAGTCATCATCAGCCAAGAATTCATCACAAGCTTGTTTGATTATAGGGTCTAGCTCCGTACCTACCATTTGTTCTGGTGTTAAGCCTAACTCAGGCTCTCTTGGTTGCTCTAGCAATCCTTCATTAATTTCTTCATAGGTCATAAAAATTTGACCTTGAGAACCCATTTTTTGTGCCTGCTCTGTACTCTCCTGATCATCTGTGATAACTAGAGGTGATTGGGAAGGAGAGTATTCCTCTTCTGCATCCTGGGGCCTCTCTTCTAATTTTTGTTTCTTTGTAGGAGGTGAGAAATTAGGAACATTCTTAATTGATTTATCTTGAGGTGTGTCTGCAACATCCACAACCTCCTTGTGCTTCTTCACCTATTGTGATGTGGAAGGGATATCCTCCTGTTTCTTTATTTCTTTCTTTCTTTCTATCAGACTATGGGATTACCACATTATAACCATTCTTCTTCTGTACCACATACTTTCTTGGAGGTAGCATCTTTGTGAATGTTCTCTGGCTCAATAGTGTGTGAGCTTTTCCTAGATTTTCACTTATGACCTTCTCCTTTTTCTCATTTAAGGTCCGATAGATCTCTTCAAAATTATGCATAAGAGTATCTATTTTCTTACCCATTGGATTTATACTATTTAGGGGATCATACCTTGCATCAAATTGTCTGACAAAATCCAATATCTTCTTATACACCAATCACTTTTCTTTCCTTACTTCTTGATCTTGCAATCTTGGGACATTCTTGATAATGTCTTCTGGAAAATTGAAAATATGGTTTATGGGTGAACACCTGAGTTTCTTCTTGAACATCTCATTATAAAACCCCTCTGGGTCTACTGTCTTGACAACTATGGTATCCATATGATATGGTTCCAGGAATTTGTCCATATGAACCCATCCACCCTTTGTAATTATAAATTGGTGGGCAACTGTAATGTTTGGGAATAGACATCCCCTTTGTTTCCCTGTGAGAACATTATTCTCAATATCTCCTAGCTATCTAAAGAATTCAACTATACCAATCTTAAGAGGAACTTGATATGGTAATATAAATGGGGCCCCTTTAAAACCATATAACCTAATAACAATAGAATAAGGATAGAAAATAACATCACCCCAATTATGAACTATGTTGAGGTCTTTGGAAAAGTGCTATGGCCTAATCAATTTGGCTAAGGTAGTTGGGATTCTAGGGCTCTCAGGAACAAACAATTTCCTCAATCTCACAGCAAAACATTTATCAAATTGTATAAAACTGCTATCCTTCCTATCCCATGTCATGCTGAGGTTCCAGAACTATATTGGCATGTCCTCACCATCCTTCTGTTTTACCAAATCCATTTCCTCCTCAAAATAGCTAGCTTTTTTAAACAAGAACATGTACATCATAAAAGAATACCAGCAAAAAGGCTTGTCAACTATTCTCTTTTGGATTCCAATTAATCCATTATGAATCAATTCACAAATGAAAGGGGCGTAATAAAAAGTAACTGACAGATATGAATGCAAAATCTGGACCATCATGCACATCAAATGTACTGGCATTCTCTCCTCAACATCTTCCCCAAAAACTTGACATAATGCCCAGTATGCACCTCTTGCTCTCACATCAAAATAATCTATTTTGAAAGGCTCGTGTGTGCTTGGCCCTATGACAACCATCTTTCCAACTTTAGTACACAATTCCTTTAAAGGAACATTTCTGATATAATTCCTTTGTGCATTGTACACCTCTCTCAATTCTTCAAAATTAATCTATTCTAGGTCATTTGAGGGTTCACTTAACCTAAAAACTATCCTAATTTCATCAACTGAAATCTTCATCAACAATTGTCTTCTAGCATCCCTAATCTCCCTAGTAATAGGGTCATAATTCTTTGCAACTTGAACCATCAGGTCTACATCTAAGAAAACACCAGGTACCACAAGCTTCCCTAGGTCGAACTGCCATACATTATTGGTAGGAACAGGGGCATTTCTTTGGCTAAACCCTACTGTGAATAGTGTCAGACCAGTGAGATCAGAGATGCCACTCACGCTAATTTTACCAATCTTAGCATCCCTAATGTAGTTTCCTATATCATATAAACCATCCTCAAACTTTGCACTAGGTTCTTTTGGCGTTAGTTATTTCACCTTTACTAGGTTAGTTGTCGAACTGGGTAATAATTGTAACAAATCCTCATGCAAACCCCTCTTACTATAATCGATCTCGCTAGACAATTCCTTTCTAGGTGGCTGTATCATCTTAAAATGGAAGCACTTCCATGTTAAGAGCATTTAGCCCTCCGAGTAAGTGGTTTAGGGTCATGATTGGCATCTTTGCATTCTCCCTTGTCTTCCAATTCTTCTCTGCACTTGATTTCTGCATTCTAGGTGAAATTAGGGTTAAGGTCTTAAGGAATTTCCTGATTTTCCTCTTTCCATGGCTCTATTTTCTAGGTAGGATTCAGAAATGAGACCTCCTAGTCCATCATCACATCATTTCAAGGATTTTTTATCAGTTCCTAACACTGGGTCCTGTTCAGACATCAATTTCTAAGTTTCTAGCATCTCTGGGATCTCTGTTGGAGAACCTGACAAAGTTAGGGTCTGAGGTCAAATTTGACCTTGACCCTGACTAGGTCAGGGTCGACCTTGACCTTGACCTCTTCCTGCTAGGATTTCAAAGTTTCATTTGCTAGTAATTTATCTTTCGGGATAATTATTTCCCGCTTCCGGGTCGGCTGTTGCGGGCTCCGAAATGGTAAATCCTTTAATGGTATTTAATCAAGGTATATTTTCTAAAGGTGAGGACCTAATTGGGATTTAATTCTTCAAGGTGGCCCATCTAGAGGAGTGTGCCCTAGTTCACTATAAAAGGAGGCCTTCCTCTCTCATTTTCACATCAAGTTTTCATGCTCAAGCTCTCAAGCTCTCAAGGTGATCAAGCAAGCATTAATTCAAGCATTCAAGTCTTATTCTTCATCCAAGTTCTCCATTGAAGATCAAGGATTTAAAGCATTCAAGCTATTGAAGGGATTTGGCTCAAGCTCTCAAGATCTATCATTCAAACCCTAGATCTAGCCACTATGGTGGTATGATCTTCCTTCAAAGATCCATCGTTCATCTTGAAGATCCATATCATTGTTTCTTCAAGGTTGATTTCAAGCATACAATCAGGGAAATTTGATAATGTTATGTTCAAGCTTTCATATCAATATATTTGATTACATTCCAAGTACATTAGCATATTTATTGAATTGCATACCTTCATTGTTAGATTCATTTCTACTACTTGCTAGCATTCTTCTATTTCATTTTTAATATTAAGGTTGATTCCAAACTGGGGTTTGACCAAGGTAAACCACCCCAAACAAACAAAAAAACCATTTTTCTTGTAGGCATAGGTGTGGAATCTCAGATTTGAGAGCAAATTTGGATACCCTTTTCGGCAATCTTTTAGGATCTGCAAACAGAATCAGAATCGAACTTCAAATAAATAATGTGGTCTTTGACCTTTTAAAAGGTCAAAGTCAACTTGTGTGAATTTGGAGAAAATATTTTTGGGTTTTGTCCACCTTGGCATTTCAAGTCCAAAATAGGTGACGAAATCTTTAGAAAGTTCATATAGAAGCCAGAATTCAGCATTTTCCAGATCTGCCCTAATTCAAGGTTAGTATTTGCACTTCAATTATTTCAGATTTCAAGCTTAATCCAACTATAGGGAAGTATAGGGTTTCTCTCTCTTTTTCATATTCTTCATAGATTGATTCGATTGTGTATTAACCTCTTGGTTGATCAAATTGGATCTCTCTTTTGGGAATTTGGATTTAGAGTGAATCTTACATTTTCCCCACACATACACAAATAGTGGTGATTCCAAATTACAACTATTCAGTGGCATTTTTAGGGTTTTGATTATATACAATTGATGCAAAAGAAATACTATAGAATTGTAATGATTTTCTTTCTAACAGGAACAGAAAATGCAAAAATTCACCAACCTTGTCTTCAAATTTCTTAGAATTGACAATCAGTCTCTACAAAGTTCTCGCCCAGCTCTCCACAAACTTTTATCTTCTTGTGATTTTCGAAGAAGGCATAGATCTTCGAAATATTATTAATCAAAAGTAATCATTCCATCAATTTACTCTGCATGATTTCACAATTAATTCTCTGAACAATCGACCTATCATCGTCCAATGGGAAAAATTGAATTTCACACGTTTCTATATTAAGTTTGAATTTGGGTCATTCATATTCTTTTAAAAAACATCTAACAGTTGTCGCATGATCGCAAGGCCTGAAAGAAACCTATGCAAACATGCGACAACCATTGGATCAATCTACATCGATGGCAATCTTTAAACACGTCACCTAGGCCCCACTTTGTACCTTTGACTCTTCACCTTCGTTAGATGGTGCATCCGACAATCATTTTGATTTCACCTTTATGATTGGACATGAAGTGGGCCATCATGCCCTTGATACTAAATCTATGGTTGTCGCATGATCGCATAGGTTGAAAAGATTATATGTGAACATGTGACCACCATTAGATTTTCCACTTTCCATTTATTCTTTAAATATTCTGGCCCCACTTTGCCTTGACCATTTAGGAAAGTCCACGTTTGCATTACCTGGCAGAGAGGACATGTAACTTTTCCTTATTGAGCGCCAGTATTATTGACATCTTCCACATCATCACACACCTTGGACCAATCTATAGTAGCAACGTGTATACACCTGGCAACGGACCCACCTTTCTCTTATGCCTTGGAATAAATTTAAATCTACGGTTGTTGCATGATCGCATGGACTCAAAAGATTCTATGCAAACATGCGACCACCATTATATTTTCCACTTGCCATTTATTATTTAAATATTCTAGCCCCACTTTGCCTCGACCATTTAGGAGAGTCCACATTTGCATTACCTGGCAAAGAGGAAATGTAACTTTTCCTTACTGAGCACCAGTATAACTGATATCTTCCACATCATCACACACCTTGGACCAATCTGTAGCGGCGGCGTGTATACACCTGGCAGCGGACCCACCTTTCTCTTATGCCTGGGAATAAAGTTAAATCTAAGGTTGTCGCATGATCGCATGGAATCAAAAGATTTTATGTGAACATGCAACCACCGTTAGATTCTCCACTTCCCATTTATTCTTTAAATATTCTAGCCCCACTTTGCCTTGACCATTTAGGAAAGTCCACGTTTGCATTACCTGGCAGAGAGGACATGTAACTTTTCCTTACTGAGCGCTAGTATAACTGACATCTTCCACAACATCACACACCTTGGACCAATCCACAGCGGCAACATGTATACACCTGGTAGTGGACCCACCTTTCTCTTATGCCTATGAATAAAGTTAAATCTATGGTTGTCGCATGATTGCATGGACTCAAAAGATTCTATGCGAACATGCGACCACCATTAGATTCTCCACTTTCCATTTATTCTTTAAATATTCTGGCTCCAATTAGCCGTGACCATTTAGGAAAGTCCACGTTTGTATTACTTGGCATAGAGGACATGTAACTTTTCATTACTGAGCGCTAGTATAACTAACATCTTCCACATCATCACACACCTTGGACCAATCCGCAGCGGCAAAGTGTATACACCTGGCAGCAGACCCACCTTTCTCTTATGCCTGCGAATAAAGTTAAATCTACGGTTGTCGCATGATCGCATGGACTCAAAAGATTATATGCAAACATGCGACCACCATTGGATCTTCTGCAGATTGCCAGGCGTGCAGATTCTCATGAGGTTGGGCCCATTCTTCTTAACTAACAAGGAGTTGCCACGTTGCAATATCTGATAGGTGGACATAAAGTTTTCTTGCTTGAGTGTTAGCCTCATCAACCGTTAGGACTTCAGATTATTTAGGAAAATCACCGGGCTTCGACTTAGGAAAAATTAAAAAGGGGTCGGGTTTAGGTGACTGAAGAAGTGTTACTAACATGACCCCACGTGGTGATATAATTTGCCACATGCTTTTAAAGACTTTAGTGATTTGCAAAAAGTAACAATCAAATAGAAACCTTAAAGGAAAACCTAGGGTTCGGTTTCAAATAAAAGCACTTAGGGTTCTTCTCAGGACTGGTTCTATTCAATTAGGGCTTGCTAGATTGTAGTGAACACTCGGTAACTTTGTAGGATTTTTTTGGTTTTTTGCAGCAGAATTTTCTTAACTTCAAGATCACATATACAACTTCAATTTGGTGAGGAAAAAGCATAATTTTATGTTTTGAAAATTGAAGTGGCAACAATGAAGGTTTAGATATTACTTATTCTTTTGGTTAGGATTTTGGTTTCAAAGGGTTACGATTTAGGGTTTATGATTACAATTATCATTAGGGTTATGGTTTACATGTTGGTTAATGTTAGGGTTACTTGGTTAAGATAAAGGTTTATATGCATGACATGGTTAGAGTTATGGTTATATTTAGGGTTCATGTTACAATTATAATTTAGCATTTAGGGGTTCTCATTCAGGTATAGGGTTTAGCATAAATATGATGAGGCTTGACCATTTAGGATTAGGGTTCGACATTTAGGATCTATGGTATGGTTAAGTGTAGGTTAGGGTATTATGTCTAGGGTTAGTATTTTTTAGGGTTAGGGTATTATGGTTAGGGTTATGGTTTTGTCAGGCTTAGGGTATTATGGTTAGGGCTACGAATTTTGTAGGGTTAGTGTTGAAGTTAAGTATACCTAGGTATTGATTATGGTAAGGGTTTGAATATCGATAATGTATGATTATACTTAGGGTTAGAATTATAGTTCAATTATAGCTATAGTTAGGGTTATAGTTTATTTGTAAATATAAAACTATATATAAAAAAAATATTAAATATGAAAAAAAAATTATGAGCTTCATATTTGGTTGGTTGCTTTCTATTGAAAATGGTTTCCTACAAATGAAATGAGGTGACACTCCTTTATAATCAGACAACGTGTCTTCATTTTCCCCAAATATGTTAATTGAACTGTAATTGTAGCTCCCTATTTCAAACCTAAACATAAACTCAAATTCAACTAGAATTATGATGTAATTAGACCTAATCAGGCTAGTTAGACTCAATTAGGAATTAAGTAGACTTAATTAGACCAATTATACCAATTAGGACATATTTAGACTCAATTATACCAATTAGGACCTGAGTAGACTTAATTCTAGACCAATTAGGATGGTATTAGACCCAATTAGACCAATTAGAGTCAATTACAAGTAATTATGACCTAATTAGACCCTATTGGACTCACATAGGACCTAATTAGACTTAATTATACCAATTAGGACCTAATTAGAATTAATTGTAGACCAATTAGGAAGGTATTAGACCCAATTAGACCAATTAGGACCAATTATGACCAATTAGACTCAATTAGAATCATTTACAACTAAGTAGACCCTAATTAGACCCAATTGGGACCCAATTAGATCCAATTAGGACCTAATTAGACCAATTAGTACATAATAGGACTGAATTAGACCAATTAGGACCAATTAGGACCAATTAGACTTAATTAGACCAGTAAGGACCTAATTAGACTTAATTCTAAACCAATTACGACCTATTAGGACCAATTAGGACCAATTATGACCCAATTACACCCACTAAGACCCAATTAGGACACAGTTAGGATATTGAATTCCTAAAGTTGGTTCCTCAATTTTGGTTATGCATTACGATATTGACCCCATACTATTCGTGTGTCTCAGAGCATAAACTCCTAACATTTTCAGGAACTAATTGGTTGAATATGGTTTTCTCTAGGTTTAGAGTTCAATTTGATTTAGGATTTGGATTTAATTTAGTTGAAGGTTAGGGTATGACTTTACATCATGATTAGTATTAGGGTTATGATTTAGGATTAGGATCATTGTAATGATTATGATTTCACTAAGTGTAAGAGTTTAGATCATTAATTTACTATTATCTTTACGAATAGGATTGAGTTGAAGGTAAGGATTATGATTAGAGTTAGGATTTAGAGTTTTCATTAGGATTACTATTAGGATTGAATAATTAGGTTATGATATTTTATAGGATTATGAACACTATTAGGATGGGAGTAAGGGTTTTCCATTTTGATTAGTAATAATGGTTTAAGATATTGAATATGGTTAGCATGATGGTTAGGGTTAGGTAGAGAGAAGTATTTCTACAGTTACCTTTTTGGTTAGAGTTACGATTAGGTGTGGAGTAGATGTTAGTACTATTGTTAGGGTAAGTTGTAATGTGATGTTCCTATCATAGCTCCCTTTTTCAAACGTAACCATAGACTTAATTCTAGACAAATTAGGATGGTATTAGACCTAATTAGGACCTAAATAGACAATATAGGACCTATTAGGATCTAATTAGACACAATTATACCAATTACAACCTCATTACACTTAATTATAGACCAATTAGGAAGGAATTAGACCTAATTAGTCCAATTAGGACCATTTAGAGTCAATTAGACTCATTTAAAACTAATTAGGACCTAATTAGACCCATTTATGCCCTAATTAGACAATATAGGACCAATTAGGACCTAATTAGACTTGATTCCTTATGGGTTCCTTGGTGGGGACATTACACCTATTAAGACCTAATTAGAATTAATTGTACCAATTAGGACCTAATTAGACTTAATTCTAGACTAATTAGGATGGTATTAGACCCAATTAGACCAATTACGACCAATTAGACTCAGTTACACACATTTACAACTAATTACGACCTAATTAGACCCAATTAGGATCTAAATAGACAATAGAGGACCTATTAGGACGTAATTAGACACAATTATACCAATTACGACGTAATTAGACTGAATTGTAGACCAATTAGGAAGGTATTAGACCCAATTAGTCCAATTAGGACCAATTAGAGTAAATTAGGAAGGTATTAGACCCAATTAGTCCAATTAGGACCACTTAGAGTCAATTAGACTCGTTTACACCTAATTAGGACCTAATTAGACCCATTTATGACCTAATTAGACAATATAGGACCTATTACGACCTAATTAGAGTCAATTATACCATTTAGGACCTAATTAGGCTTAATTCTAGATGAATTAGGATGGTATTAGACCCAATTAGACCAATTAGGACCAATTAGGACCAATTAGACTCAGTTAGACACATTTACTACTAATTATGACCTAATTAGAGTCAATTATACAAATTAGGACCTAATTAGGCTTAATTCCAGACCAATTAGGATGGTATTAGACCCAATTAGACCAATTAGGACCAATTAGACTCAGTTAGACACATTTACTACTAATTATGACCTAATTAGAGTCAATTATACCAATTAGGACCTAATTAGGCTTAATTCTAGACCAATTAGGATGGTATTAGACCCAATTAGACCAATTAGGACCAATTAGACTCAGTTAGACACATTTACTACTAATTATGACCTGATTAGACTCAATTATACCAATTAGGACCTAATTAGACTTAATTCTAGACCAATTAGGATGGTATTAGACCCAATTAGACCAAATAGAACCAATTAGGACCAATTAGAGTCAATTAGACTCATTTACAACTAATTAGGACCTAATTAGACTCAATTATACCAATTACGACCTAATTAGACTTAATTATAGACCAATAAGGATGGTATTAGACCCAATTAGGACCAATTAGACTCAGGTAGACACATTTACAACTAATTAGGACCCAAATAGATAGTATAGGACCTATTAGGACATAATTAGACACAATTATACCAATTACGACCTAATTAGACTTAATTGTAGACCAATTAGGAAGGTATTAGACCCAATTAGTCCAATTAGGACCAATTAGGACCAATTAGAGTCAATTAGACTCATTTACACCTAATGAGGACCTAATTAGGACCTAAGTAGACCCATTTATGACCTAATTAGAAAATATAGGACCTATTATGACCTAATTAGAGTCAATTATACCAATTAGGACCTAATTAGGCTTAATTCTAGATGAATTAAGATGGTATTAGACCCAATTAGACTAATTAGGACCAATTAGGACCAATTAGACTCAGTTAGACACATTTACTACTAATTATGACCTAATTAGAGTCAATTATACCAATTAGGACCTAATTAGGCTTAATTCTAGACCAATTAGGATGATATTAGACCCAATTAGACCAATTAGGACCAATTAGACTTAGTTAGACACATTTACTACTAATAATGACCTAATTAGACTCAATTATACCAATTAGGACCTAATTAGACTTAATTCTAGACCAATTAGGATGGTATTAGACCCAATTAGACCAAATAGAACCAATTAGGACCAATTAGAGTCAATTAGACTCATTTACAACTAATTAGGACCTAATTAGATAATATAGGACCAATTAGGACCTAATTAGACTCAATTATACCAATTAGGACCTAATTAGACTTAATTATAGACCAATTAGGATGGTATTAGACCAATTAGGACCAATTAGACTCAGGTAGGCACATTTACAACTAATTAGGACCTAAATAGAGAATATAAGACCTATTAGGATGTAATTAGACATAATTATACCAATTACAACCTAATTAGACTTAATTGTAGACCAATTAGGAAGGTATTAGACCCGATTAGTCCAATTAGGACCAATTAGGACCAATTAGAGTCAATTAGACTCATTTACACCTAATTAGGACCTAATTAGACCCATCTATTATGACCTAATTAGACAATATAGGACCTATTACGACCTAATTAGAGTCAATTATACCAATTAGGACCTAATTAGGCTTAATTCTAGATGAATTAGGATGGTATTAGACCCAACTAGACCAATTAGGACCAATTAGACTCAATTAGACACATTTACTACTAATTATGACCTAATTAGACTCAATTATACCAATTAGGACCTAATTAGACTTAATTCTAGACCAATTAGGATGGTATTAGACCCAATTAGACCAAATAGGAGCAATTAGGACCAATTAGAGTCAATTAGACTCATTTACAACTAATTAGGACCTAGTTAGACCCAGTTATGACCTAATTAGACAATATAGGACCAATTAGGACCTAATTATACTCAATTATACCAATTAGGACCTAATTAGACTTAATTCTAAACCAATTAGGATGGTATTAGACCCAATTAGACCAATTAGGACCAATTAGGATATTGAATTCCTAAAGTTGGTTCCTGAATTCTGGTTATGCATTAGGATATTGACCTCGTACTATTCATGTGTCTCAAAGCATAAACTCCTAACATTTTCAAGAACCAATAGGTTCAATATGGTTTTCTCTAGGTTTAGGGTTCAATTTGATTTAGGATTTGGATTTAATATAGTTGAAGGTTAGTGTATGACTTTACATCATGATTAGTATTAGGGTTATCATTTAGGATTAGCTCTTACCATTTAGGATTGAGATTCGGATTACAGTTCAACATTTATGATGAGGGCTTAGCTTTTAGGATTTTGGACAAATTGGAAAAGGTAACAATCAAAAACTTGTGCACTAAATTTCAAGACAATAAAATGGCTTACATTGGGTTTTATGATTTACTAGTTTGGATTAAGTTTAGGTTTAATATTATATTCCTGTGATTTAGGATTTTGTGTTAGGATTAGGATTAGGATCATTGTAAGGATTATGATTTCACTAATTCTAAGAGTTTAGATCATTAATTTTCTATTATCTTTACGAATATGATTAAGTTGAAGGTAAGGATTATGATTCGAGTAAGGGTAAGACTCTACATTGTGGTTACTATTATTGTTAGGATTTAGAGTTTTTATTAGGATTACTGTTAGGATTTAATAATTAGGTTATGATATTTTATAGGATTATGAAAACTATTAGGACTAGAGTAAGGGTTTTCCATTTTTATTAGTATTCTTGGTTTAAGATATTGAATATGGTTAGGATGATGGTTAGGGTTAGATAGATATTAGTATCGCTACGATTACCATTGTGGTCACAGTTATGATTAGGAGTGGAGTAGATGTTAGTATTATTGTTAGGGTAAGTTGTAATGTGATGTTCCTATCATGCTTGTTGTTATAATTACTATTAACATGATAGATAAACCCCTTTTTAGAGCCATATCCACCTCATCTATGCATTTATTGAATGAGTCACTTTGTTGGGTAGAACAATATGCTGCATAAGTTAAAATTTGAGCAATTTTTATTTCTTTCTTTCTTTTGTGTGTTTTGTGTGAGTTCCTTCTTTGTTCATAAAATTTAAAATAGTTACATTACAAGTACTATTAAAATAAAAATACTATTAGAGTACAAATATACAATTAGTATTATTGTTGGGGTTAGGGTTTGGGGTTAAGATAATGGTTAATATAATGTCTAGGTTTACATGTATATCATGGTTTAAATTGTCGTATATAATAAGGGACTCCCTATAATTAGTGTTAAGCTGACTGGCTAAGAATCCAAATCACGTAATATACGCATTTGTTAAAGTCCTTTGTTAAATGAACCTTTTTTCATACGATACTATGGTGCATAAGTTAAATTTTGACCAATACATTTTAGTTTAATTTCAATTTATTTTTTTTCCCTTTAATCCATGTTTGTTTACTAAAATTTAATTCTACCAATTAATCCTTATTTATTTTTTTAGTAAGTTTTGCCAGTTCCTGTTCTGCCTAGGGAGCAATACGCTTTTGTATTCCTTGAAAATAAAGATTACAAATGAGGGAGAACCTACAGATTACAACCAATAGTGATTAGTAGAATAAGTACATTATTCCATGACCAATTTCAACCAATCTTTCTCCTATCTCCTCTGGAAAGAGCTTATCATTTACTTGGAGAAAGGCTCCAAACTTCACCTCATCGTATTGTTTAACACCTGCTTTGAAGGTAGACCACGCCTTCTTCAACAATATCTTTTTTGCTTCAGCTTCCAATGCAAAGAAACCCAACAAACCATTTCTTGTTAGTTGGGTATCGATGATGTCCATTGCCTCCACCACCTCTAGGTATATTTCATCCACCAAGATTCTATGGGCTAGTCCCCCACCATGCAGAGGGTGCCCGAAAAGAAAAATTTGTATGATCGGTTACAAAAACTCTACAACCAGTATGCCATCATGGACATGACCACCAGACCAAAATTCACCCCCCAGGATTGACACCATAGTCATATGCTCCTTCTCCTTCGCTTTGCTAAAAATCTTCTGTAATTGCTCCTCCGGTATTTCCTGCAATGATTCCACCTTGCAACAGAGGAATATAAATAGAACTATATGCATCCTTATCAAAGAGCTTTTGCGATGAAACACAGACTGACTGCAACATAGCCCAAGTTCATAAGATCGATCATGAGTCTCTCATGCGTGCCATCAAAATCATCCCTTCTCTCTATCTCAATATCTTAACTTGATCTCCTTCACTACTTCAAATAACTTGGAAGTGACTTGTACATCTATCCACTTCTGCAACAATCCTCCTTACTGCTAAATACTTACTGATATTGAGTGAGGACGTGATCTTGATATTCTGAATCAAAAACAACCAAAAAATTTTGAAAACAAATGATTGTGTTTTTGTAAATCTGGAAAAAAAAATGTCCTGTAGTGCATTTTTTGTCGGGAGGATAGCCAGTGCCACTGATATTCAGAAAGTATGAGGTGATTGATTCACAGGAAAATGCACATACGAACATCGAAAACAAAAATCTCTACCATTACCCTATGCCTTTCCTTGTGAAAGTACACTACTCTTCTGAAACCAATCAATCCTTGTTAAGATATAATTCTATCATATAGACCTCTAAAAAAATTTGTGCACATATCAACTAGTTTTTCATATATTTTAAAAAAATTTCTTTGTGAACCATAAAAATAAATATAGCAGATGTTTTCAACTATCAGTATTATAGCTACCAAGGTATATATCATAGTTACAAAATGGATGTTGAAACTTATATATAGTTATACCATTATTAATGACCTAATTTTCAATTGTTATTTTAAGCCTTTCTAAGGAATTGTCTATAATAGATCTATGGCACTGATTTGCACAAACTGATAAAACCACTCAAATATTAGAATATGATTTTTAGTTATATTCCATGAACTCCTTAATTCAAAAATGTCATCAATAAATATACTTTTAATATCTGTTAGAAGCATGCATTTGTAAGCTCCAATCTAAACCAGCACACCCAAAATTGAAAATAATTTACATCTATCATGAAAAATGAAATTTTAAAGAAGCATCAAAAGGGATCAAAGAGGAAAGTAGCTTAATAGTATACATCACACATGAAGGTCCCCAATATGTATGGGCATACGTAAAAACAAGCAAGCTTAAATTTATGTGTCAGTCGGGAAACCTACTCAAGAACCCTTGATTGTGCTCCCCATTCAATGGCATCATCATCTTGGCATGCTATGGGTTGGCCTAAATAGCGTGTTGTAGTCTAACACAAATCTAGATGTTTGAATGCCTTGAGTTGCATACTCTATTGCGAGCTCCAAAACTGCATCTACTACCTGCGTGCCCTAGGAAGTCACCTCAGATTTGTGAATGCACTAGTGTTGTCCATCATCTCTGCATAATAGGTAACTGTTATTTGCTTGGTCCTGATTGCGTGTATTGATTGATAGAGGTTGCATGATTACATTTATAATGCTCTATATGTAAGTGCACAGGTGCGCTATGCCAAGCATTATGTAAGTTTATTATTGGGGTTTTAGTTTATTATATGCCTAAATTTAATGAACTATAAGTAATTAACTATATAATTCGGTATTAGGGTTGGGATTAGGGCTTAGAATTAGTATTATTGTCATGGTTAGGGTCCAAATCATGGTTAGTATTGTGGTTAAGGTTAGGAATTTGGTTGCGGTTGAGATTAGGGCTTATGATTAGGATTATCATTAGGGTTAGCATTTACATCATGTTTAGTATTAGGGTTAGGGTTTGGATTAAGGTTAACCATTAAACCTAGGCATATGGTTTGGGTTAGGGCTAGGGTTAGGATTGCATTTTTTTTAAAAGGTTATTGTTTAATTTGGTTTAGTGTTGGACTAAAGTATCAATTTGATTTGGGGTAATATTTTAAGAGACCTGTTCTTATTTTTTTATTTCTTCCTTATAGGTCATTAATTCAAAAAATTATCACATATTTTAATTTGAAGTATATCTCTAGAAAAAATTATTGTTTGCACAATGATAGAGATATATTTTTGCTTGTCTATACTAATCATATTATGTTAATTAATGAAATAATAGAAACATCATAAAACCGTTAATTGAATGTGAAGAGAACAAATAGATATAAATAATATTTAAATTTAAATCTAAATATAAAATAAAATAATGATCAAAATCTAAATCCAAGAGAAATATAAATCTAACTCTAACTCATTGAACTAAAACTAAATCTAAATGTAAAGCTAAAACTAAAGCCAAATCTAAATCTAAATCTAAAACTAAAATTATAACTATATATAAAAAATTATTAAATATAAAATAAAAATATCACCCTTATATTTATATTTGGTTGGTTGCTTTCTAAAAAAAAGGGCTTCGTACAAATGAAATGAGGAGACACTTGTTTATAATTTGAGAGTGTGCCTTTATGTTCCCCAAAGATGTTAACTGAACTCTAATCATAGCTCCCTTTTTCAAATGTAACCATAAACTGAAATATAACTATAATTAGGACCTAATTAGACCTAATTACACTAATTAGACTCAACTAGACCAATTAGGACCTAATTAGACCAATTAGACCAATTAGAACAAATAAGACCTAATTAGACTCAATTATACCAATTAGGACCTAATTAAACTTAATTCTAGACCAATTAGGATGGTAAAATTATACCCGATTAGACCAATTAGGACCAATTAGACTCAGTTAGTCTCATTTACAACTAATTAGGACCTAATTACACCCAATTAGGACCTAAATAGAAAACATAGGACCTCTTAGGACGTAATTAGACACAATTATACCAATTACGACCTAATTAGACTTAATTGTAGACCAATTAGGAAGGTATTCGACCCAATTAGACCAATTTGGACCAATTAGGACCAATTAGAGTCAATTAGACTCATTTGCAACTAATTAGGACCTAATTATACCCATTTATGACCTAATTAGACAATATAGGACCTATTAGGACCTAATTAGACTCAATTATACCAATTAGGACCTAATTAGACCATATAGGACAGATTATGGTAAGGGTTTGAATATGGATCATGTATGATTATACTTAGGGTTATAATTGGAGTTCAATTAGAGCTACAGTTTGGGTTATAGTTTAATTGTATTAGGATTAGGGTTAAGTTGAGTGTTGTATTTCAAGGGTCACATTTTTTTTTGGATTTTATATAAGTTAGGATTTAACTAGATTTAAAATTAGGGTTATAGCTCATTTTGGTTTAGTATAATGGATAGGGTTAAGTTTAGGGCTTAATTTATCAAGTGACCATATTTTTTTAATCTATAAGGTTGGTGAACAATTATCTTAAATTTCCATTTATTTAAAGGAAGAAATAACCACTGTCAACCCAATTCGCCTTCCATTGGCCATATCAAGAAGTTTACACATCTTCGGAAGAAAAACACAATGCTCCATCTATGGAAACCTCCCATGTGGAGATTTAGTTTCATGAAAAAGGATCCAATCCTCTCAATATCTTCCAACACTCCTTCATGTCCTTTTGGGTGCAATCTCCAGCCTCTACCAAAAGCAACCAAATGCCAATCTCAGAGAAAAATAAATTCTATCCTCATAACTATAGTATTCCTACAAATAAAATAAAAATCCATAGAATATCTCTTCTCGAATCCAAATTCATATCCAACCCCCTCTCTGATAGGTGATCTCTCTGTATATAGATAGGAGGGAGTAGTTGCATGGGTATTCCAACTGATGCAACCATCCCAACTATCCACCAGTTATTTGTTAATAATATGGTTTTCAAAACCATTCCTGTGAAGGAATAAACAAATTTTATTTAGGATTATGCTTAGGGTTCCACTTATTTCAGTATTGAGGTTCAATTTGGATTAAAGATAGTGTGAGTGTTGATTTTGGTTCATTTTTTATGGACAAGGTATAACGTAGTTCATGATTATGGTTCAATTTGGTTAAATGTTCAAATAGTTTTAAGGTTATGGTTTACTTTGGTTTACTATTTTGATTAGGGTTTCAGTTGATCATATGATTGTACACACATGACAATGCATACATGATTCTCCTATATATGCAAACATATTCAATTATGTTATGCTTTGTGATTTAATGGATTGTGTTCAATTTCCTTTTATGTTACCTTTGAGCACGATGTGGCATACTATTGTCAAAAAAAAATTATCATTAGGATTAGGCTTTAATATGCTATTAGATGTGGATTGTAGTTCACATTTAGGATTTGGTGTTAAGGTTTAATGTTAGGATTATTTTTATGGTAGGGTTAGAATTTTGTTTGGGGTTAGGGTTAGGATCATGGTTAGACTTGGGATTATGGTTAGGTTGTTACAAATGAATGCTGCATAAATCGTACGGGGGAGTATTCATAGCCATTTTGTACCAGTTGTTGTTGCATTCATGACTGTGATTGTCATTGATGTCAACACAGTGATCTACTGAAGATTAGCAGAGAAGCAGATAGTGTTTGAGTTAGCGCACGTGTAGGGTTCAATTTACTTTAATATTAGAGCTTACGATTAGGATTGTCAGTATGGTTAGGCTTTACATCATGGGTAGTATTAGGGTTAGGGTTAGGATAAAAGTTTAAGTTCATGGCATAGTTTAGGATATGGTTGTTTTGAGGGTTCGTGTTAGGATTAGAGTTTAGCATTTAGGTCCATGGTTAGGGTTAGGATTATGGTTAAAGTGAGGGTTTAGATATTGCTTATTATTTTGGTTACGATTTTGGTTTTGATTAGGGTTATGATTTAGGGATTATGATTACAATTAGATCATTAGGGTTATGGTTTACATGTTGGTTAATGTTAGGGTTACTTGGTTAAGATAAAGGTTTATATGCATGACATGGTTAGAGTTATGGTTATATTTAGGGTTCGTGTTACAATTATAATTTAGCTTTTAGGGGTTCGCATTCAGGTACAGGGTTTAGCATAAATATGATGAGGCTTGACCATTTAGGATTAGGGTTTAGCATTTAGGATCTATGGTATGGTTAAGATTAGGTTAGGGTATTATGTATAGGGTCAATATTTTTTATGGTTAGGGTTAGGGTTTTGTTAGGCTTAGGGTATTATGGTTAGGGGCAGGGATTTTTTAGGGTTAGGGTTGAAGCTAAGTATACCTAATTATGGTAAGGGTTTGAATATGGATAATATATGATTATACTTAGGGTTAGAATTAGAGTTCAATTATAGCTATAGTTAGGGTTATAGTTTATTTGTATCAGGATTAGGGTTAAGTTGAGTGTTAGATTTGAAGGGTCATTTTATTTTGATTTTATATAAGTTAGGATTTAGCAAGATTTAAAAATAGGGTTATAGTTAATTTTGGTGTAGTATAATGGTTAGGGTTAAGTTTAGGACTTAATCTATGAAGTGACCATTTAAAAAAAAATCTTTGTTAGGGTTAGGCTCATCGTCGGTTTTAATGTGTAATATGATATAGAGTTAAGGTTGGTACTCAATATACTTTTTTAAGGTTTATAATTTCTATTTATTCAATAAGTTTCTCCTTAACTAATATTTTGGGTTTAAAATTTATTTGACTTAAAATTTAATGACAATTAGGGTTAGGATTGCAATTATTTGTAAGGTTAGTGTTTAATTTGTTTTAGTTTTGGAGTAAAGTCTCAATTTGGTTTAGCATAATATTTCAAGAGACCTCTTGGTAATTTTTTCTTTCTTCCATATAGATCATTAATTAAAAAAATTATCACATATTTAAATTTGAAGTATTTTTCTAGAAATTTTATTGTTTGCACAATGATAGAAATTATATAATATGACAACATAGCCCTACATATTTTTCTTCAAACATTCAAAACCACATATAATAGTAGAAATTAAATGCTAAATATAACTAAAGTATTATAACTAAATCTTAATCATTTTCCAATTTTAAATAAGGAAGTAGAATTTGTTTCACCATTTTAAACCATTGCAAATGAATAATATAAATAATCTAAATCTAAAGCAATATGACAGAATTTCCCTCCATAATTAAGTTTAAATCTAAATATTAAATAAAATAATTATTAAAATCTAAATTTAAGGCAAAGATAAATCTAACTCTAAAAGAACTGATCAAAAAAAAAAATCTAACTCTAAAAGTAAAACTAAATCTAAATTATAAATAATAATTATAAATATTATAATTATAAATATAATATTATTATTTTGATTTATATTATAATCTATATTATAATAATAATATATAATAATTTATCTTAGAAGATTATATAATACAAATACATATTATTTTTATTTAACATTTCCAATTAATTATAAAATAAAATATTTATTTAATATGTTTAATTTAAATTATAATATTTTGTAAGGGAAAATATATCACACATTGGTTTACCTAAATATTTATTAATGCATAATGTACATATAATAAATTTTAAAATATTTTAAAAGTATATATAAATGAGAATAAATATATAGTATATTACATCATATATTTACAATATTTTTATTTACATTAGAAAAAGTGAGTTATATACTAAAAAAGAAAAAGATTAATGAAAATCCTAATTAAAGATAGAAACAAAAATTGTTTCCAAGCCAAAAACTATGCAATATGAAAGGAGCAATGCATTTTCATTATATTAAATATAAAGTGTACAATAAATAACAAACGTGGTAAACTTTAATTGGTAAACTCCTGTAATAAGACTTCAAGTGATTTAGTCAATCAAATGATAGAAAAATGATTTCTATAAATTATAAAGTTACAAATGTTGTATCTAACTTTACAAAATATAATATTTATTACAAAATACAAAATTTAAAAAATTCTAATTGGTCTATACAATTTTATTTAATCACTAGTTAACACTAAAAACTCAAAAACCGATGCAATAGTACTTGCTTAGCCTATCGGCAAGTACTAATAAAGAAGAAGAAAGATTTTTCACCATTTTGAACCATTGCAAATGAACAAATTAAATAATCTAAATCTAAAACAATATGGTGGGTTTGCTCTCCATATTTAAATTTAAATTTAACTATTAAGTTAATAATGATCAAAATCTAAATTTAAGAAAAAGATAAATGTAAATCCAACTAAAAAATTAAAATTATATCCAAATCTTAAAGTGTTAAAACTAAATCTTATAGATTTTCCTAAGTCCTAAGTCCCCCTGTCATTTTTCCTAAGTCCTAAGTCCCCGTGTTTTGGCACTTTATTTAAGTGATTATCTTCCTCGCTAATCGAATGGTCGGCACAATGTCGCAAAGTAAATATGCAGGATCATTAACGATGGTGGCATTGTGAAAGCCGTCAATGCATCGAACACTCAGCATGAAAGAAAACCGTCAGAGATTTCGTAAGCAAATATCGACGGTCCTCATTTAAACTTATCCAAATTTGGTGGGAAAGGAAATTCGCCCGTTGAGTTCAAACTGTTTGAATTGTTAGATAAGTTATGGCCTGATCGTGCAGATTGAATTGTCAAGAGTTAATGATTTTTGTGCACAGTATATCTTTTTGATTGTTTCCATTCTAAAAGCACAAAGATAGAGAATTTGCAGATCCTGGGTGAAGAAATTTGTAGAGTGAATTACCGTCTCATGGTAAATCACTGGAATTGGTTAGTACTATATGAATTGTTGTATCCCTGCTAATATTTGCCTAAATTTCTTGTTTAGAAAGTTTCGGTGACCTTCCTATACCAAGAGGACCGCCTCCTATACTTATAAAGAAGAACTTTGGTGATACTGGTAAAAGTTTTACTGAGTACTCCAATTAATTCAATGATCATTTCAAGAAGCAGTCAAAGAGAAAAGATGGAAAAGTAAGGAATGTGAAAGATTTCAACAAGACACTGGTTAAGGGAGAGATAGTAGATATTACTGTCTCTTCGCAAGTGATTAACCCTGAGACATCGACCTAGAAGGCCAAGCACCCTTATGGGGAGCATTGGATGTGGGGAATAGAATATATCGAGCCCTTGTATATGTGGAGTAAGCTCATGCAAGCTTGGTTATGATGTGTACAGACACCGAGGAGTCTAGAGCTAAGAGCGCAACACTTGGAGGTTCATCTTTTGTGTTCATGAATTTGGTGTTGATTGGACAACATGCAAAGTTGATCTACTAGTCTTTAATGCACTTACTCAACTTGTGATGGCTAAAAGGACTTAGTAGATATCATTTCTATAGTGTTTGTTGATCAACATTTAAGGAGAGTAGAGTTGTGAAGGATATCACTCATCTACCAGACAGATTGTGTGATCACGTGAAGCAGTCCCTGATTTCAGTGCATTAAAGGTATTTAGATTTATATTGACTGAAAAGTTATGGATGCACTGATAGTTTATGATGTTGTTGATAGACCTAGGTATAAGTTCAAGAAACATTCATTTAAGTCTTTCGAAGATGATCTAGAGGGAGTGTTTTCACAAACCCCTATCGGGGTATTGCATGTAGAAGATATTAGGGCATACATTCATTGCAAATATGAAATCATTGGGGATGTAAACATATATAGTGAATTGGGCACAATGAAAGAAGTAGATGGATCAATGGTAGATGAGTTTAAACACCTATAGGATCTATCTATCATGAAGCTTACCCAACTCATAGAATTCACGGAAGTAGAATGGTTTAAGATTATTCTTAGCAGAGTACATGATCGGTTTCTTTGGATTGGAGATCATCTAGTAAAAATATGTGCACAGATGATACATGAGATAACAGGCCTAGATAATGAAGGAGCCCTACCAGTTTCAGAAAAGAACTTAAGGAAACAAGTAGAATCCCTAATGCATTCCAAGTGGAATAAGAGAACGATGATAGTCAATGACATCTATTAGCCAGATGTTAGGTTGGTAGCTATGTTGTTGGGATACAAGTTGTTTTATAGCAGCAGACCTAATTTAGTTTTTGCTGGAGTTGTTATGATGGCCTATCAGATGGTCAAGGAAAACAAGAAGTATAACCTATGCAAAGTTCTTGCAAAGAAGTTTGTAGACAATGTGAAAGCGATAAAGAAAAACAAATGTAAAGCATTTAGGTTCGGGTCTTTGTTAGTTCATATGTATATACATATCATTCACAAATTTCATGGCATGCACCCCTATGTATGGAAAGTAGATGTACCTATTGGGATTTAGATTTTAGAGAGTTACAAGAGACAAGATAAAAATTGGGTTGACGGGGAACTATTTTCATGGATCAAGATACTTCAGAGGCAGATGAAGGAAAGGTATATCATACTTGAGAGTCTAGTTGAGAAATATGAAGACCTATATGTTTCATGGTTGAAATTGATTGTGTTTTCTTTGAGGCAGTAGTACCAAGAAAGAAATGGTGTTATCCTATGGGATATGAAGTCAGTGTAGAAATCTTAACTATGCATGTAGAACATGTGTTGGCAATAGAGGTAGACCCTGCAGAAGAAAGATGGGGAACTTATAGAGAGAAATCAGAAAAGGTAACAGAAGAACATGAAAAAGTTAGAAGAAAAAGAAAAATAAACAAGATTGTGGAAGATATTACTGCGAAGGTGGGAATCTCTAAGGAGCAGTTGATACATTTAAGAACAAAGATGGATGCACCTTCTAGCATTGCCAACGATGCATCTATTCCTGTAGAGGTAGAGAAAATAGTAAGTCCTACCATTGAAATTGTTGATTTGATAGTTACTCAAGAGGAGGTAGCACAAGAAGTTGTGCCTGCGAGCTTGCCTAGGAGATATAGATGATATAACAAGCAGGGCAGTTCTAAAGAAAAAGATGTACAAGTGAAAAGGAACAAGAAAGAGGAAATGGTAGTTGAAAAAGATGAAGAGAAACCAGCACAGAAGGATCCACAAACCTTGTGGAAGCCTGACCTTCAATCATTGCAGATGAAAGTTTTAAAAGATGGAAAGGTAAACTCAGTGGACAAGTACTATGATAGATATAATTCTGAGGATCAAGCAATCATTGAAGATACTGTCATTGAGTATCTACTATCTTTTGAGAAGAATCTATTGGAAATTGAATGAAGCATCCCTAAGGAGCTTTGCAGAAAATTATGGATCAGAAAATAGTTGGCAAAATCAGAGGATGAAAACACAAGGAGTAAGGCTATCGAGGACACATTACCAGTTGTCTCAATACAAGAAAGAGAGAGACTTTTAAATGCATTGAAACCCCTTCTAAGGACAAAGACCAGACTAGTCAAAATCATGGATAGAAAGTATGATGAAGTGATTGAGGAGACTCAAAAGGCATTAGACCAAATCCTAATGGTTGATATGCCAAAGAAGACATCACCTCCCAATGTTACTAAGCCCACATCTCTTGAATTGGGAGAAAGTTCCAAGGAAGTTGATGAAAGTGTATAAGCTAGCATGCAACTAGATTTATTTGTTTCTGGTGTGCCTGTGACCCTTGAAACTTCACACTATGTTAATGATCCATTTCTACATTATTTTGGTAGTGCGATGGAAGTTGAAGAATAGGAACGGGTAGAGGAAGAGAAAACAAAGGAGAAACAAGAAGAGAATATAGAGAATAAATCTATAATGCTTGAAGAAAACAAGAAAGAAAAGATCAAAATAGAGAAAGTTTCTGATGTTAGATTGGACACCTCTTCAATGTTGGCAAGTATGGCCAAACTAGTAAGTTTAGATGTGGACACTATGGATGAGGATGAGCTGATGAGACTATCCTTCATGGCCTTTGCTAAGGCTAAAGAAAGAGTAGTTCAGAAAGGTGACAAAAGAGTAAAGGTAATGACTAGGGCTATAGAAACAGTGAACAAGCTACTTCCCTCACCGATTACATTTCAAGAAAATGATGAATTTGAGAACCTTGGTATGGTATTGGATAGCTTTGATAGTCATTTTCACTCATTGCTAAAGAGTGCGGAAGATATGGCAGAGAAGAACTTTTTGGAGAAGAAGATGAGACAAGTATGTCACTCCATTGCATTAGACTTAGACATTCTCAAGGCTACTACTGTTAAGGCTAAGAGTTGTGTAGCACAAGGGAAGAAGATTTACAGCTACTGCATAAGTCCTTGCAGGCATGTAAAGAACATTGAGGAGATATTAGCCAATGATAGGACTACTCTTGATAGTCTGATGGACAGTTATGAATAATCTTCACTAACTGTGGGTGAAATGGATAAAGAGACATCTAGGCTATTGGACAAGATAAGTGTACTGGAAATGGAGAAAGGGAGAATTGTAGACAGATTTGGTTTATTGAGAAGCCAATTGACCCCTAAGCTAAGAATGCTTGAGATACATCTATCAGAGATGGAAGAGTTTGAAGGATTAATGACTGTGTCTACATCTACTGGACTCGAGGTAGCCGAGACAACATCATATGCACTGAATGGATTAATACATGTCAATGAGATACTGATAAAGTCATGGGCTAAGGAAGTGAAGACTTTGTAAAAATCTTTCCAAGATGTGTTAAAATAGGTGAGTAAGCACTAAATCTTTTTGTGCTTATGTTTTTGAAATTTTGAATGTACCTTTTCCATTGATGTCAATGGGAGAGGAAGATAGAAAAATGAGGAAGACCATGAATAGAAGAGAATTGTATTGTGAGACTTGCTCATTTTTCTAAGTGTCGCCATCGATGCCAAAGGGAGAGATTGTTTGCAAGTGATATTTAGGATAGTATGGATCACTTCAGAGTTGTCATTTGTGGCAACACTTATGCTGGACTGGTCGCATGATGAGAAGTTTGCTACTAGAGTGACAGTCATGAAAATGACTAAGTCCGCAATCAAGATAGTAGGGTACAGTGCTACAATTTTGGTCAGTGATGAAGATATATGAGGTATTATGGCTTGCGAAGATAAAAAAATGTATATTGGGATATTTATATGCTTCAGTCAAGAGTGCACGAGTTTTCATGAACTGATAAGTAAGATATAGTGTTTGGAAGGTATGTGTTGACAAAGAATCACTATATCAAGGTATATGAGCAGTTGCAAACAATATGGAGAGTATAGTGGATATGGTGATGTGCTAAGTCAAGTGAATGAATTATAATTCCAACTATTTGCCAATATAAGATCTCCAAATACATAATGATCAATTCCAAATTTTTTATTGATATGTTTTGTATGATATTTGTGAAGCCAAGTGGAAATCTGGTATGTAAGAGGTGGGGGATTACTTATTGTAACAAGAATTTTTGCATATGTGTTTTGAGTTTTAAGAATTTTAGTCTCTGGATGTACTGATATAGAAGATTTATTACTGAAAATATATTGAAATTCCTTGTATATGTTTTGTTTTCTTCATGTGTGAATTTGGATTTCTTTGTGTCATATCTGTAAGGCATTTTTGATACATCATCTACAAGGTACAATGTGGGATTTGTTAATG
Organism: Chamaecyparis obtusa; assembly: GCA_027943335.1. Lineage (NCBI taxonomy): Eukaryota > Viridiplantae > Streptophyta > Pinopsida > Cupressales > Cupressaceae > Chamaecyparis > Chamaecyparis obtusa. The sequence continues at coordinate 516,830 of BSBK01001760.1, read as the reverse complement.
CTCAAACTTGTAAATGATAAAAAGGTATCAGAAACATCTGATTTATAACTCTAACACTCCGAACAGATGCATCTAACAAAATTTAATCACTAAAGTATTAAGGTTAAAAAGCCTTCTTCACTTTGGGTTTCAAACCCATGTGGCTTTACATTTCAGATCTCCTTCTTTAAAGCATTACAATAGTTATCCATGCCTTTGACATAGACAAGATACACTCAAAACATAGAAGAAAAATTAAAATGAACTGATTATTTCATTTGTTGATGGTGAAAAATGCAGATGGAGCTAGAGCAGGGCCAAATCCTAAGGCATCAGAGTACTCTTCATAATCAGAAGAAGAGTAACTAAAGAGTAACCTTTCTCTACATTGATCTTCTCCTCGGGTTGTCCCTATAGCTGACTAGACAGGGCACCATGCATCTCAACCATTCTATCAACACATACACAAGATAATCCATGCAATAAAACTAAAAGAAAGAGAACATGAAGGAGAGATATGAACTTTGGATTTTTTATTTTTCAATTTGCTATATCATCTGTATGTATACATAATGCTTAAAAATTCAAACCATCTAAAAATTAGCTAAACAAGTCATACTTGGTATTCGATAAAAAAATTTGCCTAATACACTCTACTGTATCATAGACTGAAAAGTTGTGAATCAAATGTTCAAGTTTTGGTAATTACAAAGTGGTCTTGGGAATCCCTTTATACCAATTAAGGATTGCATACAAGCTTTGGATCCCTTTAGAAAAGACAAAATAATGAGAACCATACAGGACAACAAATGACAAGTATAACACTTTCTTGTTATATTTTTACAAAGTTGCTTATTGACTTGGGTTGCCAAAATTAGCAACAAGTTCCAAAGTTAGTTCAAATTTTAGCAAGTGTTACCTTATGCATATGAGATCCTATGTGTTGTTTACTTTGCTCTACGAAGTTGAAGAAGTGCCATCTATTGCAGCCTCAGTGGATGCCTCTTCTTTCTTGGTACACTCCGAAGAATATGTTGCTTCCCAAGATGTATAAACTTCTTCATCTGGCCACTGCAAGGCCAGTGCCTCATCTCTTTTAGGTAACAAAGTGTCCCATTCAAATTTTACCTGATGTACCTCTTTCCATAGGGTTTTCAAATGTACCCTGGCATCTTGTAATAGTTCAATTGTGTGGACAAAGGGAATATTGTTGTGTGCAGTTAAAATGGTGGTTATTGTGGCTGACAATTCATCATCTATTTGTCCTAACCATCCCTCTTTGTCTTTTATGGCTCCATCTACTTTGAAAATACCGGGAGATATTTGCAAACTGTTCTGGTATTCATGTTTCCCTCATAATTGATGTCTTTCTCTCCAAGTTTTCCCTCTTTATTGCAAACTCGAATAAAGTTTTAACAAACTTATGGGTATTTCTTAACTATATATCCACAATCTGCTAAGTTTTAATCAAAGAGTAAAATGATTTTAACTTATTTGTTCTTGCAACCCACCTATCCAAAATTGGGTTCATAGTGTTTTTTTTTCCTTTAAAGAAATCAATATTTTAGATACTTGTTCACCAACCTTATAGATTTTCTTTGGCTCTATACTTGGAACTAATTGCAAAATTGTCACTTATTTTCTCTTCATATTTCATGGACACTTCCAATTGTCTTTCATTTCTCAATATATTGGCCTTTTCCAAGAGAGCCCACAGTTCATTTTTGAACATTTCCCTTTGTGTTATATCTTCACCCTTCAAAGGAGGGGGTAAAGGGGAAGGGGGGTATTCAATTATAGGACTAGATGAAGAAGGCATAGAAAGGGAGGAAGATATATGCAATTGTTCTAATACCTGGTAATATTTTTCAAAATTTTCAAGATTGCGTTTCTGCCTGGTTACTTTGGTAGTTTTCCAAGTCTGTGTGTTTTTTATCCTGCAAGTTTCATATCCAAAATGCCAAATTTGTGCTCCAAATGTTGAAAACCCTAGCCGCTAGGTTTAAAATGCTTGTGAAAATCTAGAAAACCCTACAAAGGTTGACCAGTTTCTAATTTGCCATTACTTTTTCCAAGTGACTTAAGTGATCCTTTAAGCATGTGCGCTTTATATAATCGCTTAGTCACCTGATCTCAAAATGCATTCAGCATATTCCTTTTATTTTGGCAATTCGGTGGATATGCTTTGTCGTGCAATCTCTATAAGTCTAGAGAATATTCCCTTTTATCATGAGACTTAGTAGATGTTTATAGTCACCAAGTATCCAAGTGATCTTTTTGAGATCTATCGATCGCCACTGGTAAATATTTCATAGTTGAACTATGGTCACTAAATCTCTACATGCAAAAGATAGGCAGTCAGGCAATCTCTTTATGGAATAATGAAGTCACCAAAGTTGCAGCAATAAGGAGACTCACTGATTGGTCGCTGAGTCTCTAAATAAAGGATAACGGTTTTGTTTCTTTTCAGTCTCGTAATCTCCCAATTCTCTGGCAGTTATGAAAATCATCCAACGATCTAGCGATAATGATAGTCATGTGTTCTCAAGTTCTTGGCAATTGTGTTCTAAACACTCAGTGATCTAGCAACACGATTATCTCCTAATCTCACAGTGGAGCAGTTAAGCCGTAGTAAATCCAGTGACTTAGCGATAACCATAAGATGAAGGAAGAATCAATGGTCAGTGTTATATCTCACAGTTTTCCTGAGGTTAAGAAAAGTATCTGGCGACTTGGTGAATTAAGGGTTCCGGCTGTCTCTGAATGTTACCAGGGTAAAGAGAAATATTACGCGACTGCGAGATGTCTTCAGTTGTGTGATCGCCAGAAGAACATGTGTTAGGGAAAAAGGTTTTCAAAGAACAGATATGAGTCATTGATATGTTTGAAATCTGGCGGTGGTTGCATTATCTCAGGATTAAACCATGAGTTAAGAAATCTTGCAGCGACTATGAGATGAACTTTGTCACCTAGTCTCTGAAGTAAACTTGAGTTAAGAGAATCATCTGGTGACTAGAAGATAGCCTTAGTCGTGCAATCTCAAGATGACTAAAGGTTAAGTGTTAGCCGAGGATTAAAAGGTCAAAAAGGCTATAAATTTGTTTGCTGGAATTGATGACATGCTCACTCTCAATTGGTTGCAGAATATAAAAAAAGGTTAACATTTTCTCAATAAAAAAGAGATAGACTATAGTCGCTCAGTCGCCAGAGAGAATAAATCAAAGGTTTCAGCCTGTAGTCGCCAAATCTCCAAATATGCTTAGTCTCCAGATCTCCCAAGCCATCACCTTTATGCGATTAAGGTAGAGGTGCACAAATGGTTAAAAAATGATGGTCCAATAAGGTTGAATGACCATTAAATTTCTTGCATTGTTGAACCATCAAACAGGTTAATACTTGTTCCCTTGCCGCCCGCCAAGATTTACGCATTTCCTTTCCCAGGTTTCAAATTCAATTCATAATAGCTCATTGGTTTGCCTAAGCACATAGGTGTGGTTGATGTTTTGTTTGGGACATTGCAGCTAAATTTTCTGACGAAGGTGTTCTTCTATGCTCTTAAACGGTAATTTCCTACACTTTATCCATTCCCATTTGTATTTTGTTTAGGCTTTTCCTCCTACAAATCACTCTGCATTATCGACTTGTATGAACAAATTGAATGAATATTTCAAGTGCATAGTTCTCTATTACTAAATTCTTCAGAGGCCATGTATCATAACAGATTACGATTGTGAGCTTAGGGTAAGCAATTTAGCTATCAATTCAATGCCCTAACCTTCCCATCAACCCTGCCAAAGAATTGTAATCATGAAGTTGAAGGAAGGACCTTGTGATCAGAATTCGTATCTCAATGAGATAACAAGACAGTTACCAGAGGCACATGGAATCCAAAAAAGAGCAACCTGTAATACTCACCCCGAAGATTTTTTAATCAACACCCACAAAATACAAAGACCCTTTTCTAGGACCTGGCGTGATAGGTTTTGCCTTCTGCAGAAGAAATTACAATAAGAGAAAGGAGGCAAAACCTGTCAGGAACATATGGGATTCCAATTTAGCTAGAATCATTGTCCCAAATGTTTTTGTTAATGCAAATTTGATACTTGAGATTGAAAATAGGTACGTCCCTAACATGAGATAGGTGTTGACCCATGATAACTAGGAAATTATTAAGATAATGAGAGAAAGTATAGAGGAGTCATACATGCTAGATATAGACAAGGACTGGTGGCTTCTTGATTCAAATATGATGGGCCATGATTTTGAAAAGTTACATAATTTGAATAGAAGCAAGATTTCTCTTCACAGGCCAAAGCACTTGACTAGGGCAGAGAAGGCATTGAGTCCTAGAGATAAGCCTCTATATCATGTAGATTTGTTTGCTCCATACATGAAAGATACATACTACGCTTTATGTCAGTGGCATGGTGAGGATGCAACATTTAATATCTCCAATTGGATGTTGGTCATGTGCTTGGATATATAGGGAAATGAAGCCCAGAGATGTTTTGATTATGCAGGAACATTAGCAGATGACATCCATAAGGCCTTCATTAGTATAAAGCAATGGAAGAGTAGTAAGTTTAGGTTCTACTCCATTTTAATGCACATGATTCTGTGGAGCAGACTTAAGATTTGGGATCCAAAACTCAGAGTTGAAGTGAGTATTGATGGGGAGATGGCACCAGTCCAAGAGTGGACTTACATTTGGGACAAGGATGATAGTGCATTGTCCTATATTTTGTTTGAGAATCATTTTTTTAGGCCTCTGATGACTTATTTGAAAGGGAGTGTCCCATGGGGGTTGTCAGATAGAGTGAAGCAATTCCTCAAACCAAAGGATTTAAACCTAGAGACGGGAATCAATCACAATTGGGGGTCATGGTTTTACAACAAGGATCATACAGTGATAAGATTTTTTGGAAGTCAAGTAGCACCCAAGGCACTACCGATCATAGTCACTAATAGAATTACATTTTATGAAGTAATGAGGCAGCTTGAATATGTAGAAAGATATGCTCTAAGAGTGACAAATAAAAAGAGAGGTTCTTTCTTCCCTGCCCAGGTGGTCATCAAAGGTCTTCTACACTTCCTATCAAGAAAGGGATTTCAGGTGATACCTAGCAAAATGAAATAATATAACATGACTGATGAGAATTACAAATTTTATGACCCAGAGGGATTCATAAAAGCAATATACCCAGGATCTAACACTCACCAAGATGATGAGCTAGAAGATTGGATATGTAATTGTACAGACTATGATGATGTACTTAGGCAAAGGGAGAGGTGGTACAACATACAACATTTAGAGCACCGGAGGCAAAGAGAAGGTAACTACCAACCTAACTATAAAATGGCTCGTAATGTTGAGACAAAAATGAATATGCTTTCAACCTTGTACATTGATGTTGATAGCATGCCATTGCCCCATGAAATAAATAGTGAGGGTGAAGAGTGTAGGCCCACCCAAATGGAAATAGACTTTGGCTCTTCACCTACTTCCATTGGATCCCCGATTGGGCCTACATCTGAACCTTCCACTCCATCTAATTCAACTGCACCCATGGAGGGTACTTCATTGCCATGCCTAGGGCCATCACCTATTGCGTAGAAGAATTTCTCCATTCTGCCACTTCAAACACTGGCTCCTAATCATAAAAACCCATACACTCCATATGAGGCATTTCAGACACCAACTCATCCACTTCCACCTCCTACATGCTTTGACATTGTAAAAGCAATTGAACTGGAGCCACCGTCCAATGAAAGAACACTTCCTGCTTTTAAGTTAGGTGGAGGGTTGGCTGAAGATATATGAATGGAGGCATGTAGAGAGTTAATTAGTGATGATAAATTCATAAAAAAGGAGTTCAAACACTTTGTTCTCCAACAAGAGGCCATCAACCTAGTTGCTAGCAGGGGACTAAATTTTCAATCGTTGAGCAAAGAGGACCAGTCAAAAGTAAAGGATGAGGTATTGAAAAGGGTAGAAGAATTGATGGAAAAAATCACTCTGGAATAGGGGAGAGAAATTATAGCACAAAGTGGTATTCTTCTTTTGGAAGGTTGTGATATTTCGTTTGACATTGCATTTGATAGCCTCATGAGGAGGCAGTATCTTGATCTCTCTAACCTCTTGCCACACGAAGAATAGAGCCTTGTATTTGGTTCAACATTTGATGACGACCTTGATGTACTTTCCATTTGGTCATTGTATCCCAATACCAATAAGCGATCCATGATTTCATTTTAGGATAAATATTATGGATAGTTTCTTATGAGAAAGTCTTCTGAATTTTTGAGTGTACAAGCAACTAGTTTAGTTGTTAATGTGGCAAAGATGTCACACACAGTTGCATCAAGGGAAGAGTATAGGATTGCAGCATTGGAGGCCACAAATAAGAGGCTTCAAGAACAACTACAGGTAGCATGTGGACTTCCTAATGAGGGGATTCATCATGAGGAGGTCGATAAATTGAAGACTACAATTGCAACATTAAATGTTGAGAACCAAAGATTGCAAGCCAATTTAAAAAAGACCATTATAGATGCTCAGACCAGTGATGCCAGTAACAATGCACTATGTGGTGTCATTCACTACAAGATAGACATCCTTACAAATAATACACAAGAAACACATAATGTTTTTGTAGAGTTTGTCAACTTTCAGAATAAACATTTGTAGTGTTAGGGCTTTTTGGCATGCTCACTGTCAAAGTTGAACAAGTTAATAAGAGGCTTTAAATTCTACTCATCAAAGTTTCCACCTTGTCTTCTTTCTGATCTTGTGGTTGATTTTGAGTGGAAGTTTGTTGTTTTATCTGAACAGTTCTCCAAGCATCAGCTATACACCCACATGATGAGGAGAGAACTTACATAATTTTATAGTCTAAGTGATTATGGGATGCCCTCCATTTATGCTGACCACAAAGAGGGAGAGAAGGCAACAAAAAATCTCAAGACATTCTTTTCTTGGCAGGCTGAAATTCATAGAATGTGAGATACTGCCCTTCTATCATCACGACCCAATGAAGATGGAACAATGAATGTATTTCATAATCAAATTGATGACTTGGTTAGAATCTAGCATAGATGGGTTAGACTCAGCAAGGAAAAGACAAAAATCTATGATACAGAGTATATCCACCATCTCAGATCCATGCACAATTTGAAAGAGTGAGGGCTAATCAATGAAACAACACATTTGGAGGATTGTTTCAATATCTGATTTTAAACAGTCTCTGTAATGGTGCAAAAAAGGTATAGTGAGTTTATCAACTGGGCCGAAACATTTTGGGAGTCCCATTCAAACAATGTGAAAGCTATTAACTATGCTAAAAGAATTGTATGCAGGATTCGAGAGAAGTTGAAACACTATGAGAGCAGATGACCACCTACCGATAAAGACATGTAGGAGGCTAGGATACTAAAACATAAACATAAAGAATTCATCAAATCTCTCAAATTAGAGATGCAAGAGTTCAACTGTCTTTTAGATGGGTGCTTGCCCAACCTTTACACAGACATTGGAGACATGAGAGGTACGGACAAGTGGGTGGATGAGTGCATGACAATGGTGGACGAGGACTTCAAAAAGGAAAAGATGTTCAATCCCACGCTTCATAAGATCCACTGTCTCTTGGATAAGTTCATTACCATTGAAATGGCTATAAGGGAAACCATCATTCTTGTTGTGACATACAAATGTGATTAATATATGGAACATTTATCTCTAGTTGAATCATAGGTTCAGAGGGCCTAATCTTCATATTGTTTTGAGTTTGAAAGTTTTGTCAAAGTAATTAATTATTTTGAAATGACATTAGCAAAATGCAATGACCTTTCTCGAAAGGTTCATATACAAATCATAGGTGTAAATGTGAAATAGAGGATGAATCAATTGCAATGAATATAATGTAGGTTCTGTATACTTCATACTGTCCTTGACAAAGGCTTTGTTATCATAACATTTGGTGTAAGATTTTAATTGAAGAAGGTGAACAATGTTTCAATCATTTTGCATGACAAGTCCTTATGCACGTAAATGGACTGACATTAATTGTGGATTCACATAATTAGAGCAATTACAATTGTTGTTATAACTTATGTGTTTGGGTCTGTCAAAGAAGGCATGAACTCAACTAGGTAAATTAAGATATTAAACTTTACTTTCTTTCTCTATTTTCTTTGGGTTTTTTTTTTCCTCACTTTCTTTCTACAGTCCTGTGCCATACTTTGCCCTGGCCAGTGATGTTTTCTTTCATCGCATTATGGTTTTAGAGCATTCATTTTTTGGATTTTTTGCTACCTATTCATTTGTATTAGCTCTTCAAATGAGCCCTACTGGTTGTTAAGATTCAAAATCTTCTTGATGTGCTTTGATGGGTTGTTGGGTAGGCTACGTTGTCTATTTAGATGAACATTTTGTATGAATTTGTTTATGACACTTAAAATTTGTATATGTGAGGTATGACAACATATATATGTTTTTATTTAGAGCCCAGGTTAGAATAGGGCATATTCATTTTCTGAACATAAACAAATAATATAGAGATATTCATGGAACATGTTTTCTTGTCTGTGCTCAGGCATTTCTGTTTCATTCAAGTGTATATTGCTCAACAATTATGGATGTCTCAAAAGTTAGTATGTTGAACACTTTTTTTTATAGAAAAAATGGATCGTGTTTTCAATAAAGAGTTGATGGTATCATTTCTTTTATCTTGTTAAAGGGTTTGCTATCTATGATGGCTTCACTATTGGCCCAATCTATTAAGGTTAGTTTGTATACTTATTAATTGTGAAATTATTAATTTGGATCTAAGACTAACTCATTGTCGATCTTTGTCAGATGCAAGATATGTTGTCTTCTACTAACATATCTGGTAGGTTTATACAATTTTTATAGAACAAAGTTGTGTGACCAAGCCAATTACACTTAATATAGACTGTGCATGTGCAGTACAAGAAAATCTATGGTTTTGTAGTATACATTGTATTAATTTGTTAATGGACAGAGTCATGGTATGTATGAGTTGTATGTTATGTGATGAATAATTGCAATTTTGAATATATATTGAACCAAATACATATTTAGACATACATAGAGCATACCCATCACACATACTAATGTGTCCAGATATTACTTTTCTTTTTGTCTATTTATTCAAAGTGATGGCTAATTAAATTATGACATCTAGAATTCTATTCGTATCTATGAAGGATTTATGTGGATGATGATTTTTTGATCAATAGTAATGTGTAGCCAGGATGCATGATGCTAGTTTAAATATAGGTTTTTTTTGAATAACGCAAGCCGAGGACATCAAACACAAAGTCGACGCTTGTAATAAGGAAATGATAATTGTATGTCATCTGATTTGGATAGTTTGTAATGTAACAACCTACATGACCTGGACTGTCAGGTCAGAATTGTTATATACCATAGTGTAATGGCATAAATGACCTGTACTGCATATGAACACAAGGGGATATGTATTGTCCTTTGTAAACTATATGATATATTTCCAAAAGTGTGACAAGGAAAATGAAGCTTCTGTGCCTAGGTGTTCTGCATGTTTACTAGTAGAAAATATTTGTAATGATATGGACTGCACTTGTCCCGAGCTACACTAGAGGTCTTTGTAACTCAGTTCTTTCCTACTAGTGCCTGCATGGAATGAAGTTTGTACTTTTCAAATTATAAAAATAAAATAAAATTTATGGCTCTCACCTCTTACTTTATGATAATAAATTATTTTTGTTGTTTAGATTCTATTCATGTTTATGAGCCTCTGCAATGACCTTGATATGTGCAAACCAAATTTCTTGGATAAAAAGAAAATAAATACAATACTGAAGAATTTTGACAACAACCTGTTCATCTTATATTTCAAAAATATATAAAATAAGATATTTCTTAAATCCACTGTTTATGTCAAAAACATGATTGCAAAACTTATGCATTCAAACAAAAGAAGATGCAAAATTTCATAGAGTAGATAGTCATGATCATAAGAAGACATAGCCATAAACGACGGTCATAGCCATCACAAGATATTGAAGAGATAAAAATGGAATAGAATCATCTACGTGATTACATGGATTTCTAGTTAAAAAAAGACCCAAAGAAATCAACAAATCAGATAAAAATGTTTATCGTTGTCATTTGACAGAGACCATCCAAAATGAACATCAAAACCTTAGGCCCCTATGTTGACCCAGAACCAAATTCAAGAACTTCAACTTGACTCAAGAGGAACATAAGAAGATTAATTCCTCTTCTAAACTCCAAAAAATCATATTCTTATCATTAGATAACCATACAAATGGAACTACCAAACTTTGTCCTTTTACAACAGCACCAACGAGAATTGTTGGGAGAATGGGTGACTGGTAGAACACATTACTATATCAAGCACGAGTACAAAACATTGTGTTTTACCATCGGTAGGAACACAGAGTGCTGACAAAATTATCAGTACACAATCATTTGTCCACAAAAAATTGAAACATTAATGTACGACTGATTGAGATCCATATAAATGCACAATAAACTTAGAAAATATAGAAACACAATTATGTAAATGCCCAAAGCACACTGCTTTTTTTTCCACAGTTATTTGTTAATTTAAAATACTCAGTATGCAAATCATCAATATGAAACTCTATTGTGATAACATCAGCTTTGTGGGCTTGGCAATCGCAAAGTGATCCTTTGGAATCTCTAGAGCAGACTCTGACTTCGCCATGTACTGAACCCTTCAGTATAGTCCAGCATAATTAGGTTGCTAGGGAAAAGGGCACAGATGACTGATAAGAAGTCACTGGGCAATAGGTGCTAGCCCTCTCACCTGGTGGTGGTCTCAACCATGGTGCAACACATTACAATTCTTGGGAGACATCCCGGCCAGTTCATAATGGCATCCCGAATGACCCTTGCTTCAACCGCCATAGACTTTCGGTCAACCACATATGCCATATAATACCTCCATGCATTTATTCTAATTATCAAATGACGGTTGCCCCCGTCATCTAAAGAAACTCTCATGTCGACCCCCCACCACACAGACTCCACATCAAAGAAATGTTCCACGATCAACTCGCACATCTCAACTAGTAGTTCAAAAAATATGTGAAGTAGTGGATACATTCAAACACGCAACTCCAAATATCTGCATATATACTGACTACAACAGTCAACCACATTTAAGGATGTGCATAGCAAAAAAATAGATAATTGTAATGATGAACAAAAACATACATATGTTTATAAACTATAAACAACTTTAAAGGTATTATGGCTGGAAGACAATACCTCCTACAACATGCTTATGTTAGCATGTTCATGTCTAAGCAATATGAGGAAGCAATAGATGAATCAAAGAGTTTCTGCAATTGCCAAAAAACTAACAAGTATGTTACAAAAAACATGTTAATTTCCAATAGATAACTAAAAAATGTACCATACAAAAGGTCATCAAAAATTGATAATTCAATGTGAAGACAACAAATAGAGACAAATAATATATTTCTACTGTGATCCCTTAAATCTTGGACTTTCTCATCTTTATTAGTAATATTGGTTATAAGTTAATTGTATTAGGATTAGGGTTAAGTTGATTGTTACATTTCAAGGGTCATTTTATTTCGATTTTATATAAGGATTTAGCTAGGTTTAATATTAGGGTTCTATATATTAGGCTTGTGAAAAGGTAGAAAGTTGCACCAATAATTATTTTCTTGTTGTTGCTATTTCCAGTATCAACCTGTGTACCCCATGGGTCATTACCAATTAAAAACCTTGTCAAAGAACAGATGAACAAAATCTTCTACATGCAAACTAATTACAACTGTCATGGGAAACTTTCCCACCACTGGCATCGTCATAAGACAATCTTCGTTGATGATTCCTCAAGGCAGCTCTTGGTGGTGGTTGCAAAACATAACAAACAATTGTTGATTATGTTTGGATACTCCCAATACAAATTAATAGAAAAATAAAAAAGTCCAATGCTGTCCACCATTCCCTAAGAATGTGTTTTTCAAAAAATGAAGTGCTCACCAATGATTGCTATAGTAGATGAAGCGGGTCCACCATTTTCTGCAAAATATAAGGGATCCTTCTTAGACCTCCCCCTCCTGGTGCCACCAGTGGGAAACATAAATGACTACAAAGGATAAACTTCATTGAATTGGTCATGGTTAGAACCATGCGTGTCTTGTTGCCTCTGAGGGATAGGAACCCTACTAGCACTAAACCATGGACGCATTCGAACTGTGCTCATTGCAGATGGATCTGTGTTGGGAGTCAGGCTAAATGGCACGGCCCCCAACTAGTCTAGATCGATAAGAAAACATCTGACACATTCTAAGAATGCTTTCGCTTGGTTGTGTGTCTGTGGCTTCATTTTCATCACTGACTTCAACAACCCAATCAATTCATTCCACTGATCCATTGTCTGCAAAGGCAATTGAACATCAACTGCCCTTTCGGGGCAATCTAAATTGCATGTGCCCTGTCGTGCATTCTCAATGCCCATATGAGGTGGAGAACTATCTGTCTCTAATGTGACAAAATCATTCTCCGTGTGGATATCACTTGCATTCAAAAATTCATTTTACAAGCAATCGATGAATGCACAAATCCATACCAAAATTACATCATTCGAATAAAGATTAAATGGCCACAAAACATTCACTTGCCACTAATGCCTCCTGCAGTCATGGCTAAAACCTTCAATGCGTGCTTGCATGTATTTCCTTGCAGGGCCCAAGGACAATCACACACATAACCATGTTCACCACAAGGTTTGACCAAATAAAAAGTGCACGATGGCTAGCTTCTGACAAAGTAGAATCCCGATCTACTTTCATCGAGAAAGAAATCATCATCAGGAATTGCCTTTGCCTTCTCTATACTTTTCTCCAAACTTTGCACCCTGTAGTTCTTGATGAAACCAACATCTTGTAACTTCTCCTTTTTCTTGTAGAATGGTTCCATCTTGTAAACGAGTGTGAAGTATAGATGATCCATCCAACATGTACATTTCTTTTGACAGTCGCAAAGGTACCACATCTTCAACATGAAATGGTACAATTCTATGGCAGCATTTGTGTCCTGATTTGCATGTGGGAAGACTCTGGAGCTTTTCTCCCACATTTTTGTGTGTACAATAGGTGACTAGCTTTAAAGGAAATGCACTGTAATTAACAGGACAAGTATTGCAAAATACAAAAATGGTTGCACAATAAGACATAGATCTCTTACCTATATGGTTGTCCCCTTGACACCATGTCCTAAACAAATAGTCTAGAAATTGTGGCTAATCAGAAAACTCAACAAAAAACTCAGATAATAACCTGCAAGTGATTTCCTCACTCTCACCCATTGTCATCATTATTGTGCCGAGGTGTTGAAACATTGCCTTCGCTTGATCTTTCGATCCATACTTTTGCACGTTCTTCAGCCATGCCCGACGCACATACCAAGTGCATAGAATGACATGACATTGAAAAAGATGCCCTGGTGCACATGAATAGGAGCATGATTGGGGTTGGTGATAAAAAATTGGGTAAACATAATTCCATATAGAGTTGAAATGCCAGTAGAAATGGCCGGTCAAACAAAGAGATAAAGAACTTACTAAATGGCTTGTATCTCAGCGTTGGCATCATCAGTCAAGAAAGCATTCATTGTCCACCCATTTCTAACCTCCTTTCCTTGTCTAAAAATTACAAATAGCCACCCTTCAATGTCCGTGATCGTGTTATGGGAGGACACGATCCATGCAACAGGAACCCCAAATTGTTGCTTGTCAAACATGAGTAGCGAGTACAGTTGATACTGCATATGGTAAACACAACAATGATGACTGCAATATTTTAATGACATCTAACAAAGAGGAAAGACTTTTCACTACTCACTCCAAGCACGATTGTAGATGTCTTACTCCATATTTTTTGGTGGAAAATGTCAAATCCATGAAGATTATAGAATTGTGTGAGTGTCAAACCATCATATCAAGCATCCACGAGGTTTGTATACCCATAATGAAAGGTGTCCCATCATTCTGTGGCTGCTGCCAATAGAAGAAATTATTCTAATCCAATTGTTTCCATTTAAGGATACTAGTGGGGTCATGAACATGTCTTTGGGCTCGATTGGACTTCACTTTTCTCCATGCATTCATCACATCTTTTCGCATCAGGAAGGTATCTCTCCTCTACAACATACCCAAAAAATATGGATCAGTTAGATGTCTGTCCATGATAGCATCCACACTGACATCCATTGCCAGTAGGTCCTCTATATAAGCCTTGCATTTTGCAGAAAGGTGAGGTGCAAACTCAGAACGTGGCTCTTTGCTCAAATCATTTACACCATGACAATCTATACCATCCGCATCTACGTGAAACATTTCAGTGAAACTCAAAATAGCCATGTCTGGTCTACCAAACATAACCTTAATGTTGAAGTGGCATTGACAACCCCTTTTCTTTATAAAGTGATGAACGCATTTCTCTAGCCGTGCATTATTCCTCTTATCATCTAGCCCAAATGAACACCAATAACTGCACATAAAGAAAGTCTTGCTGTAAACATTAAATGAATTACGACAATTTGTGATCATGATTATAATGATGATTGTTTCTACTCATGAAGAATACATCTTTGTTGTGTTTTCTTTGTACTCTTTATGCCTGTGCTCTATGTGCTTCACATGAACAAATGCACATTCCATGCCTTCCCTCTTTGACTCCCCTGAGACAAAAACCTCAATTCTATTTACTGTAATTGCCGCACACAAGCTTGTCACCTCATCATCTTCCACACCAATTGGACTCCAATCAATTTCATTAGATGAGAAAGGATGCACACCACCACCTCCATCTTGCACTTCAAGTTGCGCAAGTAGGTGCCACTTGCATTTTATCCCCATCACTACAAACTGCTAATAAAAACTATCAAAAAACAAATTCTATGGTTCATTGACAACATTAAGGGGTTGTCAAAAAACATAACAGATGTGTCTAGGCTCCTTACATAATGCAACATTGACAAAATTTCAATAAATATGAAAACATAACCCATTTTCAGTAAATTTACACCAACACTATTTTCGCAAATCCAATAAAAAAAAGTTTATCATCTTTTTATTGTCTTTGGTGCATTTTCTATGGACATTAGTCGTTGATTGCGCGATTCAACGTAAGATGCACAATTTTTTAAGGTGCACAAATACGCATTGGAAAACTTCAACTATTTTCTATATTGTGTGTCGCAAATACCTCGATGTAAGCTTTACGGCCACTCCTGATGGGCAAAGTTACACACATGACTTCTATAGGGATAAAATTTGGTGCAGGAGCACCCATAATAAATAATTCTTCATCAAATCCCTACGAACTTCTAGATTAGGTTACATCTATCAATTAGGCATCTAGACCAAATCATAAGACCTAGTTCCAAGATTGGCACAAGTATAAGCCCTTGGTCAACTATGGTCAAAGGGCCTAAAACCTTAGGATTTTGCTATTTTTTTGATTTCATGGTTTGGATCCATGTTGGATCATTAGATTTGAGTTTGGACCAAGTTTGGTCACCTAGGATAAAAAATTTCAAAATGTTGCAACAAAAGTCGTAAAGTTGCCGAGCAACTTTGACAACTTTTCCCAAAGACTGTACTTAACTTCCCAACAACTACATAGTTTAAAAATTGGTTTGTAACCATTGGGAAAGACCTTCATAAGCCCTAACAGGTGAGTGGAAGGTAATATGATGTAATTTGGCATTCGAAATCAATATAAAATATAACTATTTTCCTACAATTCCGAGTATCAGATAATTCATATAGATGTGTACGGAGTCCTGAGCATGAAAGACTACCATTTTTGGTTGTACCTATGTTTTTTTTTCATTATTTCTTGATTGCATGTTGTATTCCCCTCAAATTTGAAAGTTATTCAAGTTTGATAACTGCTTTTTCAGATTAATAACCCTAAACCAGGGTTGTGCGAAAATTGTGGGTAATTTCCAATTCCACCATGGGAATTTCATGGCCCTTGGTGCAATTCATGTTTTTGATATGTTCTTTAAGACTTTGCAGGCCTAGTTCCTCAACTTGTAGGGAAGTGGATTTCTATTTATGCCCTACGTGTACATACCCATGTGTGCACCTTCTGAATTGTGACACCAGTCCACACAATTCGCTACTGGAGAATCACCAAGCCCTGCGACTTGGTATTTCATAGTCTTAGATATATCCTCACATGATCCAAGCATTGGATTTGGATTTGGATGTACAAAAGAGGTACCTGTAGTGTAAACCATAGCTTGATTAGGCCTAGTTGCAAGCTGAAATCAGCATTCCATTGTGTCTTGCATTCACAATCAAGTCTTGTGCTCTTAGCAAGTTTTGCTAAGCCCAAAAGGGTACCCGAATATATGATTAGTTGGTAAGGTTGTGTGGAATAGTGTGTTCGCAGTCATCATTTATGCTTCTAAAAGGCTACAAGCCTAGAACTAGAACAGTAAGACTAATATGCCCAAATTGATGTCTTTGTGGCATATGATTTGTTGCACTCTTGTGTCAGGAACCTAAAGAGACCAATAAAAGTGTATGGTCACCCTGGTTCTTATTGTAACAATTGAGGTAAATTTGTGCATAATAACCTAAGTGTCTGCTTGAAGGCTACTGATTAGTTGGACCTAGAAGACTTGATAGGACTCAGTAATTGAGTACTCTTGTAGATTAGGTTGTGATAACCTAGGATCAAGTCATTTCCTAAACTTGTTATAGGTGTGAGAGGCACTTACTATTGGGGAACTTTCTTTTAACCCCTACCCAGAACCTTTTGAAGAGTTTTGAGGACTACTTTTGGTCCTTGTTGGCACTTCTCGCTGACAGCTTTGCATCAAAATTACTTATACTATACCGGTGCATAAATTGTTTTGTGCTTCCACTGTCCACATTACCTGGGTTATCACTCTAACATTTGGCATTTTGGGCCCATCCCCATGGGAAATGTCATGCCTGTAACTTCTAGCAGCATAACTTTATGTTTTTACTGTGCCTCTACATAAGCTATTGTGTGTTTTTGACATCGGCATAACTCGGGGCATCGGAGTAAGAGTTGGGCCCCAAACCAATGGGAAATGCTATGCCAATAGGTTCTATCAATGTGAACTATTTTGTTTTCACTATCACCATAAGTTAGCTCTTAACTGTAATATTTTCGACCCCTGACAATGGCCAATTTTATATAGATAAATGATAACTTCTATCAGTGTACCTTCCTTTTGCTATACTGTTGAATAAAGTGTTCTCAATTTTTTGCATTTGTCATGTGAATGAAAAACATGTTGACATTGTGCAATCCACATAATTTACCCTCTTCACTGTGACAAATTACAGACATAAATTACACCCTCTTTCTCTACTGTCAGTGCCACTTACCTACGTTGTTGAAGATTTAAGGTTTAGTCAGCAGTAATATTTGTCAACGTCAAACACTACTTTTCAATCACGCTTGTGCGATTAAATATATTTTGTGAAGTTTAAGGTTTAATTGGTAGTAATATTTTGCCATATTTGTCAACATGGACGAAAGGGTAAGTATGCAGGTGAGGGCTATTCTCTATTTTGGCTATTCAAATCACTTTTTCTTCGGTGAGACACATTACAACCATTCCAATGGGTGTTATTACCATGATAGCTAGAGCTAACATTGTTCTTGTCTTGTGAATGTAAAAGCCAATACTATTTGTAAAATTGGTAAAAAGTTGGGTGATCACTTCATTACTTTCGGCCCCTTGCAATGGGCAATGTTCTACTGATAGAAGAAATTATCGCTTTTGCTACTTACCTATGTTGGCGTACAAATGGTGGTTTTCAATTGAGCAACAACAATTAAATATAACATGGACGAAAGGCAAAGTGCACAGG
The DNA here is from genome assembly GCA_027943335.1 of Chamaecyparis obtusa. NCBI lineage: Eukaryota > Viridiplantae > Streptophyta > Pinopsida > Cupressales > Cupressaceae > Chamaecyparis > Chamaecyparis obtusa. Next base: position 498,900 of record BSBK01001760.1, on the reverse strand, counting down.
GTTGCGCACTATTCTCTATTTTGGCCATTCCAATCACTTTTGTTTTTTCTATGCATGACTACATATGGTAACTACTGAGTATTTTCCAACATTTTGGCATTTTGTTGTGTGTTTTTGCATGGTCATTAAAGGAGCAGCCATACCCTACACATTCACAGCTAGACTGGTTTTTTTTCCATGGACACCCAATGCCTATAACTACAATATTTTTGGTGCTCCTCATGAATCTACAACCCAACCCAATCAAAACCCAAATCCATTAACAGTTAAAACAATAATTCTATAGTAATGTGACATGAATACATGCTAATGTTCAAAACCCAAAACAAATCATATTTTTTAAACTATTCACACAAACTACTATAAGGATGTACTGTAACTCCCAAAAAATTCACACAAATACAAATAAATATAAATGCTACTTAAAAAATTTATATATACAACACACCTGTTGTGGGCTTCTCTTCTATGTTAAAAAATTCAGCCACAAATCAAACATATTAATTAATGGTACATTGAAGGTCTTTAAATACTATGACATAACAACACGCCACACAAAGGTGTGCTATGTCAATCCATAAGTAGTAGTAAATATGGCTAGGGACATTTGAATTTCAATTTAATGATTCAAATTTTAGGTTCATTCTTGTACATTACATGATTGATCAAGGTCAATCTTGAGCCACTCAAACATTAACTCTAGGGTAAAATGATAATTTACGTTAAAACAAAATCCATTAACTGTTAAAAAAATAATTCTATAGTAATGTGACGTGAATACATGCTAATGTTCAAAACCAAAAACAAATCATATTTTTAAAACTATTTAGACAAACTACTGTAAGGACGTACTGTAACTCCAAAAAATTCACACAAATACAAATAAATATAAATGTTGCTTCAAAAATTTATATGTACAACACACCTATTGTGGGCTTCTCTTCTATTTTATAAATTTAACTAAAAATACACAATCTTTTCCATCTCCTACTAAAGCCCTCTTCAGAGAAAACGTAGAGTGCTTTTCCCCTTCCAAACGGACAAACTACTACCAATTTCACATAAAAATGCAAGGTGCTTTTCCCCTTTGAAATGGACAAACTACTATTAACTTAACAGAAATCACAGAGTTCTTTCAATCACACAAACCACTATTAACTTGACAGAAAACGCAGATATCTTTCAAAAAGATGAAACACTATTAACTTGACAGAAAATGCCGAGATCTTTTCGAAAGGATGAACCACTATTAACTTGATAGAAAACCCAAAGATCTTTTGAAAGGATGAACCACTATTAACTTGACAGAAAACCCAGAGATATTTCGAAAGACTGAACCACTGTTAACTTGACAGAAAACCTAGAGATCTTTCAAATGGATGAACCACTAGTAACTTGACAAAAAACCCAGAGATCTTTCAAAAGGATGAACCACTATTAACTTCACAGAAAACCCAGAGATCTTTCAAAAGGATGAATGACTATTAACTTCAGAGTACGTAATCTTATTACCATTGGTAACTAATAAAATGGAATTATAAGGAAAACTTCCCCAGGACTTCATTTATTGACTGCATTAAACGCAAATGAAGACGCAGGGCAAGTGAATTGATGGCAATTAATTCCCTCATCCTTTTCCTGCGGATGCAATTTACTACCTTTTTTCATTTGATGTGGAACTGTTAATGTCTAGTCATGTCACCACCGAAACTATAATGTGTTTTCCTTTCTAGGTGCGCATGAGCGATTATGGAAGATGTTATGTGTTTTCGATAATATGTGCACAAGTGTGCAAGCGTGCAATCACGCAAGTGCGATGTGGATAAAATAAATCATCTGCTATCTGTGTTGCCATCAAACGAATCGGGACACACGTCAAACATGCATGATCCCGCGAAGTTTGAAAGGGCTTCAGTAAGTACTTCTAGGGATAATGTGATAAGGCCACTTGTCCGTGGTTTGTTGTGAATGGGGACCACCTAGCAATATCTTGACCGTTAAATCATTTTTGATCTCATGGTTGGCGCTATCCCTTAATCCTCAAGATGAATGTATATTATCTTAACAGGATCGTGCCTCATTGCCACATGTATTCCTTTATAGGTGCGCATCAGCAATTATGGATAATGTTATGTGTTTTTGATGATATGTGTGCAAGTGTGATGTCGATAAAAAAAACCATCTACTTTCTATGTCACCAGCAAGGAATCGGGACATGCATCAAATAGGCATGATATCACAAAGGTTGAAAGAGCTTCAGTAAGTATTTCAAAGGATAACACCATAAGGCCACTTGTCTGCGATTGTGAATGGGGACCACCTATCAATATCTTGACCGTTTGATCATTTTTTATCTAACGGTTGGCACTATCCCTTAATCCTCAAGGTCAACTTCTATTATCTTAACGGGATTGTGCCTCATTTCCACGTGTATTCCTTTCTAGGTGTGCATCAATGATTATGGAAAATATTATGTGTTTTTTATTTTATGTGCGCAAGTGTGATGTCGATAAAAAAAACCATCTGCTTTTTGTGTCGCTGGCAAGGAATCAGGACACGCATCAAATAGGTGTGATCCTACGAAGGTTGAAAGAGCATCAGTAATTATTTCAAAGGATAATGCCATAAGGCCACCTGTTTGTGGTTGTGAATGGGGACCACCTATCAATATCTTAACCATTAGATCATTTTTTATCAAACGGTTGGTGCTATCCCTTAATCCTCAAGGTCAACTTCTATTATCTTAACGAGATCGCGCTTCATTGCCACCTATCCATGTTAGCATCTATTAAGGTGAAGGTTAAGGTTATTTGGGTAGTTAATGTCACACAGGCTTGGTTACTAACCACTATAACATCCGATTGCATCCATCAAATATGAATATCTCTACATCGATAGTAAGATTTCTGAATGCAGTAGTGTTTTCTATGTCATCGTCTCCACAGAATATGTAACCGTTATTTGTTTGATCCTGCTTGAGTGAATCGATTGATATAGCTTGCGTGATTAAATTTGTGATGCCCTTATGTAAGTGCGCATGTGCGCTTTGCCAAGTGTTCTGTGTTTTCAACATGTCCGCATAACTTTAAATGTAAATGTCGCTAACATTGTCCAGTCATCGCTACCAGACACAGTAAGCCCCAACATTTTACGCCACACCTAACTGTCTGTTTCATGTCCTTTCTTCGTAATCTCCTTCACATGATTATTGTCTCAGCGAGTTTCAAGTCAAAGGAATTGGGACAAGCGTCAAACAGGCGTGATCCCGCGAAGGTTGAAAGAGCTTCCCTAAGTACTTCAATGGATAACACCATAATGCCACCTGTCTGCACTTGTCAATGTTAATGGGGACCACATAACATCTGTTAAAGCCGCCTGATGAAGGTTAATTGGGTGGTTATTCAAACGGTGGACTGATTGCGGTGATAGGCCAAGTACCTTACGTGAAAATTTCTCATTTATAACTTCACCGTTAGCTCATTTTTTATGTTTTCCATGCCATTATATCTATACAATAGGTAACTATAAATGTAACTATCGTTGACATTGTCCTCTCACCATTACCAGACACAGCAACCCCTAACATTTTATCGTGCCCAAAATTTGAGCAAAACACAACTACAAAATTTTTCTCTAAACCTGACAATTAACTTACAGTTGTTCCTATGAAGTGCCCTTATGATAACTATAGTCTTGAGACATAATTAGTTAGATAGGTTTTGGCTATAAAGAATTCATGATGTAACGTTTAGCCAATGAAATTATCAACTAATAGTATGACTCTCCAATCATTTAAAGAAGTATACTTAGATGATCAATTGGCTATTAGATGATAACTTACTAGATTACAATTATAGTAATGACCCATTTTACATGGTTCGATTGATAATAAAACTATTGATATTTAAGCTATCATATGGCTAATAACAACCCCCAAAAGGATAACTCAAAATTAACCAACCTTAATCCTTCAATTAAACTAATTTCATTTCTACTATATTGTTTCGTAATATTCTCAACTTAAAAGAAATAGAATACTTTCATATTATGGAAACATGATTTAAAACTATATCTTTACACTATTATAAAGATAATACCATTATTGAACAAGAGCTGTGCACAGCAGGAGTCCCTGCCTTATATTACGGAATAAAAATAAGTACCATTTGAAATCAATGTATTAACAAATCGGCTAGGACTTTGCAGTGGATTGCATTTGAATTTTAATAATATGCAAAAGTGTAACTATATTTATACATGTCGTTATTTTACAAGTATTTGATGTTTCTATGACTAAAATCAAATATATACATATTCTATTTAGTTTTTAATACTTTTCTATACTAAGTTTACTATAAGATTCATTAATTATATTTTTCATTAATCATATATTTCTAAACTTTACATATTTATTTATTAATGTAATATATTATATAAATTACTTATCTCAATTAAATTTGGTCCAATTGATTTGGTCCTATAGGACCCCTTTTTTCGGAGGCTATACTTGATAAACTGCATAAATAGATTAAAAGTATAATTAAACAGAACAAATTTATTTATTTTTAAAATTATTTCATTAATTTAAAATTTTACAATATATATGAAAATATAATAATAGACTATTTTGTATAATACTTTTTAAAATCAACAAAAAATATTAAATATTTTTTTAATTAAAAATAAAAATAAAACAAAGTAAATTATACAAAGTAAGAACTCGAATCTCATGTTCTCATTTATTTCTATTCACTTTTACGATGACTTTCTTGAGATATTTGAGATCGAATTATAATTAAGAAACTTGCATCTCTTTTTGTTTGTATCAATGCTAACGTTTTTGTGCTAATTGCAGTCTTGTTGGAGCTCTTATAAAGCTAAAATCATTTCAATGGACTTTGCCGATTTTTAACTATTTATGAGTTTGACTCCATTGGAAGAAATATGCCTACGAACAAACATCATGTGTTTGACAATGCAAATTTTCTTTATTTGAGATCATTCACATGTCTTTTTAAAATATATATATATATAAAAGGGTTCAAAAGTCTATTTTGGAATAGCAATTTTTTTTGGAATGAAAATTATTGGTAAATTTAAACAGTTTATAAAATCAAAATTATGGGTAAATTTAAATAGTTTATAAAGGGGTTATTAAGAAAAAATTTATATAAAGAATCTATTTTTTGGGAATTTTAAGTAAAATAAGAAAATTGTATTGATTCTTGTATACTATTTAGATAATTTGAAATACAAGTTTTGGTTAGTTTTACATTAGATGATCATGATATTGTTATTGAGATTCAATTGTATAGTTTTTAAATCAAATTTGAAATACAAGTTTTAACATCATAAACATCATAACAAGAAGAAGAGCAGGTTCACACAACAAATTGCCATCTCATTTATTTGCAATCCAGAAAACTGTGTTTAGGTTTTGCTTTTAAAAAGAGGGGATTGCTTGCTATAAGGAAAACATATAAAAATTAAAGGTCTTTGTAAGTGAGAAAGAAGTAAAAGGCTGAAAACAAAAGAGGATAACAGATTAATTAAAAAGAGAACCTAAATGAACATCAAGTAGACATGACAGATCCATAAATGCTGCCAGGAAACCCTTGCAAAATAAATTAAGGACTACTCATTATACGATTACGATAAACAGGAAAAAAGAGAGAGCAGCTCCGATACTTACTAAGTTTGACTACTTTTTTAATAAGCATTGACTACTTACTTTCAAGCCCATATTAGTTCAAACACAAGAATGCAACGATTGATGATAGTAAAAATCAGTTAGAGTCATGATTTTGAGCAGCATAGAAAGATTAAAATCAACTCAATGCATTCTACATGAACTCAGAAAGCCAAAAAAATGAAAAACTGGGATTGGGTTAAACTTGTGCATCACAAGTCTGGAGATCAATTATATAGATCAAAAAAGAATTTAATTCATGTCATAGTATCACAGAGTTATAAATTAATTTTGTCATATATTTTACAACGCTGTAAAAAATGGCTCCAAAATAGGTTTTTACAGTCCAAAACCAGAGCAGGGATCTTACGATGGCTCGCATTAATTCTGTCATATATTTTACAATGCTGTAAAAAATGGATCTTAAGATTGATGGCACTGGTAGGGGAAGGGGCAGCTACCTTGGGATGGAGTAGGCCTTCAAATCTAGACACAGCTCAGACGCTGGAAAAAGCAGCTGTAAAAAATAATTAAATGATTCTTTAGGGGGCAGAAATTTCTTTTGGATCAATGGCTGAATTCAGTTTGGTGCCATGAGTTATTGGTAAGTATTTTTATTTTGAGTAAGTTTGGCAGCCTAGTCCAAAAAAATTCACCATTAACTCATGGTCAAATTTACCAGTGAGTAACTGTGAAGAAGAATCATTCTGCAAGTCACTAACAGGGACTATAAGTAACTGACAAATCGTAGGGGATGTGAAAAATTTTGGTATTTTTTAAATCGATACAGATGACATTGTAAATTAGGTGGAGTACTGCATTAATGCATAAATAAATCAAGATTTCCAAGATACAAATACACTGCAAATAAAAAAAAAAATCCAAACAATCTTTATTCTCTATTTAAGATGGAAGTCAGGAATTAAATATTTCTGGCCTAGTTGATACTCAACTGTGTCATCATGATGCAGAATCAGCTAAATTAGACAATCATACACAATGCAGTGTACAAGGAACTTGAGTCACTCCTTGACCATTCTTTGCTGCTCTTGTACATATGCCCAAATTGGAATGCCCTCTGAACAAGTGCTAGATGCCAATTGAGAGTAGCTAGCAAAATAGAAAAATTCACATGGCAACACTTGGAACTACTCATATTTAAGAAAAAACACACTTAAGCAATTGCATGAGAACATAAAGTTATGCAATCACTTGATTTTTTCAATGTGAAATATAACTTCAAGGGAAAAAGTCAAATTGACTAGTATTTATGTGTGACAATAATCAAGTTGATCAATTAGTTCAATGAAAAAACCTTATGATAAGAAATTATGCTTAAACAAGTCCATACAACACACCTACTTGATACTAAGAACAAAAGGTTAGGCTACTTTGTAGAATCACTAGATCTTTGCAATATATAAATGAAAGACATGAATCAATAGTGTACACAGAACCAGTTAAACACATTACCAGTCACATAGAAGGAAAACATTGTTCAATAGATAAAAGCTTAATATTTTCAGTATCCATAGGCAGAGCATTAGCAGTCGATGGAACATTGAAAGCATATTATAGGTAGTAGAGTCTTAAGAGCTGTCTATTATTTATAACTAGTAATGACAAGTAAAATGTGTAAAACAGTATTAAGGCATGTTTTGTATGTCAGTATTTTAAAGTGGTGGTTGCCAAAAAAGACAATGAACATTGTGACTATGTTTGTTACAACATTGTATTGTTTTTCCTTTGCCGGGAAATATTGAACAGTACTAGTCGGTAAACTATATCTATTTTGATGGCATGAATGTGTCTGTCAAAAAATTGTTCTGTACATGTGCAAAATCTATTTTCTTTGCATTATGCTTAGCACATTTTTTCTGAAAATAGAAGATTGTATGTGAAGAGCCAAAACTTGCAGCGAACTGCTGGAGACTTAATGTACCTGCATTTGATGGTGAACAATTATGTTAAGAGCTAAGAACTGGACAACATTGTTCTGAAACTATAGTGTTTGTATATTGTAAGGAATACAAATTGGAAGGTATTCGAAGCTTACATTGTTGTATTGTGTTGCAATGGAGAGGATGCTATTGTTCATCGCTATTGTAAAGGTGCCTTCAATTTGAAATGCTCGTATGAGGCCAACAACTTCAGACAGGTTCGTATTGTAGTCTTCAAATGGGATTTCTTTAAGCTGGGGGAAGTGGGTCTCAAGGAGTTGGCCATGCATAGTGCAATCCACGATGTCATCTTCAGTTTGGACTATACATTGCAAAAAGGGTTCATAACCAAATGTTGTTGTTTTTGCACATGAAATGCAGTGGGCATCGCTGGCAGTTGATGGTAACATGATTGAAGGTGGCTAGTGGCATAGAGTGCAGAGGAGTTGGTATGGTGCAAGGTAAGCATTTTTTATTTTCAGACTGCCAGTGACCTGCGATGGAAATCGACATCTAAGTATGGATTTGGCATGGTTATTTAGTTAGTGTGGAATGTAATTCTAACCATTTTTCAAATACAAGGGTTTGTTTCTTACCTGGAGATTGGACGATACAATATTTTGTAGAGTTGTCCTTGCATATTCATCATTGAGACTACCAATGAAGGTGGATGGTGTTGTTTTTATGAGCGGTGTTCCTTTTGGACCGTTACGGAGAACATTTTTAAGTAGCAGGAGTGGTGCTTGTGTAGATGCAAGGATATTTTGAACTGTTGCATATGCGCGTGTATGGTAATCTGGAATTGTAACCTGCAAAGGAATGAAATGTGGTAGGCAATGTTAAAAAAAGGATTGTTACGTGTCAAAAAGAAGAGGATTGAGTTTGATGTATGGATGGAATAGCTCACGGTAGCTGTTTCTGTCGTAGCTTCTCCATCTTTGACATGGAGTTGGTACTCTTTAGGTGCATGGTTATGCGCTGCTACAATGACACCCAATGTACCGATCGAGTAGTGGCTGGCTGAGTGGATAAGTTGACAAACTTTGGTGTCAGGCATCAATCTTTGCTTGTTGCAGACTCTAGGAATGGTTTCTATGGATGTTTGTGTAGTAAACTGTAGGCAATAATCAGCGTCACCCCTTTCATATTGTGATTTTCTCTTTATGTCAAATGCTTTTATATGGACACTGGCACCAAGCAAGAGCTGGGAAAAGAATTTGTCAACCAAATGGTTGGTAATATTTGCTGTAATGGTCATTTGGCCATGCATGTCGATCAGATCCACATGCAGTATTGGTGCTTTAGCTGGGCTTGATGGGTTTTTTGCATAGGCAGGGCCATAAGTCATGAGGACATCACCGTCAAAAATAGTGGCAAATTGCGATGTACAAATATCAACAATGCTGGATGCGTGTTCTACTTTTATTTGGAGCCTGTTAGAAGACAAGGTTGTGTATTTTAGATTCTACAATTATATGAATCCTAATGCAAAGAGTAAAACAAGCTAGAAGAAGTGTGACCTTTTTGCTTGCTGATTGTTGTTGATGTTCTTGCCATCTTCTAGAAGGCTGTCCTGTTGACTGGAGGATGTGAATAAAGGCCTAGTAAATGGTTTTTGGTAAGTTAGTGTGGCCACTATATGTAGGTACAAGTACATGCAAGTGCAGTTGTATACATCTAAAGAGACGATAGCGGAGATGAAGGAAATACCTTTTTGCAGGTGTTGTGACTTTTGTATCTGTCAACCTGGTATGCATTTGCTGCTTGATACTTGATGGTTGTGTGTCTGGTTCATTGGGCATAGATCTGGCTGCAGTTTCTAATGTTGTTGCTTTGGAGGGATCCATTGTGATAATTACAGCTGGTTGAACCTGGAACAGGCACTATAACATGAGCAGTGAACATATCAACAAGGAAATGAAGTCTGCCAAAAACCAAACATGTTACTTGTAATAAAATGAAGTCTGCTAAAAAACTGGGAAGAACTGTGTAATTCTACAAAAGCATAGTCTTCTTCTACTTTGTTGAAATACTATGGATTGTGTCTTTATAATGGACCATATAAAGTGCAACTCCAGTTCGTTGGGAGACAATTTTCTAGTAACAAATCATTGAGAAGTCTTGGAAGGTGCATCTTTGATGTCTATATTCAGGTTTATAACAATGTGTTTGTATTAATCTAGTCGTTATTCAGTGAATAGACTTGAGTGGGGAAAAGAGTCAATATCTATGACAGGTGCTATATCTGATTTGGGAACAACTTTCACATTTTAAAATTTATGCAGGGAACGAAGATGTTAAAATATTTTAACATAGAAGGGGCTGTTGGAGGAGCAGGAAAGGGTGTTGTTAAAATTTTTTTTGTGGATGTAACTAAAAACTACCTGGAGTTTCTTTTTTTGTGGGCTGGAAGAGGAACATATGAAGTGCCAATGACAGGGACATATGGACCTTTGGTATTAGTGATTGTAATTACTCCCGGTAAACATAACTTCAACACAAATTTGGTCAGTAATATGTAGATGTGTATGTGGTAGCTAGTAGTTTTCTATACCTGTGTATAAATTCTTTTGCTAGGTTTTTTTAAAAACTCTTTTTTGCATTATTATCCATGAAATAGAGAGCTATTTAATTTTCATGATATTAAATGATTTGACATCTAGTAAGGTGAATGTACTTCATCTAATCTGAAAAGCGATCATAGTTTTCAGATTTTGGCAATTATCTATACCAGTACTAATATTTTTGAAAGTTTTAAGATAATTTATTTTTGTGTCTGTTTCCATATGCTTAATTTGGTACTATAGATTGGATGCGAGTACACTAAGGAGAGGTTAATCTATGGAATTTGATTTGTGAGTATATTCATATCATCTTCAGATATATATATATATATATATATATATATATATATATATATATATATATATATATATATATATATATATATATATATATATATATAACCACTAAAATTTTGTTTTAGTGTAGAATTCAGATACATATATGTTTAGATGGCCATGAATGAACCTATGATTAACCGAATGGACAAGTAACTCCTGTAAGAAGCAACGGAGACATGAATGCTAACAATTGCCATTCATAGTAATGAGATTTTATTGCTTCATAGGATATAATGAAAAGGCAATATTTAAGCTTTCTTTAGCATTTGGAGAGGGATGAAATGTTCACTACTTTAGGATTTTCTATTGACAAATGTCTTGAGACATGTATAACCTTCTAAGTCATCCTTATCTTCTGATTCCAACCAATGTGAAATTCACCCAAATAGAACTTGAACATGTACAGATGTTTGAGGTCAAATAAGCATCACCAATTGCAGTTTCTTTATGCATGGCAATACAAAATTCGAGCCCCAGTTAGGGAAAAAGTTGGCAAGTTTTTCCTGGATCCGAGTCTTAATTCTACGATTGTACACATGTGCACTGACTAATGAGACTGTAATATAATTCATAGGTGCCCATGGATTTAGCATTATTGGCGCACATGATACAATATTTTCCTTGGAGTTGTACGTGGGTTGGCATATCTGCATGAATAATCTAGATTGAGAACTGTGCATCGATAGATCAAAGCTATAAACATCCTCTTCGATCAAGGTCTGAATCGAAAAATATCAAATTTTGGCTTGGGACAGTTATTCGAGTGGGGTAGATCTCATGTCAGTATTAGTGGAGATATGGTTTATGAATATGGTTTAAAAGTTCAATTCATTCACAAGGTAGACATGTACAGTTTGGGGAGACTTGCTCTTGAAGTAATCAGTGGCAAACAACACATGGACAGAAATTTGCAAAAAGAGATGATTTATTTGCTAGAATGGGTAACTATACAAATCGGTTTCTTTTGAGTTTTTTTAGAATTTGTACTTATATCAGGGCCATGAATATAAATTTTTCAGGGAACCTAACTTTTTAATGTTTGTTTATTAACTGTTGGGTACATGTTAAATTGGATAAGCATTGTCATTTTTTCATGTGGAAAAGCTAGGATGAAGGTAATTTCATTATTGATCAGGAAATTTGTATTATTAGTATTTATAGACATCCTATAAATCATTATTTGCTTGTTGTGGAGGAAAAGGAATACAAAAGTTTTTCAAAGAGAAACAATAGTATAAGACAACAACACTGCCTATGCAAGACCATGATCTACATCATTCCTCATAAGGAACTAAGATGACTTTCATGCAGGTATTATGCACATGTTCTTATCAGTTTGCTATTGATTTAGCATTGATTTTTTTGTAAGACTAACCAAGTGGTCTCCAAAGAGCAGGGCATCATGCAAGTGAAAATGGAAGTTCTAGTTGTTTCAATGACCTGCATAAGAGAATTTGACTGAAGCTTGCCCTTTTTCATAATCTGCAATTGAGTGATCATGGCACTTCAACGACCTCCTTAAGAGAATTTGAGTGAAGCTTGCCCTTTTTCATAATCTGCAATTGAGTGATCATGGCACTTTAAGTGAGCTCCTCTCATCCAACAAAATATGTCTTCGGAAGCTGTAAGACAAATACTTGTTCATGTTTTTTGACAAAGTGGTTATAGAAGAGCTTTCTACATCACAATGAGAGCAACGAACCTATTCTTTGATTTTGATTGAAGCAGTTTCTAATGCTGCAAACTAGAGGCATAGCTCTAGAGCTATTGTATGATGGTCTGACCAGTATGTATCTAGCAAAGTGAATTTTGCTATGGAGAGATCAATATTGTGCAACCAAAAGTGATCCAATAGACTACCTGCATTTGTTGTTGGCTTGTCGACAAGCAAACTTAATTTGTGTTGTTCCATAAGTTCGAAAAGCATTGTTTGTGCTCTTGTAGAGTGTAGCATGTCAATGTTAAAGTCTCCGGCAATGATGAGTTTGCCATCCATTGGTAGTGTGGTAAATATGTTTATGAGTAGATTCAATATGTGATCTATAGGCGTACTTGGTGATATATAAACATTTGTGATACGAAGAGTAGTGTCAAGATGGAATATATCAATTGTTATGGATTCTAGGTATTGTGTTGCAAAAGTATCAGTTTTTAACAATGTCAAAGTTTTGGCATAGCAAGTCAACAAGCCATGAATAGATAGTGAAGAATGGAAATTAAATTTCTCATTTAGCAAGTGAAGATGTTGATGTATCTTGTCATTTGTTTCTTGAAAGCAAATTATAGTTGCTTTAAGCAAATCATAGTCGTGGGCTATTTCTTGTGCGTGCAATGCAAAGCTTCGAGTATTGAGAGAGCATACAAGGAAATGGTCTATTGATACAAGAGTGAGACTATGTTGTAGTTTCCATTGTGCTTGAGTTTGGAGACGTTGCATTTCTTTTTTTACTTTCTGGGACACTTTGAAGTTTTGATGTTGCAATTTGTGTATCAAGTACAATGTCTGAATGTTTCTTACCTGGGAAAGGGCAGTGTAGACAAGACCATGCTGGTATACTTTCGTAGGGTCAAAAGCAAGTGAATCCATTGTTAGGCCTTGTGATCTATGAATGGTTTGTGTAGATGCTAGTTGAATAGGGAATTGCGATCGAGTAACAACTTTTGTAGCTATTTTGACTTTTCTAGTTATTCTCATTATCGGGGTCCAAGAAGGTGAAATAGAACATTTGTATATGGCTTGCTTTTTTTGGCATCGAGATTTTCCAATAGCAGGGTCATTGAATTCTATCCATAGGATGTCCTCATGGTCAGATGTGTGCATTTGGAAAATGCCATCAGCACCGTTAACCAGTCCATCTTGTGTATCTAAATTGCCAGCTATTAGCTCAACTAATATTCCTGGGTTTGCATAGATTGTGCTAGGCAAGGATGATTTTTCAACTTGGTAGTTGGCATTGTCAAGGGGAGACTCGTTCTTATCAATAGCCTCAAACACATAGATCTTGGTGGGCAAGAAGTCCAACATTTTTTTGTTATGTTCGTTAACAGCTATATTTCTTTGGAACAAGTATGGAAATTTTGGGTCCTTGGGAGGGGTCTTGCAACATGTCTTGTTGAAATAGGATATATGTTCGTCAGTTTGTTGGCCAATTCTTGTATGGTTTAGAATGGATATGAAGTGTCTATCTGTTTGTCTAACTACATTGTGCAATTCAAAGCAAAGGACATTTTCTAGCCAAAATGTGTATGGGATTTTGTCATTGCCTATTTTCGGCTCCTCAAATATCCAAGCATCACATACAGGCTATGCTTGGTACAAGTCACCAAAAAATATGATATCAATGTTTCCAAATGGTTTTTTTGGTGTGTGTTTGATTTGGCGTAGCCTTCTGTCTATATTGTATAACATTCTAGATTCTAATAGTGATGCCTCATCAATGAGTAAAACTTGCAATTGGTCCAATTTCTTGGTTAGACTGTCAAGTGTGTTTGAGTCCAAAGGTAGCATCTTTGAAGAGCTACATGGAAGGTGGAAGACAGAATGTGCAGTTGTTCCACCTGCATTAAATGTAGCCTTCCCTGTTGAAGCGACAATGATTCCTTTAGGCTTGTACGGGTCACTTTCAAGTTGTCTATCAAAGTGTCAAATCATTGCTTCGAAGAGCACTTTTGCAGTGAAGGTTTTGCCAGTACCAGCTCCACCTGTCAAGAAAAAGTATAATGGTTTGTTAGGGGCAAGTCTCTTTGTCATCATTACATCTTTGACTATTGATTGTTGTTCTTCATTCAACTGTCTGCGCAACATGAAATATTCTTGGTTATTGAGCAAGAACGGGTGAGCAATTTCTAAGTGTGTGGAATGAGGAATATCTTGTTTTTTTTGTGCACTTTTAACATGTTCTATGTCATCGATGATGTCATATTTCTCTAGTTCTATTTTGGTCTGGGTCTGGTCATAGTCATTGTCGAGGTCTATTGCTAGATGGCTATCATTGTTAGCTTCTGTTACTGCCAGTTCAATGTCACCCCATGTGCTAGGTATTTGGGCTATGAACATGTTTTCGACATATGCAATTTGTGATTTATTTGCATCAAATGCTGAACTCCATGTTTTATGTCCTAGCAACAATGATTGTTCATTGTTTCTAAAAGGAACGTAAAGCATAAGTTTTTCTCTATAGTAATTTTCTGGATCTTTATGCAGATTGTATCTTACAAAGCGTATGATTTGTGGCTTATCTCTTTTTTTTTGTTCTTTTAATGGGTTGTGCGAGTAAGAAGCAGTATATTCTGCAAGGGACAAGTTTTCATAGAGTTTTGGGCGCTATATATATTTGTCTATTGCAGACGCACACATAATGTTTTCAGAGTCATCTTTTTCCTTTGCGAGTAGCTTGGGGCTTTTTAACATTAAAATTCTATTTTCAGGAGGGGCTGTATTGATGAAAATGGTTTTGTGTGAACTTCTACGTAAGGGTAGAGAAAGAGCTATGTGAACTGCCTGGCGACTAGACATTTGTTGGTAGTTGAGCAATGCATTACCTAGCTTTCGTATGAAGTGTATCTTATCATTGTAAGCATAAGTACATTGTTGCCATATTTGGCGGAATGCAAGTGACAATGTTCTGTCTTGTTTTGTCATGTACGAGCTACAATATGTTGCAGCAGCATATGCATCCAATATAAATTGTGTATCTGTATTTGCATACCATAAGCCTGGAACTTTTTTAGCGAATGAATTTATCCAAATATCTGAAGGATGCCTTTTTAATAAAATAATTCTTCGTGACAACGTTGATTGCAACATTTCAATGTAATTTGTTTCATCAATTTCAAGCTCGTGCAAGAAGTCGTCAAATGAAACTTCTTTTGTGTAGTGTTTGTTTTGTAGTTGCTTGAAAAATAGCTTTGCGTTGGCCTTCAGTACAGGGCTGGTATTTTGCAAAGGTTCTAAAATTGTTGTTTGCCTCATGGGAGGCAAGGGAAAGCTAAATCGACAACTGGATGCTCCATATTTTTTGCATGTTCTTGTATGATGATGTGTCTGCATTTTGACTAGATGTGCGTCGAGCAATGTAGAGTCACATGAGATGTACTTGTCGATGAAACTTTCTATATCAATGTTTTTGCAATGTCCATATGTAGGTGCATCTTCCACCCATAACATGAAGTGTGTGTGCTCGTTCCCTCGGTTTTGGAATTCTGTAACAAAAAAGTAGTCAGAGACTTTACCAAAGAGTTCTTGGTTTTTGAGCATCATCTTTCGAAATGCATTAAGCCTATGATTGAAATACCGGCTGCAAAGCACAGGATTTTTCCTAATTTCAAAGTCTAGGTCTTTGTCCTCTATAGTTTCACTGTGCCTACTATGTTTTGTGCTTGATATGTGTTGCAATGCTTTGCACAAGGGCTCCCATAAGTGCTCAGCACTTGTCAGTGTCACAAAGAAAGTTGGAGGTCCTAGCTGTCGTATCATTGCAAATATGTGTTTCCTATTTTTTTCTGAGTAGTCAGGAGACATTCGAATACTTCTCAACGACCTAAAACCCAATGGCGATTTTAATATTTTTTCTAGGTTAGCAGGGTTTCGCACATCCCTGGCAAACAATTTTTCACTTTTCAATTCAGCTTTCCTTATACAAACCCATGCTAGCGAGGATATTTGGTGAATAATTATTTTAATAGCTTTGAAAAATATATTTGTCATATGTGTTGAAAAGTCATTGTCTTTATGCATGAGCTCCCACTTGACTATTTTTTGGTAGCTGAATTTTTTAGTGATGTCTTTTGGTCATGCAAAACCATAAAACAATGTTGGGAAATTCATTTCTTCTGAGTAAATATCTTGGAAAATACCAAGAGGTTTAAATCCTTTAGATGGTGCAATCTCAATAATGGTGGTATCGAGGTCTTTGATTGAATGCACTTCATTAAACCAATGGATGAGTGATTCAGTTATGGGCTCTTCCTGAAGCTGATCCAAATCATCATCTATGTCAGTTCCAGAGTCTGTGTCTGTGTCTATGGAAATGTCTATTTGCATTTGTTGATGTTTGGATGTTAGAAGGGTTTCCCAATCTTTATTTATTGTGATATTTTCTTTTGTGTATAGTGGTGTTTTGGACAAAGAATTTAAGGCTTCCATCAAAAAAGCAGGTCTGACGTTGCCTTGTGCATATGCATTTTTGTATTCTAATTTACGTTTTATTCTAATTGCAATTGTTTTTGTTTCGTCTATAAGCCTAGGCAATGCTTGTTGGACTCTATCAAAATCGACAGGAACATTGATAATTGTACCGTTCAAGCCATATTGTGCTCTTTTGTAACCCAATTGCCTTATCTGCGCAAAAGAAATACGTAGGGAAACTAGTCTTTCTTCTAGGGTTGTCAAGGAATGGACAATATCTATTTGTTTATTGCATCTTATGTTCCATGGTGCAGTGAACATGGGTAGTTTTCCAAGCTTAACAGCTGCTATACATTGTTTACAAATTGTTTGGCCTGCCACTATGATTTTCTTATTAGGTGCCATGGAAAGAAAAGAGAAATCATGAACAAATGCATTATTTACTTTGTAAATGTCTTTATGGAAACATAACATTTCACAGACGACACAAGCATTAGTAGGTGTATCATTAATGGCTAGCAGGTATTGCTTGATAGATTTTTGGTTTGTGTTGTTCACTGTAGTTGCATCTTTATGGATTTCTGGGTGGTGCTTTGTTCTTGGCTTACGAAATACATATCTTGTCTTTGTCTTGGCATGTGATGTTGTTCCATGCATAATATTGTTTGTATGAGGAGATTGTTGATGATCAGTGTTTGGCAAGAGTGGGTCCTTGTTGCGGATTATTGTTTTCAGACGCCTTAATGAGCATTGTGTTTTTATTCTTTTGCTAGATAAAACTATAGTCTGTTTAGTGTTTGAACTGTCTACTGAAAAGGGTATTGTTTTTTTTGTCGGAAATGCATTTTCAGTTCGATTCAACAAGTTATGTCTTTTCATAAGTATTTCATTTGACAAATGTTGTTTTTCTTGCAGCGGCTTGTAATGGCAATGGCCTGAGCTAGTCTTGTAATATAATAAGTTTATTTGTTGTTTGGGTGTTGTGCAGTTGCATAGGACATCTACTTTAGAGTTGGGGATGATTTTCCATATATGTATAGTTGTACGAAACAAGTATGAAATCCATAACAAGAAAAATTTAGAACCCTCCAGGTTGTTGCAAACGTATGGCATTCCCACTTTGCTAACTAGTGTTTGTTGCTGCAAGAGGCATTGGTTGCTTGACATTGCAGGTTGTTGATGCATGTTGAAACAACCCAATGCAAAGTTATCTTGCACTGCCAATGCATTTTCCAAGGACTGTGCCATGAATAGTCGCAAAGCAAGTGCATCAAATCGAGCATCAACCAAGGCAGCAATGGCAGCGAACATGCTTTCACCACATGGGGCAACAAATTTAGGGAGTTGCTGGAGCCCAATTCGGTCAAGTTCTGCTTCTATTATGGTTGAATTAGTGTCGATTTGACAAGACATAGTTGACAAATGTAGTTGCATATTGTACATTCTATTGTATGTGACTTTTCTTGAGAAGATAGGTTCATAGTGCCCAGCCAATGGATTGACATCATGGAAAAGAATAGATATTTCACAATGAGAAGCATCTCTATTGAAATGCAAATATGGTTTCTTTCTTGTTAGAGACCAGATGCATATGGATAGGTTTAACCAATGAGCTAGCCAATGGATAGAAAATGTGTCACCCCAAAGACCAGTTTCGCCAATTGTGTTGGTCTCGATTGTAGAAAGTCTCATCCTACGCAAGTATGTGGTCTTGTCAGCAACTCCGTGCAAGTCATGAAGTATTGATGGGTGCATCTCGTGTTCATAAGAGTCTAATGCTGTAACACAACGGTTGTGAAGGCAATGCAAGAAATGGGTAACAAAACCATTGCGTAGCTCAAATGATGTATAGCGACAATGGAGCAATACATGGAGTGTGTCAAATAAGCAATCACCAACCTTAAAGTTGAAATTATCAATGCAGAAGCATTGCACATTGTCCAAAGCTATGTCAATTGATATGTTCTGTACATTGTCCTTTATTTTGTATGTTTCTATTACTATTGGATTATTTGACATTTGGTCTATTTTTTCACAATGCAGTTGGAAGTGTATTTCTGAATTGGATGAGGAACATAAATGAATTTGTACTACGTGTAGTGTTTATATATGTGCATAAAGAAAATGGTAAATATTCACAAAATAGGTAGGATGCAAAAGGATTTGCAAGTACAATTCTTTGTCAATGTTTTATTAGAGTGGAATGTGTACAAAGCATAAGAGTAAATAAACTTATAACTATGCACTAGAAAGGTATAACAATGTATACTAACCTTCAAGAGCAGGGGAGTAAATGTTCTTATTTTTTGTGCATGCAACGAAAAGTGCTGCAACAGAAATGAAAAGCAAATTGTAAGTACATATGATTTAATGTAGATCAATTTGCAACGAATGCAATATAATTTACTGCAGATGCATTTTCATATTTCTTATTCTAGTGAAATCAATTCTAGTTTATTCTGCTGTAGCAGACATGACAGTAGATGTGGATGTGTGAAGATAACATATAATTCAGTCTTATCATACCATTACATGCCCTCAAATGTTTTATAAAAAACATTCTATATATAGTTTTTGTTTGTTTGGGTAGTTTTGACCAGGGCTCTGCCTAGGTGACTTGAGTATATTTGTGACATACTAAGCCTATCTGGGCCATCTCCATGGTGGACTGCAGCGGAATCAAGCCGTAGGCTTGGATCTGTGTTCATTTGGGCTAGGATGGGAAAGGAAAGTCTCTAGCATAGTTTTTGACTAACTACTGATATCCAAGTTTTCTTGTTGGTGTAGATACACCATTTATTGGGTTAAATGTTCTATGAAGTGTTGATAATGGATATTGTTCATTGGCCATTCCATTATGAGACTTTTGGGTTGACTATATAATGGGTTTTTTATTTCTTTATTATTGATAGAATCATATTCAGATGTAAAAGTTGCCAAGATATCTCTTGGAACATTGGGAGTCATCTCTGAAATAACCTTCAGATTGCAGCACATGTTCAAGTGCTCATTTTTACCCACTGTGAAAGAGGATAATAACCTAGAAAATAAGGCAGAGAGTTTCCTAAGAGTTGGTAAATACACATATGGCCACGCAATAAAGCTTAGATCTTGGTGTGCATGAAGTATCACTATAGGAAAAGAATGGAGAAACTAGTCATTCATTGTAGGACATTCATCATTTTAACATGCATTTAGAATCATCTGAATTTCTGAAATCACATCTATGCAGCGTAAAAATTGGTACAACCATAGGTCTGGAATGTTTATAATATCTTCTGAGAAGATTATATGATATATTCTGTGAAGATTTTATAATATATTCTTAGAAGAAATTGTAGGTTGTGAGTTCTTATGAATTTTGATGCAGCAAGTTAACTCTTTACCAAGGGCATTTTTAATGAAGAGTGTTATATCTATTTAAAATCATAGGCCATAGGCAACTGCTCAAAAACTAATTTGCTGAAATTTTGCCAATTGCATTGGCAACTGCTCAAAAACTAATTTGCTGGAATTTTGCCAATTGCATTGGCAACTCCTTCAGCAGACGTTAATCACCATAGAGTCAACTCCTTCAGATTTGAGGGCATGTAAATCATCTGAATTTTTGAAATCACATCTATGTAGCATAAAAATTCGTACAGCTGCAGGTCTGAAATGTTTATAATATCTTGTGAGAAGATTATATGATATATTTTGTGAAGATTTAATAAGATGTTATTAGAAGAAATTGTGTGTTGTCAGTCCTTATGAATTTTGATCCAACAAGCTAACTCTTTACCGAGGGCATTTTTTAATGAAGAGTGTTATATGTATTTATAATCAGAGGCCACAGGCAACTGCTTAAAAACTAATTTGTTGGGATTTTGCCAATGCCATTGGCAACTCCTTCAACACACGTTGATTCTATGGTGATCTAAGCCTTGGATCAAACAAAAGAAACCTGGATTAACACTACAAAAAGCCTTTTTCAAGGGAAATACATTATCTGGAATTTTTAATACTAGAAGTTTGTTGCTGGTCCATGTTCTCCAATAATTTCGTATAGCAAGGTGTTGCAGAATGAGATGTTCTAGAAATAAACTCATCATCCAAACAATTTGAGATTGGTGCAGTCACTTGATGCAGGTTAATGCTTCAGAGCTTATAATGTCTGAATACTTTTGGATGCCCTTGGTCCAAATCTCTAAATCTACTTAGAAAGAAAACAATATATTTGGTCCTGAAGAAGGGAAAACTATAAAGCTTATTGCTGATGGGTAACATACTAATATAATGATTTCCACTATTGTCATTAAGCTTAATATGTTAACAACAAGAAGTCAAGCATGAAAGGATTTTATTATTGAATACATTATTGTTTCACTTTCTGAAGCAACAGGAGAATGCAGTCAACAGATCGCAAAGAACCCTAAGTCTATGAAATTACAGAATAACAAGTCAAATTTGTATAGTCTGAAATGAGTGCAAGCAAACTCTTTTCCTTTAAGCTTGAGAGAGGCTAGAAAACATCTTGTTGTTTAGTGTAATCAGAAACGTTTCTAGCCAGTCAAAATCTAACTATAAACCCCGCATTCACTTCCTCTTGCATGGAGGTCATCGTTGAATGTCTGGAGACTTGTCAATATCCTCCAGTATTGCCTTAGCTTATTACTATTAAATTCTCACTCCTCTACTATTGTATCAATAACAGCACAACCCTATGACCAGCTCTGCAAAATACCATCCAGTTTCAAACCATTGCAGGCTTAGTATAGAGTCTCATGTAATAGCATTTAAAAAATTTAGTAATCACTCTAGGAAAAGTGGATGATGACAAACATTTGATGCTTTTTGTAAGCCATGAGAAATAAGATTGAAAGTCTTAATTAAGGACAATGAGATGACTAATTACATTATCGATTGATAGATGATACCTCTGAAGCAACTTGGTAGCTACATTAAGGATGTTCATAAACCGCACATGTTGTCATCCAGATTATAGATATTATTTTGGGGTGTCACAGATCATATATTCTATATACATGAATATAAGTTAATATTTCCTAAGTTATTATATCCTAGAGCATGTCAAGGTGCTCTGTAGAAGTTAATAAACCCCATAGCTTGACAGGGTGTCTCATAGAGACTAATATATCCCATAGCATGAAACTTAGAAGCAAATCCAGAAAGCATGTAATGGAGACTAAGTTCTTTTCTCTAAGCTTTGTTGAATCTGTTAATAGTTGTTACTCAATAAAGCTCATCTCATTCTAAATGATGTATACCAGCATTCTTATTGTAATCAAATTTGTTTGACAATTTTCAAGCTTCAAATACTTATAATATGTTGTTGTGAAATTTGTTTGACAATTGATAGAAAACATTAACTCAACATAAGAAAACCTTGACAAGAGAAGCATTAGATTGATGTAGAATAGCCAAAGGAACAACTGTAATTTTCAAATCAATCTTGATAAAAATACAAGCCATTGCATTTGACAGCCTTACCTTAGCCCAAACAAATGCACAATGATCCCAAAGCGCTGAAAGGCAGTAGACCCACAATCCTCCTGCAGAAGCGACAGAAAAAATGCACCAAATGAGTTCATATCAGAGAGCTGCAAAACAATTAGCGTTTCAAGAACTCAGTAGTGTGTCAGTAATGTTTTATCTTGATGGTTTTGGTAGCTAAATTACTCTTAGACCAGTGATGGATTTTTTAAAAAACCTTATCCGGCAACTTGTCATTGCTAGACAATAGTCCCGCCTTGTGCAAAAATGAATAAGTATAAAGCATTGTAGGAGTTGTTTGAAGAGAAGAAAGTCCAATAAAGATATTTGTCTATATAGTAAAAACAAAGGTGATGATTACAAATTGGATATTGAATATTGTGCTTAGTAAATGTTGTAACATTATCTATTGCACAATGAAAAGGCAGCGAAATAAAACCTGCATAGTTAACATAATTAAAACATAAGTCTTCTAGCATAGAGTTGAAGAGGATATCAATGCAGGAAGCCAGTCTTTGTACTTGTCAAAGATATGAAATCAATTCTTTTGTTCAACTATTGTGTGTCACCATGAATGTGCTAAATATTTGCACTGGTTATTGCAAAATGAGTTAGCAAAGATATAGCTTATGCAATGCGAATTGAATGTACACAGAGGATGAAAACCATGCATGATTTCAATACAGTTCAGATCAACATAACCAATGTAGTCATTTTTAAAGATCTTAAAATAGCGGTGCAGAGTTATGGATGGGAACATTTAGATATAATTTAAATTATTGACAAGTTTTATTTTTCTTAACATTAAGAAAGAAAATTCACTATTCTGGGTTTGGCAGGGGAGGCGAGTGCAGTTAGTCGAAAGCAAAGTTTCAAGAGAAGAGTGATGAATGTATTCAGGGTTTGTTGGAGCTTTTTAATTTCAAGTTAATTATCTAGATTAATGGTTATTATTAGTTTCTTCTATTTTTTTTTCAAAGAATTTCCTTTTCATTCTGAGAGTTTTCTTCTAGCGGCATGTTTTTCTAATTTAAGAGGTCTTTGTATTGTTAATTTGTTGATGTAATTATTGGTTATAGTCTTAATATTGTTGGCAGTGTAATAATTTTTTGATTGTTTCTTGGATTGAAATAATATTTTTGAACAAGTCAGTATTTAAAAATTTAAATCTTTTTAAAAAATCATTTTTAATTTTAATTCTAACAACAAAAAAAAATTAAATGTATGTTGCTAACAATTTATAAGATATGAACTACCTCTTCCAGGAAGAATAGAAGCTCTTACATAATTCATCCACACATCCAATTTCTTCAAAAAAAATATTCAGACTCGCTATATATATATATATATATATATATATATATATATATATATATATATATATATATATATATATATATATATATATATATATATATATATATATATATATATATATATATATATATATATATATATATATATATATATATATATATATATATATATATATATATATATACTCCAGCTCTTACAATATTCAAACACCTCTTTTATTTTATAATTAGAAACTTTTAGTCAAAGATCACAACTTTGGCAACGAGTCATGAACAGACTTCCATCCACATAAGTCATCCCCCAACTTTCCACAGTAGTAGAAGATTGAATTATACTATTTTCATAATGATAGATTCTAGTGTTTTCAAGTTATAATTTTCATTCTATAATATTGTTGTTAACATTCACTTCAGGTGCAAAGTAACTTTAATTTAGGTATGGGTTTTACATGTAAATAACACTATGAAGATTCATTATAAGAATGGAAGTCTTCAATTAGTTCTACCAACAAAGATATAATGAGATCACAACTGAATTCAGCTTTTCCTGAACTCTAGTGGTGGTTTTTCAACTGAAAATAGCCCTAAATCATGCTCGTGCAGCTAAAAGGGGGAAATTTTAAATGGTGCAGGTGAACCAAGTTTTCCAAACAAAAATGGCCTTCCAAATAGGGCTACAAATTCACCAAATACTTGCGAGACTCATGAAGTCCGTATACAATTCTACGCTGGCAAGACCTCAAGACTTGTTTCTAGGTACTAGCAAATTTGTCCAAACTGGCAGAGTCTAGAAAAATCAACTGGCAAAGGTCACATGAAAAGCTCATTTTTTTAAAAGAAAGAAGTTTAAAAAGAAATAAAATTGAGTGCCAATTATTGTTGAGGTTTGTAGCAAACCATAGTGCATTTAAAGGAAACTATATTGAATTTAGAGGAGCCTAGCATCCATTTCAAGAACAAAATATGAAGACGTACATTTCTTTGAATCTTCTCATTTTTCATTGGCATATCTTCTACATTTGTTTTTTTCCCTCCCTCTCTTCTTTCTTGATCCATTATTATTTTTTTCTAATTTAATTTATATTTTTTAATCTATAGAACCTTGAATGTAAACTAATTTTTTCCTTGTAGAAGCTACTACTAGAAATAGATATGATTTCCTTGCATGGCTCCAAAAAAATTAATAAGTATAGAATAAAGGGGGAATAGAAACATATTTTTTAAAACACAAGTATATTCAGAAACTATGGTGTCATCAGAGAAGTGATTTTCAACTGATTATCACAAACTGTTTCTTAAAGAATCTCACAACTGATGCATATTCCTAACGAAGGCTAGCTTAAACAGTAATCTACAACGATGTTTCTAGACAAGTTTGGCAAATATGTACCTTTCAAGTTTCAAGTTAGAGATTTCTGACATTTCGTCAACTACTAAAAAATTAACAACAAAAATTCTTGCCATGAAAGAAGAGGGGAAACACAATACTTACAAATAAAATGTTGGCGTTGAAGCAAGTTGATGAAGAACTAGCTCATCTGCAAGAATCAAAAGTGAATCAAATTGATAACTACAATTATTATTAAAACACTGACCATGTTTCGAGTAGAAGTGATTAATGGCAGTATTTAGAATTTAATGAAGTAAATTCTATTGCATCCACCAAATCTTCATAGACCTGTATAGCCTATTTTGAATAAAACTAATGACAAATATGTAGACCTCGAGACAGAACAAAAGAAAGGAAAAGAGCTTGAAAAAAAACCTAGTGACTTGTTCCAGTTTATTTTTATAGTAATCAGGAGAATGAATATTCTACTGTTATTTTCCCCTAAGGCCACATGTAAATTTGGAATCAAACCTCTAATAAATACCCTATCAACTTTGTTTCCAAGGATTTGACATAATAAGTATGAACTATATTATCCAATATTATTGACCCCTTGGATTTACAATTAATGGAAATGACAATGCTTGGAGGAGACCATTCTAACTACAGCAAACTGGAAGCATAACGATGAGGTTTCATGGCATGTAGAATCTGCACTTTAAGATTTGACAAACTCAAACAATAGTGTCCTACCTTACATGCATATAAAATTGTGAATATGGGAAAACAAATTATTAATTTTGAAATCAAAATATAAGAATTACCTTTTTTGGAAACAAAAAGTGCCTACAATCCGGAAGAAATAAAAGACTAAAAAATATTATTCTAAAAGGATGTTAGCAACACTTCTATGTATTTTTTCATAAAAAATAGAGACATAGAAGATTAATAAATAACGCAATAACATGGCACCCTAAATCTGGATTTTTAATATTTTTTAAATCACCAGTTTTTGACCAAAAGATATTTGGCTGCCAATATAAAATAAATCAAATCAGTGTTAGTTATAGTTTGGTCTTGTAAAATATAAACATTACCTGTTATTTTATCTATTGATTGTAAAGTTTTAATAGTCAGCCAGAGTTACATTCTGAATCCTTTTGTAGTCATCCAGGAGTTCATTTCTTTGGCATGTTTATCTGTATAATTGGCAAACACACAAAATGGCATTCACAAATTATTTTGGGTCAAAAAGATTTAGTGACTTTTTTGAGATCCATAGAGAACAAAATTCTATTACATTCACCGCTTTCTCCTTTCATTACAACCTTCAATCTACTTGTATGCCTTTCTCCTTTATCAAGGCCAAAAGAAAATTATTTTGTCATGAATGCGATATAGCTATGTACTAAATATAATATGATTAAATGGTGCTATATCTAGAGGTCTTTGGGATGCACTTGATGTTGATTATAGCTTGAGGCTGGCATCGATGCCTTCAAGAATTAGTTATTGAAAGAAACTTATGAACTCATTACGAAGGATACAAATGTGTACAAGGAGCACTCCTTGGTGAGTAGAAGGAGTTGTAGTCTAGGTTTCTTGATACTGGAATTCAGATGTGTGAATAGTGGAGGATAACAATTTTAGTAACTATGACATCTGCTATTTATGCAATTCTTAATAAATTTACAGAATTCTGTTAACCCAAACTGTAATGTAATTTACCCTTTTACATCTCTTTCTATAACAGACTGTAAACAATTTAGGTTAAATTATGGCAATAGAATAATTCATGAAGAACGAGAAAACTCTGTGGATAGAGTAATTTATCTAGGAAGCTATATTTTATATAACAAAGCAATGGTGCATACCAAAGGGGTCTACGAGGGAAACCTATAAATAAAAAAGAATAGAACAAGTTTAAGTGGGTATAAATTGGAGTTCTAAAAATGTTGGAATGGTGAAACGAAGAGTATTTTTTTCTTTGAATAAGTAGAATAGTATTGAAGTTAAGAGTACTTTTTAATTAAGAGTAGGATATGAGAATAAGTTCCAAGACATATCTGATAGATATATCTTTATTAATGAGAGGACAATGGACTATTCCCATACTAATTTCAAGAGAGAAAGAACATTGTCAATGAGGAAATTGAAAACTAACATGGAAATGTTTGATGAATTTGTCCAACAAACTAATGTATGACCACAGCTGGCAAAAGGCTTCCTAAAAAATGGTAACAATCTCTTACATACCATCATCCACTCAACACACTCTTCATTTGCAATGGAAACGCCAAGTAAATGATGGCATAAATGTAGTATCGGTATTTCTCTACCATGTCAGCGTCATGATTTTATCAGAGATTTTTTAAGCGCAGCTCACTTTTGTTCAATGCATAGACCTTACAAAACTAAGTTTTGCTCAAATTAAAGTTGTGCAAGTATTTATGTGCATTCTGGGTCTTGGGTTTTTGCCCACCACTCACATTGATGTGCAAACCCAGAAGATTTATAGGCATGTCTATTTCTATATATTAGATTTGTTTTTCTTGCTGTGACTTTGGCTCGCGAGGTACAGTTTTCTAGCACTCTGCAAGTCACAAGCTCTACTTCAAGGAATCCCAATTCTCGAGGTTTTATGTTTGTTAATAACCTAAAGGCTGTTGCGTCAGATCTTTGTTAAGGAAGGGGAATTTTAGATTTATGTTCAATTTCTTTTGTATCTTCGTTTGATTTGGTACAATTGTTTTAATTTTTTTTTGTCTAAGGCCTATGTAATATGTATGTGGTTTGCAGGTTGTGTGTCCACAGAAATGGAGAATAATAGGGAAACATGTAGGTTGTCAGAGCAAAAGAACTGCCTTTTGCGTTGACAGGTTCAGCTGCTATCGGTCTAGATTCAGTTGGGCCTGTCTATGCCGTTGGTGCGGGGGCGGTTTCTCCAGGCCAGTCTCCCAGTTGCAGCAGAGCGTCTGTGGATGCTCTTAGCTGCGTGGATGCTATGGTTATTTGACTGAAGCACACAATATAAAATCATTCCACAGCAACTAGACCTACTTATAACACTAGCCGTTTCAAGCACCCAATTCTAATGCAAAAGTGCAGCACAAAGATAAATTTAATGGAATTAGAAGTGAGTACTGTGGAAGTCATGCATGCGAAATGTGAGGTCCTGTCTAGAAGTGTTATCTCAGTATTTCACTCAGCATGGTCAACCTCGGGTTCAAAGAACCCATCATGGTCAAGCTCGGGTTCAAAGAACCCGTTTGCATTGACTAGCACAGTCTCGGCCGAGGTGTAGCAGTGTTATAAAAAGCTCCTTGAGGAGACACTCCTGTGAGAGAAAAATTTGGAGGAATTTGAGTTCCAATTAGAGATTGACACTCGTGATCAACATACAAATTTTCGTCAACAATATTAGATCTTTGGTTTTCGCAATGTTGATTCTACCAATTTATGCTGAAAAAAAGTTACAAAGATATTTATCAGCTAGTTCCATGAAAAAATATAAATCAAATTCAACAATCCTTGCAAGCTTAGCATTGTTTCTTACAAAATATTAGTGGGTGCAAGGAGTGTGGACTCAAAAACAAATTTTACCAAGAGTTTGAACAAATTTTACCAGGAGTTTGAACAAATTTTACAAATTTTACCTTGATCTCAACTCTCCTTGCCACTACAAAAGTTGCAGTCTCGAACAGGTTAACTGTCTGAGCAGATGATAAAATGCAGAATCGCGTTCAGGTTAACTCTCTGAGCAGATGATAAAATGCAGAACGTAGGTCACAATACCCAGGGTACATATTAATAACAACTCAGAACCGACGGTAATAACAGTTGGAAATATTTAATTTTCACCGTCCGAATTGTACAAAGCCATGTGAATTGACAAAACAGCTGGCGTTCATTTTTATTAGCAATTACTCTTTAAAATTATTTTTACCCCCACAAAAAATAGTCTACTCCAATCAGAAAATTTAGATTTTGTATTTTTCAAGAAAATATAAATTAAGCGCTCAAAACATTGCAGAAAACTTTAGAAACAAATTTAAATATTTGAAAAAGCAATGCAAACTAATACCAGATATTTGACCTGAAAACATAAGTCTCTGCCTATAAATAGGCAAGGACTAATAAACACCTATTCATCAAAATATAAAATGTAAAGCAACATCATCCTTTTTAGTGCATTCTAGCATTTTATTCATATAACTAATTTTAAAACATATAAATAAAAATAGCATTTTTGGCACCTTCTAGAATAATCTAGAAGTCAACTAAAATGACTAAATATTAAAATTAGATGTTAATTGTAAATATATTCCAATGTTTAGCCCCTCTATTATACACATGGTCAAATCTAGGAGTTTCTATAGTCAAAATTGCCAACTTAGAGGGGAATTGATATAATCAATCTGCATTTAATATCCAACAACTTAGATTTAACGTGTGCCATCTGAATATTTCAATCTATGTTTGCTTATATATTGGCCTGTATGGATAGCCATTTTTCAAAGTATCCTTACCCTGTTTATGCTTGTAATTTTGAGTTTGCTAATTTTGCTAAGTTATCAATATAAACAAATATTGTTTAATTAATAATCTTCTTGCCCTAACCCCTGATATTTTAATATTTATTTCCTCTTGTTTGAGTTGCAGGGAGGCCGAACAAAAGAGGTGGTGCTCGTAGGTGAAGCGGCAGTGGTGGCGAGGGTTTCACGCCGCGGTGGTGGCCTCCGGAGGCGACACACGCGGAAAGGGCCGAGCGGCGGCCGAACAGCGGTGGCGAGAGGGTTTGGGCGCGGTGGTGACCACAGAGGGCGGCGCCACCGATCCACGGAGGAGGAAAAGCGGGGGTCTGCATGCCGGGTCCGCACGATGACTCCGTTGTGCTCGCGCGCTGTGCTTCGCACAGCGCGGCCGCTGTGTGTAGCACGGGGGCCGTGGGCTGGGGTTAGGGCTTTGCCCGCCCCACCTACAAATAATTAAATTTTATTTTTCTTTAAAAATTTAATTTTTTTTTTAAAACAAAAATATTATATATATATATATATATAAAATATCAATTTATCAATTATAAAAAAATGAATATATATATATATATATATATATATATATATATAAAACTATAATTATATATTATATAATTATATCCATTATATATAATTATATTCATTATATTATAATTATATCCATTATATATATATGCCTTCTTTAAGTATTTGCAAATGTGTACTATTTAAAATATATGATAAAATTGGAAGAAATTCTTTATATCGAAATAATTGATCTAAGTATGAACATGATAAAACTAGCATAATCAAATGATATGCATTTATATGCTAATCAATTTTAAGTTGAATCTAATTTAGATCACTATATATTTCTTTGAATTAATCATTTAACTCTAATTATTTGGCCATTAATTTTATCTTCATTTGAATCCCTTTAAGTTGATTAACCAATCTAATTTCTTGTACTAAATTGAATGTGAATAGAAACATAATTTAGCATTCAATTTAATTAATTGAGGTTCCACTTAGTAATTGCAATATAAGTTTCATTTAAATTAGTCTATAAGCAATGTAAACTTCATATTGAAATTACTTCAACCTAAGATTTAATACAATTTTCTCATAAATGGAATAAATAACTTTTCTTGCCACAATTATATCCATTAAGTAATGAAGCTTTTGCTAATACTTGCATAATCAAAGAATAGATTCAATGTAACAATATACACAATACATGTTTATAAAAACTGACTTTCACAATGGCTTTACGACACACAACTCATCCGATTACATACACAGAGAAGGACAACTTTCCTTCATTATAATTTAACAAAAGGTACATAGGATCCACATTTGGAGATCAATTCCATCACTTTGGCAAGACTTCCACATAAAGGAATGATACAATAAAACTTGTTTGAGCAATTGAATTTTACAAGGCTAATACACAATGCCACTGAATACATCATTTAAGGAAGAACATCATGCTTCCATACAATTACATAAGTTCACACTTGGAACAACAACATGAAGACCGATTCTTCACAATAGCCAAGCTCCCAAGAGCATCTTCAAAACCTGTCAAGAAAATCATTTAGGTTGACCATGGAGGCTCACCTCCCAACCTAGGCCTTAACAAGGCCACCCCTGAGCTAGGGGTTTCAGAAACCAACGGGTGACATACATTCATACATGAAAACAAACATATAGTGTACAATAAAATTCTCATCCAAGGCTTACTTGGTCACTAAAAATAGGACCTGATAACATTAGTGTGTAGAGGGCATAACACAAGTGGAGAATCGAATCTGATAAATACCAAGTGAGGAATAGGCCATAATGCACCTCATTCCATCATAACCAAGGTATGTAGAATAGACCATACTATGGCTCTCATTCTCCCATATCCAACTAAGTAGAACAGCCCACACATGGACTCATTCTATCAATACTCCTTATAACCCCGCAGATTGGTGACATGGAGCCCATAACATCCATGCCTCATCCTTCCCATACCAGGGAGACCCTCATACACTTGGAAATCCAACTTCCTACACCCTATCAAGGTTACTCTTCCCTCCCAAGGGTGAGTGGGCCTTGATTCCCTCAAAAATCATAAGCACAAATAAAACACAAGACACACATTTATACTTAGAATCACATGGAGATGATATTCATACATTACAACATAGATTCTTTGTACATGGAAATAACTAGATTATAGTGGGTTCAAGAAGTCCAACCTTAAGTCCTAAGCTTAAGTTGAAATGAAGATGTTGTAGGAGCTTCCTCTCTAAGCCTTTCCCTTCTCCAACTATCTCCTTCCAAAGCTAGGTGTCTCTCTCCTCTCCAAAGTATTTCCAAGAGAGTAACTTTACTCTTCCAATGTGTGTGTAAGTGAGAACCTCTACCCCCCCCCCCCCCCCTTAAATAGGCTCAAGGTTACAAAATAACTGGTTCAAGTTCCTATGTGAAAACTCCTGAACTTTCCTAACGGTGTATGAATCACATGGGTGGCTAAAATTTGTTGCCTAACTTCACCCACCCCTACAATCTCGAATTTGGGCTAAGAGGCTAATTTAAAAGGTGTCAAAATGAGTGTTGGGATTTCTTTTGGTCAAATTTTTACCCTAGACCCTAAGCATATCAAGGGGGGTGGCTAAGTTAGGTCCTATCTACCCCCTAGAAGCTTCCGGGACCCTCTAAAATCCCACTAAAAGTTTCCATCCGAATTTCCCACATTATAATCACATTTACTAGTCATGCCAACTCACAAACACTTTGGTGTCAAGTGACACTATACAAAAATACATTTGGCATAACTTTATCACATTTACAAAACAATTTAAATACAACCATGCAAATGCACTTTCATGAAACAAAATGCATTACAACAAGATCCATGTCTCTTTATAGATAGGATCTTGGCATTACAGTGAGTACATAAGTTAGTTTCTGAAACCCTGAATTTAGTACCATGGTCAACTTCCTGCACACTTAATTGCACACATCACTACGTCCAATAAATCAACATGTACATAATGAAATACATAATGTAAAACACAAACCATTCACATCATATACTTTCATCAGTATCTGCATCTAGTTTAATCACATAAACTAATCTTTTATTCATTTGCATTCCTGAACATGCTAACATGTATATCCATCACAATACATCATATAACTCAATTATGTAAATAAACTGCATAATAACATATGGTTCTACCTGAGTAGATATTCATCAAATCATAATATATGATAACATGATATGAGATCCTCAAAATAACATATGTTTTAAAATGTCTAATAGTCTCAAATAGTATCAACTGAATCATAAATAGTAACTATAGTGCTAATGCTAAGATAAGCTGAGGTAGGCCTCACACATTTTATGCCACACCTAACTGTCTGTTTCATGTCCTTTCTTCACAGTCTCCTTAGCACGGTTACTGTCTACTTATGCAATTAGATTTTTTAGTGCATTGGACTAAACGGTTTAATTTTTTTCTGATCTAATTCACCTTTCACGTACTTTATTGCACGTCTCATCATCAATCAAAAGAAACAACCCGTGTCCTTTCTTGTCGAGGATCCCATGGTCTCGTTTATGCCTTTTTATGTGGTTTTATGTATGTCACAATGTCAAAATTATGTACGATGGTGCATTCTTTCAGGAGGATAGCCGCATCCTGAATGATTCATGTATCATATGCAGATAATTTCAAAATTTTAGTAAGTGTATCTTATAATTACTGTATTTATTCTGTATTTTTTTATAAATTAAAAATAAAAAACAATTTTATTTTGATTTTCACTTATTAGTCCACAATATATATGATGCATTCTAATTTTTAAATAAACATCTCCAACTCAAATGAAATTAGCCTTGGTAATCTAGTGACTTCCCACTGTCTTTTTAATTAATAGGCAACAAAAAGAAGAAACCATGGTGAAACAATTCAAATTTTTTTACTATTAGTAGGTCCATTTTCATAGTAGTTAGGGGTGACCTATCAATTATCATGGAGCAATTTTCCTTTTAAAAAAAAGCTTAATAATAAAGGGTCTTCATGAAGTAATTTTGGATATTTAATATAGGGGCACGATCTTGATCTCATCTCTTAATATGTCCACCAAAACTTGCTCTGTGGTAAGCTCATTTGGACCTCTTCAACTTCACCAATAGACCAAGAGCCCATTGACAAAATTCTGATTTTAGTCTTCAAAGTTATGTCTTTTTATATTTTAATAATTTAAATTATGAAATGTTATATATAATTAATTATAAGATATGTGAATTATGTAAGAGCTTTTTACATCAAATTTCAAATCACATTGTATGATCGATTATTTGTATTTTATTTACTAAAATAAATAATTAATTATTATTTTATTCACTACATGAAATAAAAGTTAATTTTATGTATAAATATCTAATTTTAATATATTTTTACTTAATTTTGTATTTTTTATAAGAGATCATTTTAATATTTAGACAAATTAAGTAACATAATTTTTTGTGAAGTTTAGTTTCTTGGTATACTATTTATTTGTCCCTAACTTACTCCATCCTTATGATTGAACATGTCCCTCTAAATTCATCTCATCCACTTATTTATCATATTTATGCTCATATGTATTCCTACACACATATTATCCATTTTGATTCAACGTCTTTAAAGTTCTAGGACTAGTTTATGTTTGTGGGACAATCGTATAGTTGTAGAGTCATCTTTTCCAAATTCAAATTTCTAATTTTGTTTATCTTCATATACAAATTTCTAAATGCGTTGCTACATCTTTATATTTAACAAGATAGTGCACTCATTTAAAAAAGAAGAAAAGATAACCAATGAATCTCACATTGAGAGAAACCTTCACAAATCATTCAATTCATGAACTAAAACTAATTTATATCCACACAAGCATTCCTAGGAGCATATGCATGATTGAAGAGTGTTATTCTTGAGCATTTGTACATATTTTGTTGATTGAAATAGAGAACATGTTCCCTATAATATATTTGGTAACCTTATTAGTACTCTATTTTGTTATTTCATATTTTACCTTTTATAATCAATTTGATAAACTCTAAATGGAATAGACATTGTTTGATTGTGCTTGTCGATGTTGTTTCTACTTGATTGTTCATTTCATTTCTTATTCAAATGCCCTGGTTAAAACAATCAAAATTAAAGTATGAAAACTATTAGTCTCAACAATTTGATCTTTGGGGAATTTACTCCAAGTATAATTTTGTTGAAGTTTCAACATTTTTAGAACATCCATGTTAGAATGTATTTCCTATTATAATATCCATGCTGGGATGTCTTTTGTATCACTAGCATAAACCAAAACTTCTACTTAAATAATCAACCATTAACACTATCTACCATATAACTTATTAAGTAAACAAAGAATTGAAATAATAATACATTAACACCAAGGTTAAAAATGGAAAACCCATTTTCAGAAAAACCATAGTGAGCACTTCCTCAAAAAGATAAATCAATGATATAAAGTTTGATTACAAAGATAGTAGGGCTCACTACTTTAGACTTGCAACCAAAAGGCTCACTGCCAATACAACACTGGATATAGATAGGAGATCACTCCTTCAGACTTGTAACCAAAAGCCTCACTGCCAATACAACACTGGATATAGATAGGAGATCACTGCTTCAAACTTGCAATAAAGGCTCACTACAAGAGTAATAAGATACAAAAAATAATTTCAGCCCCTCCATACTCATTCTTGTTGCCTCAGCAACAATCTCCTCAGTGACCTCCATATACTGACTACCAACTAAAACTTTCCCATTCTTCCAGGTTTTAAAGAATTGCTTAGACACAATAGGTTTTTTACCATGCAACCTCTCCATGAAACCTTCCATGCCCCCTTTCATCATAATCCCCCATAACTCCTTACTTTGTTTCCATTCCTTGCAATTCACGGGCTCAAACCTTTTCTTGCTACAACCCATTTCACCTCTCTATTTTTCCCTCGCAATATCTTTGGAAAAACCTTGCTTTCTATTTTGAACAATGCCCTCTTCAATATACTTCTCAAACAACACCCATAATTTGTGCAAAATAAAGATCCTAGTCACATCATAGTCCCTCACATAGAAAATGGAATAATTAAAGATCACCTTGCATTCAAAAAACTCTTCATTAAAAAGACAAGTTAAAACTCATTTTGCCTGCTTCGTAATCAGTCATTATCAATTAATGATTTCACCTCAAAAGGAAAATCACCAATGTTATCCCATTTCATAAGAAAATCCACCTTACAAGCAACATTGGCTTCCCAGTCGAAAACAACATTAGTCTCCCTATAGTTATGCGTGATGACACATTCCTCAAAAGAGTTGATTAGGTTTTTATCCTTATTCATAATATTATATATAGTCCATGAAGGGATAAAATAATTAGTTAAACATCATATAACGTTTAAAGAGTCACCTTCAAGCTATAGTTTTTAAACTTTTTCTCCTTTGCAAGAACTAAGCCTTGGAAAGTAGCATTCGCCTCCGCAACATGATTAGATTGGACACCTATAGGTATAAATATCACCCCTTTACAAAGATCATTCTCATCTCTGATAACAACACCACATCCAGCCACCCCCAGATTCCCTTTTGATGCCCCATCAAAGTTAACCTTCATCCATCCATGGGGAGGGCAATCCCATCTCGCTTCATTCCTCAATGAATCCTTCTTGCACTTATTCATTTTACCTTTAATCTTCCAATTCTCAAAAAGAGTAATATCCCCTTCCTCTTTATGTTCAATCGAATTACCCTTCAAGTATAAATTCTCCATCACATCTCTTTTGATCTTGTGAAAGACCACCTTTTCATTAGAGGCCTTATTCCTGAAAACTCTATCATTTCTTTCTTTCCAAACACCCCAGCAAATATAGGGTGATATAAATTTCCAACCAAAAGCCACAATATCATTCTTAGAAGGAGGTGGCCAAGAAGTAAAAAAGGCTCTGTAAGTCCTCTGGGAATATCCAGTCCACATTAAGAAGCTTCAAGCATTTATCCCAAATCTTACCCACATAGGGGCAATGGATGATCATATGGTTAATAGATTCCTCATCCTGTTTGCATAAGTAACACATGTTGGTCATAGTCATTCCCCTTCTTCTCAAATTGTCAATAGTAAGGATCTTTTTTTGGAGCATGATCCAAAATAAGACATTGACTTTAGGAATCAAGCCCTTAATCCAAGCATTAGCCCAATAAGGCACATGTAATTCTCATAGTCTTGATGGTACAAAGAAGAAATAGAAAAATTACTGTTAGAGTTATACTTCTAAATAAGATAGTCTTCTTCCTCAATCAGAGTCACATAGTTCAAAATTTTGTTGAGATTCCCGAGGGACTGATCATTAACAGTAAAGTCAATCCAATGATCTCTCTCCCAATCTTTAGCCACTTTATGTCCAAACCTCAATTTGCATTGGACCTCAAATACTTTCCAATCAGGGTTCTCATTCAAAGGATGGTCCATCAACCATTCTTCATCCCAAAAGTGAACAATCCTTCCATTCCCAACTTTCCATTTAACTCCCTTCCTTATTATCTCTTTATTACTCAAGACATTTATCCAAATAAAGGACCCACCAGGGCTAGCAACAGTACTAAGAAACTTTGCATAGTAGGACACTCCTTATTGTACTTATTCTTCCATAGAGCTGTCCATTCCCCCTTAGAATTGTAATATCTCCATATAAGCTTGGCAATAAGATGATCATTCAAGCTTTTGATTCTACGCAATCCTAATCCCCCTTTCCTAACCAGTCTAAAAACCTTCTCGCAAGCTATAAGAGCAATCCTTTT
The DNA here is from genome assembly GCA_027943335.1 of Chamaecyparis obtusa. Classification (NCBI taxonomy): domain Eukaryota; kingdom Viridiplantae; phylum Streptophyta; class Pinopsida; order Cupressales; family Cupressaceae; genus Chamaecyparis; species Chamaecyparis obtusa. Next base: position 461,732 of record BSBK01001760.1, on the reverse strand, counting down.
CTTCTTCTCCAAACTGGTCCACAAGAAAGTTTTTTGGATTTTTTCAATAGCCTCACCATACTTTCTGGGATTTTTGAAGATGTTGAGGGAATAAGGAGGTAAAATTTGCAAAGTAGACCTCAAAAACTGAATCTTACTAGCCCGACTCAACAAAACACCCTTCCATCCCACCAATTTGCTATGAAATTTGTCAACCAAAGAGCTCCAAAAAGGGCCCGAAGGCTCTAAATAAAGAGGGAGAACCAAATAGGATCCAAGTAAAGACTCCATCTCACACCCCAAAATATTCTTAATTTATAATTGTCTTTATTCGGGGACATTAAAAAAGAACACAAAACATTTCCCCCAGTTAGTGAGTTGCCCATAAGCTATCCCATAGCTATCGAAGGCCTTCTTAATGTTTTTATCATTTTTAACAGAGACTTCCCCCATCACCATAGAGTCATCAACAAATTACTGGTGAGAATAAGCCTGATTAGCCGAGGAGGGATATAGTCCCTTGAAGTCACCTTTCTGAACCATATTGTCAATGAATCTTCCCAAGCATTTTTCCATGATAACAAAAGGACAGGAGATAAAGGATCACCCTGCCTCAATCCTATAGAGGATTTAAAAAAAGGAGTGGGAGACCCATTAACCAAAACAAAGAAGGTAGCCAAGGAGATGAGTTGATGAATAATTTCTATACTTCTATTATTAATACCAAAGGCCTAAAGCACATACCTCAAAAAGACCCAGTCCACCCTGTCATAAGCTTTGGACAAATCTAGTTTCAAAATAAATCCCTCCTTTTTGGATATAACAAGAGAATGAACATTTTCATGAACATAAATTATGGAATCCAAAATTTTCCTGCTAGGGACAAATCCATCTTCCTGCCAAGAAATAATAGAGGGTGAAATAGAAGGAATCCTAGTGGTCAACACTTTAGAAATAATCTTGTAGGAAGAGTTAACCTTAAGTTCCACTTTGGATAGCTTGGATCTTAAGGATAGATAGGTTCAAATCTCTTCAACTACCTTGTATGCCTTTTCTAATACATTGATCACAAGTTGTCTTGTTATGGTTTTAAGTCTTAATGGTGAATATGATAAATTTCATGGGATATGATACACAAGAGGAAGAGGGGTCCTTTAAAAATAGTTTTGAGCCCTCGTAATGTGTACTTTTATTCATATTTTAGGGAAGAAAATAGAGAAATATCTAATTAATTAATTATCTATTCTTAGTGATGAGTCAAGTTTATAGGGTGTTTTGTTTATGATTTTCTAAGTATAGACTTGAATATCTTATAGCTTTTTTATAAACATGATACAGTCTTTTATGTTTATAAGTTTTAATTATATGACTATTTGATACTTATGAAACTTAAAGACAATACTGAATATATATCTAGATTAATGAATATCATGGTAAATCTGGTATATTTCTTCTCTAGCTTTAATGGGTAGACCTCCTGCAGTTGTGTGACAAGGCTACATTAAAATAAGGAAAACTTATTATGATCTATGCTTTGGATTCATGTTTTGGATTTTGTTGTGTTAACCTTTTGCAAGAAGAATGAATCAAGCAAGGAGTGTGAACTAAAAAGGATGAGTGGTCTTTCAAGGCGGATGACTGTTTCAGAGTTCACTATAGCTCCACTCCTTCCATCACTTTGTGGTTGCTGATTTGGTCCAAGACAATCTAGTTGTCGGGCGTTCCTATATTTATAAAGCATTGAATGTGGCTTATCTTCTTGCATAAATGATGTTGTCGCTCCTGAACTAAAAGTTGTTATACTATGTAATGGAAGACCTAGTTTATAGGCATTCTATTTTTCCTAGTTTCCTTTAAATAAGCTGGAACTTATGTTTCGAGGGGAGTTAGATGTTTTTTGAGAAATTCATGTCGTAATCGAGCAATAGAGTAAAGCATTTTGATATTCTATCTTGTATCCATGTTTTATTGAATGAATATATGACAGTTCTTCATTTCAATCTCTGAGTTATAATTCATTCATACTTCTATGGAGGCCCACATAGGAGATGAATTCTCTGTTCATGCTTAAGTAAAATTCAGTTTAGTTTAGTTCAGTTAAAGTTTCCTTTGAGTTATTAAGTACTATTGTTCCTGCAGCCACTGGTAGCAGAACCATTGACTGTATCCTACAGCATAGGTTTATTCCCACAACATTATTTATTTACTGTTATGTTTTTCCTTCAAGATGAGAGTTAATCCATAAGTTTAGTTTCTAGTATGAATTTCTTGTAGCAACTACTTTTACTTTAGTAGTGATGACTATTGAGAAGAACTAAAGCATAAACTTTGTAGTCACTATCTCAAGTTCACGTTCCTGGATTGATACATTAAATGAGTCTAGCATGATGTTCTAAGTAGAAACATGATAAATTTTAGAAATGAATCATTTTTTAAGGGTGTCCAATCCTTGTGTTACTAGGATATTATTCTAACCAGTCATTTTTGGCATCACTTCCGAGGATGGTGTCAATTTAGTTCAAACTAGAAGTCATTAAGTTAGTTTGCATTTTTCTTAATTTTGCATGAATAGGCGTAGGGACCATCTTGGGTGATTCCTACCTAATCTTAACCAAGAAGAACCATTGGAGGTTCTCAATCTAGCACCTGAAGAAACCCAATTAGAAATCCCACAAGAAGAAGAACCATTTGAGAACGTATTTGCTGATGCCTTTGACCAATTGCCTTCACCACTATCATCTGAAGAATCCTACCATCTCAATTCTATTTTTGCTGACCCAGAATATCTAGACAACGTAATGGCTCACCCTACCTTTCCTTTTCCTATTCCTACTTAGCAAGGTAACCAAAATTTGAAGAATATTCCTGCAGCTGTGCTTCCTAAATTCTATTGACTCATCACAGAAGACCCAGAGACCTTCCTCTTTGAGTTTGATGTCCTTTGCCGAAGCTATAACTACACCACTGATGGCCATAAGATTAAGTTGTTTCTTTCCACCTTAAAAGAGGCTGCTCTCATATTGTTTATGAGTTTGGGTGCTAATGTTGTAGCAAACTAGAATGCAATGTGTACTCTATTTCTTGAGAAGTACAAAGATTATTGCAGAGGAGGAGACTTAAAAGGAGATGACATCTTTAAGATGTCATAGAAGGAAGATGAAACCTTGGAAGACTATGTCTCCAGGTTCATGTTTAGCCTGCAGTGTAACACACAACATGAGCTGAATTAAGAATCTCAAAAGCATCCATTTTTTAGGGGTGTGAATGATGGAAGCCTAGAAGCCCTTGACCTCATGGCAGGGGGAGACATTACACAGAAAAATTGGGATGCAATAAAGAATATATGTCTTAAATATTCTAGAGCTACTGTCAAGAAAGGAAGAGGCTTGAGAGTCCTGCCTCACAAGTCTAATGGCAGAGGTGTGTCCAAAATGGAGTTATCCAATCTATTGTCAGACTTCAAGCAAGACATCATTAATGATGTCGCTACTCAGTTGGATACAATGCAAGCAAGGAGAAAGAAAGATGAAGCTGATGCAATGTTGGTAGAGTATTGTCCACATTGTAGGGAGAAGAAAAATAGTTGCTGGTGCAAGTCTGTTGCAAGCCTAGAGTCTCAACCTATGCCTACCGAGTTCAAAGCCATTGATGAGAATGGAGAGGTCCTATACGTTGCCCAGTGAAGGCCATGGGCTCAGAGATCAGGTATCCCCCAAGATCCTCTTCAAAATTTTAATAGTAATAATGCATGGAAAAACCAACAGCATAGTGAATTTAGTGGATATAATAGTTGGCATCAGCCCCAGCAAGGTTGGCAACAACCTCAGCAGGGTTGGCAAAAACCCCAGTAGGGTTGGCAACAACCTCAGCAACCATGGCAACAACCTCAGTAGGAGTGGCAACAACCACACAATTGGTCTAACCAATCAAGCCAGCAAGCTTTGATGCCTCCTCCTACAACCAATACTACTTCCCCTAAATAGACTCAATTGCCTGCTCAGCCTACTCCTAATCCCAACAATGCTAAGCCAACAACGTAGCAGCAGAGCTATGCCATTTCCCTGAATAATATCCATTTAAGATCTGGCACGACTCTTCCTCCTCTATAATAGCCTATTATTACCGAAGTTGAGGATACTTCAGCAAAGCCAACTGAGATACCAATCCAACCTGTTGCTCCTACTACTTCTGTAGCACAAGAACCTCCATTTCCTCATAGGTTGGAGGAGCAAGTTAAGCCGATGGAAAATCAAGCAGTGTTGGATTTGCTTACCTAACTAAAGCAAATGACAATAAAGATTCCTTTGTTAGATGCCATAAAAGAAGTACCTACATATACCAAAGCTATCAAGGAAGCTTTCATAAAGAAGCCTAGAAGAAAGAGAAAAGATCCTAAAACCATTCATGTCCTAGGTCAGTTATCTGATCTCATGTTGGAGAAATTAACAATTCCAAAGTATTCTGATCCTAGTAGCCCTATGGTAACAATCACTATTCAAGGAGTTCAAGGCCACAATGCCCTAGTTGACTTAGGTGCTTCCATAAATGTCATGACCAATGAAGTAATGTCTCAGTTACATATCATCGGTCTAAGGGAAACACCTACCATCCTTCAGCTTGCTGACAGTTCCACCATTACACCTGATGGGATGGTAGAAGATGTTATAGTCACCTTGAATTCTTGGGAATATTCGGTTGACTTTGTTGTCCTTTCCCCAAAGGCTAACATGGGAGGATATCCAATAATTCTAGGTAGGCCTTGGCTGGCTACTGCCGATGCCTTTATAGATTTTCAATTTGGAAAAATGACTATATCAAATGGATTAGAAACTAAAAATCTGACTTTGTATTCCCCAGCTCAACCTCTGTTACAAGATGATGAAATCATCTAGCCGGATTTGGGTGATAATGAACCTAAGGCTAATTCTATTCATCAGTTAATGATGATATCCAAGGAACCTTTTATAGCTTCTAGGGAAGAAGATGAGATCCTTTCCTCCATTATTCTGAATGAGTATGGAGTGGAACCCCAAGAGTGTTCCCAAGGGAAATGTATTCTTAATACTTTGTTACCACCTATTGATGCTCTACAGTATTCAAAAACTTCAAAATTTCTTCACACATTACTACCTCATGAAATGGAGTCTTTCCCAATTGCTCAGCTATCCATGGCAAAAAAGGTCACTAAGATAGAGGTTAGCTCAGGAAGGGAATTAAATGTAAGCAGTTTTTTGACTTCCTCTCAGAGGTCAGATGTCCTGTAGCTTCTTAAGGAACATCAATCAACCTTTGCTTGGGATTATACTGACATGAAAGGCCTAGACCCTAAGCTCTGCACTCACAAAATTTATATCAGCTCTAAATTCAAACCTATTCGCCAACCTCAACATCGGGTAAACCCAGCTCTCAGAGATATAGTCAAGAATGAGTTGCAAAAATTGTTAAATGTTGGCTTCATCTATCCTATTTCAGATAGTCAGTGGGTCTCTCTTCTTGTTATAGTACCTAAGAAAGGAGGGAAGTGGAGATTTTGTGTCGACTATAGGGAGCTTAACACTAGCACTAAAAAGGACCACTTTCCCTTACCATTCATAGACCAAGTCCTTGATAAACTTTCTGGAAATAAATACTTCTCCTTTCTAGATGGATTCAGTGGTTATAATTAGATTCAAATAGCCCCTGAAGACTAGGAGAAAATAACATTCACCTACCCATGGGGCACATTTTCTTATTCAGTGCTACCTTTTGGGTTGTGTAATGCCCCTGCTACCTTCTAGCGAGCTCTGATCAACATATTCTCAGATATCTCTGTTTATTGCATGGAGATTTACATGGACAATTTTACAACATATGGGAATACCTTTGAAGAGGCTAAAGTGAACTTGGAAAAAGTTCTTCTAAGGCGTCTTGAATACAACCTCTCTCTCAATAGTGAAAAGTGCTTCATGATGATGGAAGAAGGGGTTGTCTTAGGACATTTCATATCTTCCAAAGGTATACAAGTGGACCCTGCTAAGATTGAGGTGACTAGTACATTACCTACTCTAGCAAAACAAAAGGATGTACATAGTTTCCTTGGACATGCCAAATATTACAAAAGGTTTATAAAAGATTTCAGTCAACTTGCAGCACCACTGTATAAGTTGCTCAAAAAGGATGATGAATTTTCTTGGAATTCTGCATGTGAGAAGTCTTTCTTGCAGCTGAAAGAAGTCCTCACTACAACACCAGTTTTGAGAGGACCTAACTAGGGCTTACCTTTTAACATTCATACTGATGCCTCAAACTATGCTATAGCTGTTGTCCTTGGCCAAAAGGTAGACTCAGTTGAGCATTCCATTTACTTTATCAGTAAGAACTTGCAAGGAGCTGAGTTTAACTACACTGTCACTGAGAAAGAAATTCTTGTAGTCATCTATGCCCTAAACAAGTTCAAAAACTACATCAATGGGTATGAGATCTATGTGCATGCAGATCATTCTACAATTAAGTATCTCATGAACAAGCCTGCAATCTCTGGCCAATTGGCTCGATGGTTGTTGCTTATGTAGGAGTTCGACATTACCATCATAGATAAACCTGGTAAGGCCAATGTGGTGGTAGATTTTCTTTCTAGGTTGCATGTGCCTGATGATCCTACAACCATTGATGACAACTTTCCTGATGAACATCTTTTCTTGATGACTACCCACAATCCTTGGTATGCTGATATTGCCAATTATCTCACAACTGGTAAGACCCCAGCTCATTTCTGTGCTAAAGAAAGAAGATTGCTAATTGAAAAGAGCTTTAATTATTCATGGATTTTTGGATTCATGTTATACACTGGTCCTGACCAAGTCACTAGAAGATGCATCAAAGAGGATGAAACTTATGATATCCTCAAGGCATGTCATGATGAACCTTGTGGTGGACATTTTGCTGCCAAAAGGACAGTATTGAAAATCTTAACTATAGATTACTATTGGCCCAGTTTACATAAGGATGTTTCTCAGTACACTAAAAAGTGTGACAAATGCCAGCGCATGGGATGCCCCACGAAGATAGATGAAATGCCCCTGTAGCCATAGGTTGTTGTTGCACCATTTGATAAATAGGGGATTGATTTTGTTGGTCCTATTGAGCCATCCTCACAAGGTAAATCCTATATCCTTGTCTACACTGATTATGTTACAAAATGGGCTGAGGCTAAACCTATGAAGCACCCAAGAGATAACAATGTTGCGAAGTTCCTTTATGAATTCATCTTCACTAGATTTGGTGTACCAAGAGAGATTCAGTCTAACCAAGATCCTCAGTTTACTTCTAATCTGATTTCTGCTCTAATGGAGGAATACAACATCTGACATGGTAAATCTTCACCTTATCACCCTCAAGCTAATGGGTAGGTTGAAGTTACCAATCGGGAGTTGGAAACTATTCTCACTAAAATAGTAGCCATCCATAAGAAAGATTTGGCTATTTGACTTCCTGAAGCACTATGGGCTTATCGCACCACATGGAAGTCTACAACTGGTTTTACACTATTTGAGCTTGTTTATGGTCATTCTACAGTCATGCCTATCAAGTTGAACATAAGACACTCAGGACAACTCTTGATCTTGGGATGGATCTCACTAATACACAACAAGAAAGGATACTGAGTTTGAATGGTCTTGATGAGTGGTGTAAATCTGCCTTGCACAACACAGAATTGATACAACATCAGCGCAAGCAATGGCATGACAAGTATGTTAAGGAAAAAAAAATTTATGTTGGTGACTGGGTGCTCCTCTATGACTCCATATCAGCATACTCCTGGCAAATTCCAAACCCGATGGTTAGGACCGTATGAAATTATTGCAGTCTTTCCAAATGGTGCAGTCTAGCTCTCCATAGTGGATCTGGTTCAGTTCAAATTGTTGGTCAATGGTCATCGGTTAAAATTGTATCATAAACTAGCAAGTAAGGAGGAGTTCCTACAAAAATTCTCTTCTACTACTGATGCTGAAGTTCCTACAGCATCTCCTACTGAGCTTTTTGCTCATTTACCTTCCTCCCTCTAGCTGTTCTTATCACTATCATAATAAACACTTTCCTTGTGAAAGTTGATTCCCCATGAAAAAAATTTGCTTCATTTCTAGTCTATCATCCATCCACACCATCAATTATTTCATTCATGGATAGCAACTGCCACCTCACCAGCACTTCCAATTAACACACATTCCAAGGTATGTGATTTTAATTTGTTTTTCCAATATTTTATTTTGTATGCCTTGTTACCGCTGCAAGTGTGGGACCACTTGCAATATTTTTGCTGGGGGGGAAGTTATATTAGTTTTGTCATTATGTTTATGCAATCTTTTATTTATTCTTTTCCCTTGTCATACCTACATTTTTTGCCAATGATTAGACATTTTTGAAAATTATTTTTCTACGTGTTATTTTTCGCACGTATAAAACAAAGGTGGAAAGATATGTTAAGTACGAGTCCTGTGGGAAGTACTTATGAGTAATGATGAAATGATAACATAGATATTTGCATTTATTATACTCATAAGCTCTCATTTCCCGAGCTGCATTACTAGAGTTTTCTAAATTTGAACTCATCTTGCAACCTGTCGTTTCAAGTTTTCTTGTCCAAATTTGTAGTTGTCTGTTATTCTCTCCTGAAACTTTGTTTTGGGTACTCTAGAAATTAAATGATGGGAGGAGACCTGATTCAAAGAGAGCCTACTGTGCATAATATGTTGCTTGAAGACTAGAATTATAGGCCGTATTTTCGAGCAAGGGGATGTACATATTATGTTTAGAAGCTAACTAGCTAGGATGATGAGGTTGTGTTTCAATTTCTCAACTCCTTAAAGAATGGAGTGGCAGTAGTTAAAGGATTGAAGGTTCCATTTTCTCAGACAATTTTGGTAGAGGTTATGGGACTACCATTGGAAAGTGAGGAATTTGTAGAGAATCTTGACCCAACTTCTGCCAGAGATCAGTTTACTCTTCATGCAGACCCAAAACTTGAAGTTAATAAGAAACAAAGTATTGTTAGACTATCTCTTCGTGAGTCATTTCAACAATGTGTGGTTTTTATCATTAGGTATTTTACCTATGAAGGGTGACACTCATTTCTACATGCTGTTCATTTCAAATTCTTAAGTTGTTTACGACATGATAACAGACCTATCAATGTCCCTAGTTTTGTGTTTGGCATTTTGTCAAAACAAGCCATACTAGTTCAAGAGGGTAGATGAAACTCTATCTCTCACCATTGCTTAATCAAACTGGTAGTAGAAAAAGCTTTAAGGGAGCAGTCAGATATTTCCTTGGAGGAATTTCTACTACAAGGGTTTAAGGAGCCTACCCCAGAGCCAATTGGACATAGAGTAGGGTAGAGGGTTAAAATTGCTAAAGGAACTAGAAAAATCTTTATTGAAATTGGACAATGTTCTTAGTCTAGAAAGAAAAAGAAAGCTAAGGTTAGAAGCCCTAATTCCTCTAATTCCCCTAATTCTACCAATTCCTCTACTTCAAGAACAATTCATGAAGAGGAATTGGAGACTCCTACAAAGAAGGCTGAAGTTTCCCCTGCAGTAGAAACAGTTTTCCCAAAGTATAAGAAATGAAAAATTAACCCTAGTACTAGTCGGCAGGCTAAGGCATCTCTTGCAGCCAAGAGCACTTTCAGAAAGAGTAAAGCCCTAGAAAAGGAGGAAATTCCATTAAGGAGAAGTACTAGGTGAAGAACAAAAACAACTGAGGAGATTCCAATTAATGAAGCCCATGTAACTCAAGATTCTGAGTAGAAGGAAGAAGAAAATGAAAACATTAAGCAAGAAGCTGAATTACGGCTTGAAATTTCTTAGCAAGATGAGAAATGGACTGAAGTTATGGAATAGGACACAGTTGAGGAATTTCATGATCTTAAAGTAAAAAAGGTTCCTGATAAGCCAGGAGATGTAGAAGTTATTATAATTGGAGATGACTCCAGCTCAGAAGAGCAGGCCTATGTATTTCAACGGAGAGGACCAGCCTCTAGGAATTTTCAGGGAGATGATTCTAGAAGTGTTGATTCTGATAGTTATATTAGGGAAGTAGATGAACCAGTGTTCTCTCCTATAGCAGAGTCTGCTACAGCAGAAAGGGGTCTTTATGGAGAAACTCCAGATGTTGATATGAACCTTGTCAATAAGGTGGTTGAGAAAATTTTGAATGAAGGGTTAGATACATTAGTTACAATGGCTTAGCAATGCTCTAATATCGAGAAAGCTATGATTATTTGGATGGATCCTTTGAAAAGGACAAGCGCTAACAATGGTAAGTCATCTATTCCTCAAACAACAAATAATTCTAGCCCTAGTTCAATATCAGCTCAATCCAGTTCAACATCTTTGTTAAATGTTATTTTTCTGTTGGCCAAACAATTAAATTTTGAGAGGGAAAATTAGAAATAGAAAAGGAAAGAACTGAATAAAATCATAGACAGTCACTATCAGGAAACACTTGTTTAGGAGGAAAAGGTAGAATAGTTAAGTGTGAAACTTGACAAAATTACATCCTTAATCCCTTACTTAATGGGTTGTAGATCCCCATCACCTGTCTATGCTCTATTTCTTAAAGAATAGCTGTTGAAATATCAAATGACCTACATTATGTAGGATAGGGCTCCCTCATTACAAGAGCCTACCCAGTTTTCCCAAGCTTTTCATAACTCTCCTGCAGCCATCAAGAATTTATTGTGTGAACTTTATCTTCACAATCTTGCAGTTTCAGATGACCGAGTTTGGAATCCCTTACTTTATGTTGGGGATATTCAACTTAGAGCCTTCATGTCCTAGATACAAAATGAAATTAGTTGGAACACTCAAGTAGAAGTATATAGAGATTTCAAGTCAGACCTTCCCCTATTTCTAAGGCCTAAAGCCAAGGATCCTCAAACTCTCTATTATAACTGGTTAAGAATAGCCCCCTCTGAATCAGGTAGTGAGATCATCTATCCAATGAGGAAAGAAGCTTAATACTGAACTACCTGAGGCTAGAAATGTCATTCATTAGCATTGGAACAGTTTATCTGGGGAGATGAGAAAGAGAGAACCACATTCACCTCTCAATTTTGCTATGGCAGCCTAGCATGCTCCTTGGTACATTTCTTTGGGAAGAGAGAGAGAAATTTTTTGAATCCCTTTAACCTTTCAACCTCCATTATTGATGTCTCCATTACTTGTAAATTCAGAAAGTCTAGACAGTTTCAACATGTAGAAGGAAAAGGACAGATAGAAGACACACAAGAAAATAAAAGGGTTCTACTGGAGTTTTGTAGAGGGAGGATCTGGATAAAGAGTAGATGTTGATTATAGAATGACAACTAGGATTAAGAATTTATTTGCTAAGGGACCAGCAAATGGCTAAGTTGGGGGGAATGATGAGTCAAGTTTATAGGGTGTTTTGTTTATGATTTTCTAAGTACATACTTGAATATCTTATAGTTTTTTTATAAACATGATACAGTCTTTTATGTTTATAAGTTTTAATTATATGAATATTTGATACTTATGAAACTTAAAGACAATACTAAATATATATCTAGATTAATGAATATCATGGTAAATCTGGTATATTTCTTCTCTAGCTTTAATGGGTAGACCTCCTATAGTTGTGTGACAAGGCTACATTAAAATAGGGAAAACTTATTACGATCTATGCTTTGGATTCATGTTTTGGATTTTGTTGTGTTAACCTTTTGCAGGAAGAATGAGTCAAGCAAGGAGCATGGACTAAAAAGGATGAGTGGTCTTTCAAGGTGGATGACTATTTCAGAGTTCATTATAGCTCCACTCCTTCCATCACTTTGCGGTTGCTGATTTGGTCCAAGACAATCTAGTTGCTGGGTATTCCTATATTTCTGAAGCATTGAATGTGGCTTATCTTCTTGCATAAATGATGATGTCACTCCTGAACTAAAAGTTGTTATACTATGTAATGGAAGACCTAGTTTATAGGCGTTTTGTTTTTCCTAGTTTCCTTTAAATAAGCTGGAACTTATGTTTCGAGGGGAGTTAGATGTTTTTTGAGAAATTCATGTTGTAATCGAGCAATAGAGTAAAGCATTTTTATATTCTATCTTGTATCCATGTTTTATTGAATGAATATATGACAATTCATTATTTCAATCTTTGAGTTATAATTCATTCATACTTCCGTGGGGGCCCACACGGGAGATGAATTCCCTATTCATGCTTAAGTAAAATTCAGTTTAGTTTAGTTCAGTTAAAGTTTCCTTTGAGTTATTAAGTATTGTTGTTCCTGCAGCCACTGGTAGCAGAACCATTGACTGTATCCTGCAGCATAGGTTTATTCCCATGGCATTATTTATTTACTATTATGTTTTTCCTTAAAGATGAGAGTTAATCCGTAAGTTTAGTTTCTAGTATAAATTTCCTATAGCAACTGCTTTTACTTTAGTAGTGATGACTATTGAGAAGAACTAAAGCATAAACTTTGCAGGCACTATCTCAAGTTCACGTTCCCGGATTGATACATTAAATGAGTCTAGCATGATGTTCTAAGTAGAAACATGATAAATTTCAGCAATGAATCATTGTTTAAGGGTGTCCAATCCTTGTGTTACTAGGATATTATTCTAACCAGTCACTTAGCCCACTTGTTTTTCTTTGTAGCTCATAATTGGTTTGTTGCATTGTTGTAGGTTAATCTCACATAACCTTATTGTATAGTTATTTGATATTGATTTTCATGGTTGATTGCCTCATGATAGTACAAGGGATCAATCTTTGAATGGTTATAACCTTATGTTCTATAAGTCTGATAAAAAAGTAGTTACTAATAAAATTAGTAAAATAAAATTAAAATATGGAACTAATTCCTTGATCCTTGAACATACTTATTTTCTTATTCCTATTTGTGATTTTTTTTGCTATATTTGAAACTATAATTTTTGAAGATATTGGGCCTTTGGGGAACTAATATTGGGCTAGATAAGTATAATGATGTATGTTTAATGATATAGTCAAATATTATTACTCCACAAATTCTCATTTACTTATAGAAATGAACACAACCAATAGTTTTCCACCTAAATTTTCCTAAAAGTGGGAAGAAAAAGGTTGCTCAACAACAAGTCAATTATAAGAATATTGACTTTACATGTGTAAAAATTATTTATTTAATAAGCACTATGTCACTCATGGTTTCAAAAATATATTTTTGAATTGTGATATAACATAAACAATGGCATAACCCGTTTGGTGGATAGGTTCAAAACTACACTGCTTTGTAATCACCCTAGGGGATATACATGGGAATCATGTTTGAAATAGAAGGTCACTAGACATTGCTTCTACTTCACTATCTTCACATGGTCATCCTTTTAATGTTTAAATCAAGGATCCCTCTAAGAGTGAAGTTTTTGTGATTGTGTCTATTGCATCTTGATGATGCATCAGAAAGTGTGATCCAAAACGTTGATGACAAAAAAAATCATACAATCAAATCCAAAAACTTCATTGCAAACAAATTCTAAGATTTAAAAATATTGGAAATCATCTCATCTTTTGAGATGAAGCTTCTAAATGAGATATAATGGCAATAAGGTATGCATCTAAGTCCTTTGATAGGAATTAGATAGAGTTAAAAAAAGATTCCGTTATAGATAAATGTTAAGCATTAAATACCTTTATAATAATCTAAGAAGGGGATAGATAGGAAGCCTTTGGTGGAATTAATAATTTTTTAATTTTTTTTTGTCACCTTTTCATAGGGTTGATACCAAAATATGATTTTAGGTATTTATTGATTTTATTCCCAAAAGATTGGATCCCAAGTTCACAATTTAGTTAAAAAATAAAATAAAAATTAGTTATAAAATTAATAAGATAATAAATTCATATATCAAATGTAATCTATATATATTTATATAAATTTAAAATATGATATATAAATTTACAATCTAATCTATATAAGTTATATCAATTAATATGATTAATTTATGCAATTTAATCTATCTAAAGTAATACACATATGCAATATTATCAATTAATACTCATATGAAATGTTATCAATTGAATGAGGCCTCCCAAGTCAACATAAGGTTGTGTCATTTTTCTCTGTGTAATCGTATAAGGCATTTTTATCAAATTGGTTTCAAAGCTAAAAGGAAATTAGTATTAATATGCAAATTACAGTGTCGTTATAAATTGTAATGGTTATTTTTTATAGGTATAGGGTGAACCCACAATAGTGGGTTACACTTTGTTGCCTGAACGGACATTGAAATCTACATTTTGAAAAAAACTTTTAGATTCGGATGCATATTATCGTTAAACCGTTTGAAATCGAAAGATAAAGTAAATTAGAGTCTTTTAAGATTTTCTGTCTAGATTCCAAATATATTTTTTATTTTTATTTTTGAATTGATTTGAATGGTTTTTTCTTTCTCCCACAAAAACTGGTATGTGGCTGAAAATGTCATTTTCAAAGAGTTACATTATTTTCATAGAGCATAACTTTTTTTCTAAAATAGATATGAATGTAATTATTTTGAATTTAGTTTTTTAACATCCATACAGAGGGCACGCAATTTGTTTGATGACATTATCAATATTATTGCACATTTTATTAATGTTTGAAGTTGACTAAATCGTAATTTTGACATACCTTGACTACATAGCTTATAACTTGTCGTGTATTTGTCCAATTTAATTTTTATTTTTTCAATAGAAAGAGAACTTCAATACCTAGGGCATAGATATTTTTTAGAATTTTTTTCCTCTCATTTACTATTTTTCCATAAGTGTCAAACCTAGAGGTAGACATACGGTGAAATATCTATGTTTAGTAAAACTAAAAATACATAGTCATATTAAACTTATTATTTATTAACATTATAATCATTGGAAATATTTTTCTCAGTAGTACCTTACTATATAGATAGGTTCATCAAATGGATTCATTTGATCTACCAAAAGATAAAGTCGAAGTGATTTTTTTTCAACATTTTAATAGGTGTGAAGGAGACTCCATTGTAGGTATGAATGAGGAGTATAGATGTTATATCAGTGTTTTTCTTATCTAAGAGGCTTTGAGCTAACTATTTGTAATTAATTATTTCAAATGGAACCTATCAAGGCTTAAATCATCATATTTTATTAAAAATGTGTTATTTCAACAAAAATCAGCATGTCTAAAAAGGTGTAGCCCACTATTGTGGGGTCACCCTATATAATTTACCATCTAATTTTGTGCTTATTTTATGGAGTTTCTTAGTACATAATCATATTAGATTTATTATAATTTGAACAAATATAATTTTTTTGGTTTAGGCTATTTACATATTCTTTTCACACCCTAGACTAATTTTGGGTTAAAAAATATCATAATATCATAATCTATTTCTACTCAAATTCTAGATTCTAAATTCATAAAGAAGGAAGCTTTTAGTAAATTGAGATGTTGTTATGTAACATCTACAATATCTAGCAAGCAGATAATAGCACCGTAATGAATATTTTTGTTCACTAAAGAATTACCTAATCTAGCTCAAATTCCCCTTGCATTGCAACCTGTCTACCCACTAGCATGTATGAAAGGAAAAAAAAAGTAATTTCAATCCTTGATGTGCACAAAGCATTAAATAAAACTTCTTGTATGCCACACTTTGTTATGTGATGAAAATAACATCTTATTTTTCACAAAAAAACCAATTGGTCATATGATTTTGAAAATATTATTTTAATGATCAAATAGATCAATAGGGAAGACGATCTAGTAGTTGAGCACCCTAATTTTGTGTTTCTCAAAGTCTTATGTAGAAATTTCAAATCACTCTCAAGTTTTTACAACAACTTACTCAACCAATCCTCTAATTATAACTAATGTTTTAGGGCCGCATCATGAAATATGATGTCACATCAACATGTTTTTTTCCAAGGTGTCTAAAATAGCCCAAAACAAAGGTGAGACCAATCATCATGCAAAAAGGATACCCATACTTATGTAGTTGATATGGCATCACATGATTGGTTTCTTTTTACAACCATGGCTACTTTCATTCAATTATAAGTAGTCATCAAGGCAATAACAACTTTAAAGTCACAACTAGTAATGCAATGTTTTTTTTTATTACAAAAATGGGTGAACCACTGTATATATTAATATTTTTTTTAAAAAGCTGATTCAAAAAAGCTCAACCAGGAAAGAATCAGTAAGAAAACCTGGCATCACACTAGTACATTTCACCTTAAATTTTGACTTAAAATTTGACCATATCATAAAAATGTTTAGCTTGGTCGCATTACAAAGGAAAACTTTTGTTTTTTTAAACTTTTATGTCCGTGTTGGTCTCAATTTCGACCAACGATGTGTTGGTAGAAATTGAGACCAAAACGGGATTAAAAGTAAAAAACAAAACAAAATGAAACTTCATTTGACCACTTCACTTTAGCGCAGGCGAACATGGGTGAAGTTGAATGAGGTACAGTGAATGCTTGCCTTCGATTTGGGGATTTTCAAACAGCAGACCCTTCAAAGTCTGAGTATGTCTTCTAAGGTTCTCGACTGTTACAGTTAATATGATAAATTAGCATTTCCATAAATTCATTCTATATTCATTTTTTTTTCTATTTATAAATTTGGGTCAACTGTTGACAGTCGACTGGCAAGTAATATCATGCTTGTGTGTTTAAACTATTGAGGAATGTAATAACTAACCCGATTGTTGCAGCAATACTTATCATTCTATCTAGAGTTCACCGTCGAGCATGCTAGGGTTTTAAACTAATTTGTTCTTATCAATTCATGAAGCAGTGATTAACTAATACTGCGAGTTGATTATCAATGCATCTATGTTTTGAAACTTAGATCTGTGAACATTGTATTACATTTTGTGTGTACCTCAGCCTCAAACTTTTGACAGTCCGTGCCGGAAGTTCCTTACCAGTTTTTGACATGGAACAATAGCCTTGACTTGCATTTTCCCACTGGCCTTCAATGCCAATGGTGAGAAGCAAGCCAAGGAAATATGTAATAATAATACTAAGCATGCAGAATTTGGGAAACTAGAACGTTGCTTCTAGATTTGATGCCCTAAACTGGGTACAGTCGAATGCTTCGAGCCAAATAGGGAAATGAAAGAAAATGTTGAAACATTGAAATAGTGATTGGAAGTTGGATAACCCATCAAGTTCGGGACTTTGATCATTGACAAGGACAACAATAACAAAATTTAAGTACCCACCATCGAACCAGACCAGTCAACACTAGTCTAGCTTGATCATCTAGATCAAAGTGTCTCTGAGATTGGTTGAAGGTGCCAGATCAAATTTGTTGTTCTGTAGGGTCTAGATAAAATAGAGGAACCTCAGAGATCAGTATCAAAACTTAAGACTGAAATCTTTGAATAAAAGGAACACAGTTGTAGATTGGCTGAAAGTTAAAGAATTCAGAGTATTAGAAATGTTTGTGAATTTAGAGTAACTTGCAAAGTTAACAAACCTGGAACAGAGAACATTAAGGGAATTGATAACAAGAAACTGATCTAACACAATGTGCTGTTGGTAACTAGTTATAAGAGTTGTTTGACAGACTTGCAAATTCCTTGGAGACCAATTATTAAGGGAAACAAGTTTTTTTTTCTCTAAATCTAAAAGACTACAAACTATAGAACTTACCAAACATTAGTGAAATAGTTGTTTACTATTTGAAGTGATTTTGTTGGGCTTACTTTAGCTGAAGTTGTAAGCGCTCTGCATCAACAAGTGGCACCTGGGTGTTATTAAATCTCACTTTTGTCCTCTTTGAAACCCAAGGACTCTTTCATAAATGGCAAGTTAGCGACTCTCACTTTCAGCTAGTATGTAGAAACTAAAGAACGACCCATTAGGTCTTTCTAAAAAAGCATAATTAAGCTTAAAGTAAGTCTAACTAAATTATATTCACATTGAACAAAATAGAGGAATACAACAAATCATGTACAAAAGATCCATCCTGCAATCAGATATGAGATCCACTATTTCACATGGGTACTAAAACTTTGTGTTACCAAAAAATGACTACCCATCGAAAACAAGCAGAAATTAAGCTAAGACTAAGTCTTAATTAAATGATACTAGTAGGACTGAAGCTAAAACTAAGTCTCAAATAAATGATATATACATTGGGAAAAATAGAGAGACTAGAAATTCAAATCACCCAAAATGACACCTAAAAGCTGTTTTGGGAACAATTAGTGGCTTGTTATCCGGTTACAACCTGTTGAAACTTCTTTTACTATGCTATTAAAAATCCAACTTGAGAAGTAGTAGGGGAGTAGTTTTAGAGGATGTTGAGTATCGATGTAGATGTAATGGGAATTACAGAATGAATAGAAGAATTGGTATTTCTATTGATATGTTTTGATTCTTCGTTTTCTAATTTGCAATTCCTCTATTCTTAAGTTTGTATACGATTACATAACAATAAGATGGATTGAACTTTGGAATGAAATTGTATTGAAATGTTATTATTCAAATATTTCGGTTTGGAAGAAATCAGTTTGAATCGAAGATGTCTGTTTTATTTTGATATTCAGTATCAAGGGTTTCTTATTTATGGAATCGAGTTTCTTGAAGCTGTTTAATATATATGTTTTAGTTTTTTGAATATGACAGTTATCAATTTTTTTTATTGGGAGAAGATTAATTGTTTATTGAAATCGGGAATACGAACATTCTGTTCATATGAACCGAATTTGATCCTTTTGGTTTTGAGTTGTAGTCTTAATACATATGGCTAGAAAGTACATGGTGATTGGTTTGATGGTTTAAGTTAAATTAGTACAATTTTAAGGAACCATTTGTGCATTTGTATTGGTTGTTACTAAATTGTTCATGCCGCGTAGAGTCATTATGTTTGACAGAGAACAGATTTAGAACCTAAATTTCTAAGTCATGAATATATGCATATCTGTAGCGATTCCGCAAGAAACATTTAATGAATCTCACTCCATTTTTGGTTTATATGATCGACATCATGTAGACTGTTAAGTTCAGGTTATACTTTAAGACACATTTTTCAACAGTTACTTCCTGGAGTGACCTGAGAGTGAATTTGTTGTGATAGTATTTCTTGCATTCAGTCAAAAGATATCGAAGACCATCTCAAATGATATTCAAAGGGGATTGTGTGTTTAAACTTGGTATTTGTAGTAAGGAATAGTGGATAAGCTGTTTGGTGCATTTGTTTAATGATTAGTCAAAGAGAGCACTCTTAAGTCTATGTTGTTATATTAAGTTGAACAATGTGAAGATTTTAAGGATTCAAAATTGCATATATCTTTTATAAGCTTTCTCAACACAACATTAAAACATTCTGAAAATCTGTAAATACTTCTTGTCTTTCTTTAGTTCTGAATATCAACGAGAGATTCATAACCTTATAACATTCTAATAACAATAAACACTTAACAATATACCAACACTGGTTCACTGTGATGTTACTCCACCAATCAGTGATTCATTACGATCAGATAATTGATAGATGGCTACTCCATTACATGGGTCTATCACAACAACATGCACTATGATTTGAAGTCTATTCCAAATGGTTCCACCAATTATTTCTACTCGGTCTTTTCAAATGAGACTATTGAAACTGAACAAAACTGACCTTAACATAATCCCCATTCCATAATATGAAGTCATCATAATCTTAATAAACTGATTCTTGAAAAACCATTATAAACTTATCCCTTCCGAGTGTTTAACACTTGGTTTCATTGATAGATAAATAGTCACCGTGAACTACAAACAAATTAGACTTTAGATGCATGCAGTCCTATAATATGTGATGAACCATCCATTGCCATGCGAACTGGTTAAAACAATTTGTTCTCAATAACTGATTCACATAAATTCCAAATAGCTCGATTATCGATTTCTATTGAGAAACCAAAATTGATTTCCAATTAAACTATTAATTCCTTCCACAAAACCGATACATGTATCAACAGATATAATTGAAACCGATAGCTACGAAATCGGTTCTCAAACCCGATATTCAACAAACATTAATATCCCTCCAATATATATATAACTGACTTCAATAAACTTTAACTTCCCTCCATAAAACTCGATACCAAAATAAAAACACATTCCATCGAAATAGAGATCTTTTCAACATAAAATTCTGATCCACACATCCCAAATAGTTTTTAATTATCAATTTTCAATAAGCAATAAAATAGATTCAATGAAACGCTAAACATCCTCCATCAAACAAAATCCGATGCCAAATACTAACTCCAACAGAGACCTTCGAATACCGAACTTTCTGGATAATAATATTTCAAATAAAATATCATTCCAAAGTTTAATCCATCTTACCATTATGTAACCGTGGATGAAATTAAGAACAGAGAGATTTCAAATTAGTTACTTCTTCGAATACAGTTCAAACACTCTCCAATACATTCCAATAAACATCTCCAACCCTTAATTACTCTCTCCAATCTTCCAATCACTCACAGCCATCATTTGGTGCCCTCAAAGTGCACCTACTGCTGTGTGTTCACCAGTCAAACACTATTCTTCCACTTTGCGCTTTTCCCTACATTTAAGACCATATTTAACACATATAATACACTATGGCATCTCCCACCCAAACCACAGTTAGTATAGAGGTGGGAGTGCCTTCACATCTTTGGAGAATACAATGGGACTGCTGACTGTACCCTGCTAAACAGTGACTGTTCCTGCACCATTCAAGACCTTGGTATTACAATGTAATGATCCTTTTTCGGTCATTACTTGTTTTGCTCTAAAATCCCCCCTTTTTGGGTCTGACTTAAACTTTTTGATTGTAATTTGTAATTTTTCTAACTATGAGGATGTCGATTCCCAGTTGAATACTCTTATTGTTATTCAGTATTTGACGCGATAGTTTTCACATATTTCATGTTTGGTTGAATGTTTACTATCGCATTCTTTGATAGTGAATTATGGAGTTGGCAGTGTAATATATAATATTTAAATCAATTTGCTATTATCATATGTCATTATGCTTCTATATATATATATATATTAATATCACGTGTATTACTACTATATATACAAATGTATAAATCATAATATACATATATATAATTCTGATTATTATTAATATTATATAAATTTCTCAGTCCATATCATATCCTAATGGCTATTTTCGTGTTAGCAATGCAAGGCAATAATAAGGCGATTGTTGTGAAAATAATGATCGTATGTTGGATTATCTTAATATTGAAATGAGACAACCTTGTCCTCTGTGACAAACATTATTCCTCTTATTCAGATTTCTATCTTTGGTATTTCTTACCATGCGTCTTAACTTACTCGATGTCCAATTCTATTATCATGATTGCTGGTGTAAGTATATATATCAATCTTTGAAACCTATTAATGTTTTTGGTATTTATTCTTCTATATGTTCATTGATTCCTTGAGAGGTTATGAATGCTTTCTTATAGCTTGGGATGGAAAGAATGAGTCATGTCACCAAAGGATAGGTCTTATGGTTATTCATAATCAACACACCTTTCCATTATCAATTAGAGTTAACCATGTCCTTTCAACCGGTGGTCACTGTTTACTTCTTGTGCTTGTCCGCGATAATTTTGTTTTAATCAATTCCTTCTTCTAATTAGTGTTTGCCGACAGGGATTAGTCTTTCTTATTAATTGACGCTCAGTGCTTATATTATCGTTATCAACTAATATGTTCATGATTCATTTGTTATGGCTAAGCGATACTTTTAATCACCGCTCATGTCTTCCATGTAGTTCTGTTCTTTGAGATAATTTTCACTAGTACATTTGACATCATTTTTCGACCATTAATGAAAATGGTTTAGGTTGGTCGGGGTATAGAAGGAAAAAAATTGTTTTTTTAAAAATCTATCCCCATGTTCGTCGAACTTTTGATGAATATATGCCTGTCAAAAGTTTGTCGAACACGGGCATATTAGTTAAAAAGAACATTTCAATCATTTTCATTTTTACGGCAGTGAGTGAGCGCGTGAATTGGGATTTTCACTGAGCTAAGGAGCTGAGCGGACTAGCGGAGCTTATTCCGCAACAACACTCAATTCTCCCAAGGTTAATAGCACATTTCTTATCTTCCAGAGTTTGAGGTATGTTAATCCGTGATCGTGTCTGCTATATTTCGCATTACCACATACTGCATTGTCATTTTCGATTCTTGTACTCATCTCTGGTATTGAATCAATGTGATATATGAATCAATGTGTATGTTTACTAGTGTTTGAGTATGGTTTGTAAATTCTATGACTGAGAATTATGAAAGCTGCAACTAGGGTTTAGGATGCAATGCCATATAACCAATGCATAATCAATGGTTTTGGAATGTAGTTTTGAAAAAAAACAATCACTAAGATTTTAATGGCACAGTTTTACCTTTGTATTTGTCCTGCATAGAAATGCCACTGTAAACATGGTACTCACGGTTTATTTGAAATACTCGGCAAGGTCTGAACGTCTTTTATAATTGCAAGGCCGAGTTCAACCTACAATAACCTTTGCTTCAAATCCCCCCGCTTACTCTTTGCTGTAGACACAGGGCTCACGGTCTTATGATTGTTAGAAACTGGCATATGAGAATGGGCAAATTTGATTCGCTTGAATTTTGAAATCTTCATGTAGTTTGATCTGAAAATAGATTTAATTTACTAAAATATTCAAAACTTTCATCAAATTCAAAATTTTCTATGTTGTGAAATGTGCTAACTTTTTGGTTTGAGTTTTTTCCCTTCATTTTAATTAATCAATTTAACTTAATTATTCTTTAAGCAATGATAGAGGTAAAAATGGTGTGATTTCTAATAAAAGTTAGTCATAATTTAGATAATGTGTGGTTCTATTTATACACATTTATACAATGGGTTTGTAAGTTTTTTAATAAACTGTAAACCCTTGTTTGCATAGTCATGGCCAATATAGAAAATTTAGTTTTGACCAAAACCCAAAAACTGATAGGATCTTCCTTCTCAAATGAGGAAAGCCTCAATTCATTGATTCCCTCAACTAATATAACTGTCTCTTTATCCGCTCCCTATAGTCCTAAAGAAATGAAAGATATGAATTAAGCTTCTCAATTTAAGCTCTAGTTTCTGCATCCTTATCCTTTGAAATATTATATATATTATTGCCAATTGTGTGATCTATGACTCAATGGAGTCAATCTCATCCTTTATTCTTTTTTGAAAAACTAGGTCATTTCAAGAAAAATTGATAGAACACATACTTAACTTCATTAGCACATTCCTTAAATAATTTCAAGTGATGCTAAAATATATCAATTGTGTGCATTTTCATACTGATTAAAGGCTTCTACCTTTCTCTTATCTTTTATCTTACTTAAGGCATCCCACTCTTCTTTATTCTGAATGAGAGAGGAATGATCCTTGAAGGAACCTATTGAAAGCTTCAATTTTTGTTTTAGAAGCAATGAGGAATCAATGTTTACCACTTAAATTCATCACTTGTCTTAGTAGTGTCTTGAACCTTCTTAGTATTTTCCTCTTCCTCTTTCTCATTAAGCACTATAGTTTTCTCTAAAGGAAAAATGTCCTATTCTTTGTTTCTAGTTGTGTTCCTTGAAGGAGGGACACCTATTTCACTTTGATCTTCTGTACCACTACTCTTTGGATGAGCAGTTTTCTTATCCTTCTTATCACTCTTCTTTGTTGTATCCCTCTCAATCATAAGAGCATCAAAGGAAAATATATATATGTCTTGTGTGGATGCATAAGCTATATCCTAAAAATTAATATCATCTATAAGTGCTTATTACATAGGAACAACTTCAACCTTCTTCATCTCCTCTACTATTTTAGTAGTCATCTTTTTAGTTTGTTTCTTTTTCCTCTCTCTCTCTTCTTTGTCCATTCCCATGATGGTATTCACCCATTTTTTGGGGTTGGAACTCTTATGGCTACATTTGAGATAGTTGGACTCTTTCCTCATTTGAGTAAGGCATCCCAAAACACGTAATCTACATGGTGGAAACACAACCTCAAAATGGGAGTACAGGGAAACTCTGCTCTCAGACGCCCTATCCCGCAACAACTCTCATTTGCATATTTGAATCCTGCACCCATCAAAGTTTCCTAAATTAGAAATATTAGATTACATTAAAATAGGGCTCTTTGAGAATATAATAACAGCAACTTACCAAATGCAACTAGATTGTCGATGACTTGAGAAAGAATGGCATAATTGTCGCTCAGCACAAAGTGCGCATCAGATAATTCCATCTGCAATTCATTTTGAAGCATGTTTTCCAGACCCAAGTTGAATTTTGTGATAATACTATTGATGTAATGTACACAGCTTCCATTATTTGGGTTTCTTGAACTTATAAGCAATGGCGTACAACCTAGGGGTACTAGATTGGACACAAGAAATTTTCTAGCTCCCATCTCATATAAACTCTGCACCACAAAATAGATAATAGAATCTATGATGTGACTTCCCAAACATCAAACCTTGAATAATATGTGATTGTCATATTAGTGGGTAATTAAGTTGTGTTAAGATTATGTGATGGTTTTTTGTGTTCAATTGCATTAAACTATTCCCTCACAGCATTTCAAGCCCGAGTCCTGCCTAGTGAGCTCATAAGTGAATCTTAATTAGTATGTCTTCAAATCTATTAATAAGAGTAGGATGGGGTCACCTTGAGCTGTTCTGAAAACTTGCTAAGAAGCAGTTCCTAGTATTGGCTCACATTGTAGAGTTGAGAAACTTTTGACTGCGAGATAAAGTAATTGGAAATATAATCATAGCTTCCAATGTTAATGTAGAAAAGAGTTGTGGAGATGAGATGAGTAGCATTTTCAGCTTGTTCCAACATAGAAACCAAGTCTGCCTTTGTGTTGGAGAAGAACTCAATCTGCCTCTCAAAGGGTATTCTGCCAATCTGCAAACAGGTATGTAAGATAAAATGCTTTTAAGTTGGTTGGTATTTTATGAAATGTGTTGTTTAAAAGCCAATGAGGATTGATTACTCTTACTATACCAAACACCGCATCATATTTAGTTGTGTTGGAATAGGAAAAACTATATCTTTTAAGGCTATTTGGAACTTACATATTTGTAGCCAGTGGAAGGCAGAATTCCAGAGCCTCCAGAGGCAAAGTTGACTCCTAGTAGTATGTTTCTCCCATTTGCTTCTGGATCTAAATATGGGACCAAAAAAGGCACCCCCATGATTTGGCCTACCATAAAAAAAGAAACACTAATTAACTTTGCAAACTTAGAACACAAGCTCTGGACTTGGGAGAAGAGGAAAAAATGTAGTTAGGAACTTTTCCCATACAGATGTAATCTGGAATGGTTCTTCCATTGCAAAACCTTCCAGTTGGTAAGCCATTTCCAAATTCAATGCCATTGAACCAAATATCTCCCTTGGAAAGAGTAGTAATGTAATTATTGTTTCCTATGTCCACCAATGAATCTCCAAAGATGAAAATGGCAGGAGTAGTAGAGGCAGTGGCAAATGTGAATAATCCCATCATTGTAAAAATTGTAGGCCAAACCTTCGCCATTTATAACCTATCAGTGAACTAAGCACACCAAGGTCTCAGAAGATAAAACTCAGATGCTTTACCCTACTGTCAAGCTACAAGGGTGCCTTTATATTATTCCAGATGTTCTACATTTGATTGAATGTGTAATCTAAAAATTGACAGATCCATGTTAGAAAAGTTTGTAATCTCTATTTTTATTTTCGAAAGACAATTAAATGATTTGACAAGAAAGAGTCACATGTGACATATTCTGCAACTTAAATTTGTTTCTTAGTGAGTTATTTTTGCTAGTCCATTTGAGTCTTGGGGCCCTCTAGTAACCCAAACAGATGCAGATTCTTTCTGTGATATAAAGTGGTTGCCAGCGCCTGCAACTAAAGACTACAAATAATATAACTTAAGATAAATGAACCAAAAAGATCATAACGTGAACTAAAATGAAAGCCAAATTCCCAACACAAAAAAAAGAAATTCCATCATGTTATCACGTGTTCTTTCTCATCCACAAGAACAACAGAAAACCATTCCCCTAAAAAAGACCCTTTCCAAGCATCCCAAAACACATCTCCAAACCACTAAAATAGGAGCCCAACCAGATGCATATTCTCCTAACAGGAACTGATATATTCTTTAGTAGGGGCCATTTAATAATGTACTCTAAAAGGGCAATAGCCAGGCAGTAACGTTGTAAGGAAAATAACAAGCATAAATTGAACCATCTTGAGAAGAACTCAAGAACTTGACTGCCAATTGTCTACTCTTCCATTTGTCCTAATTTTTTCCTCTACCTACTTTAGCATTTATCCCAGCTAATTGATTTAATAGGGAGTGAAGCTTACTAATATGTTGAACAATGATATCACTAATTGATATCCCAGCTAAATGATTTAATAGGGAGTGATACTGTCAACACTTGGGTTAACAACTCAACATATTCATACCAAACAAATGAAGCTTACTCCCAAATTTATCAAGTTGTGTTAACTTACCGATGACTTGATGCTTGACTCTCAGTAAAATGGTGATATAGGGGTCCTTATATTACATAGAATTTTGATTAAAAGTTAAAATATAGCATTAAAATCTAAATGATAAAGATATTTCATATGATGTTTTCAATATTAAAATGGTTGAGAAAATAGTTGTTCAGTAACGATTTTTATCAGCAGGTTGCAAACAAATCATCCTTCTTCCACCAATGAGTCATTCCATTTAAGAAAGACCATGTCTGACGATATCAACGCACAAAAAAATAGTGAGACAATTGCTAGACTATGGTCTAACTTAAAACGAAAGGGTGATGGAAAATGTTATTGTCCTTGCAAACTTTGTAAGGGCTTAAAGACTCGAAGATATCTAATCAAAATAGTTGAGGAACATTGTAGGCAACATGGTCACATTGAAGGGGGAAACAAATTTCATCCATTGGTATGTATTTTAATATTTTATAAAATACATAAGACATGATTTGATGATGACAACATGGTCATGGTTAATATAAGGTCATCATTTTCATATAGGTCAATGTCCCTCAGTTTCATGTTATGGACCATGACAATCTGGAGAATGTGGATTTCCAAATGAGGGAACATGGAGGTGTGAATATAGAAGTAGAAGGTAATGATAACATGGAAGAAGACCATGATGGTGAAGAAGATCAAGATGATCATGATGATCAAGATGATGATGATGTTGATGCAGAGCTTGATGTACCTATACTTGAGAAGGCACACGAGCCCCTATATGAAGGCTCCGAAACAACTCTTCTTGCCGCTGTATTGTTGTTAGTGAACTTGAAGGTTATGAATGGTTTATCCAACGTAGCAATGACACGTATGTTAAGGTATGTCATCTTTTTTCATTATTTTAGTCGTAATTCCCTTACAATTAATATTGGGTGAATCGTGTAGCAATTAATATTCTTTAAATTAACAAATTATATTTTTGGTCATAGGTTGGTAGGTGAGTGTTTGTTACCACCATCAAACATTCTACCTCGCTCGTACCGAGAATTATCTACCATTATGAAAGATATTGGAATGGAATATCAAATAATACATGCATGTCTGAACAATCATATTATATATTATAAACAACATGAATTTGCAATAGAATGCCCTATTTGTCATATTAGTAGATATCAATTAGATTGAATAACAAAAAAGGTGCCTCGCAAGGTTCTTCGACATATTCCCATTATTCCACGTCTGCAACGATTATTCAAGTGCAATAGCTTGGCACAATTTATGGATTACCATGCACGCAATAGAAGTCAAGATGGCATTATGCGAATGTCTGCAGATGGCTTGGCATTTAAGGAAATAGAAGAGAAATGGCCACACTTTAAAGAAGAACCTTGCAATCTCAAGCTTTCATTGGCAGCGGACGGTGTCAATCCGTTTGGAGAGATGAGATCTACTTACTCGGTGTGGCCTATTTTTGTTATCCACAATAACATTCCTCCTTGGTTGTCCATAAAGAGGGAGCACATAATGTTCTCACTGATTGTTCCAGGTATTTTTTGATTTAATGGTCATCTAAATTAATTTATTATTAATAATCCATCAAAATGGTCATAATAATTATGTAATGTTTTTGTTCATTCAACTAGGTAAGTACCAAGTTAAAGATATCAATGTATATATTGAGCCCCTTATCGACGAGTTGATGGTGTTATGGAATGGGGTCACTATGTATGACATCTCTAGACCAATAGGACAAAGACAATTTCAATTCCATGCAATGCTTGTATGGACAATACATGATGCCCCTGGGCTAACACATTTTTGTGGTATGTTCTCTTCTTAACGCCTCTTTTTTGGTATGTTATAGTGCTAACACAAAGTTAACACATTTAATCCAATTATACATGATCTTGTAGGTCTTCAGACAAAGGAAAAATTTGCATGTCCAATTTGTGGTCCAAAGACAAAATCTCGTCATTCAAAAAGTTTGAGAAAGCAGGTGTTTGATGAGAATAGACACTTTCTCCACAGAAATCATAAGTACCGAATTACTGAAAAACATCTTTTCAATGGGAAAGAAGAGACTACATCAAAGCCATGGAGAATGACACCTCACCTATGGAAGTTGGCATACAATAAAATAAATCATCGAGGTAATGTCATTCCTCTGATGGGTTTTGTTTCAAATTTATATTTTGATATTGTGTTTTGTTTATTGATGATGTAATTGATGCTTGTGAAGGTTGTCAAGGCATCAATGACCAACTTCCAAAAGGACTAAAAAGTTATCCTACACAATTTACTAGGTTGCCGTACTACGAGCAACTCCCAATCATGCATTTGTTTGATCCTATGCATATTGGAAAGAATGTAACAGAGACATTATGGAAAATATTGGATGGAAGGCGTGACAAAGACCAAATTATCAAAATTTGTAGTGACATTGAAGAATCCAACCATGCAATGAAAATTTTTATTCGATCAAATAACAATGGAGACCAAATTGATACAAGTGCCCTTCCATGGCTATTGTCGGAGCAGCAGAGCAATGCTATAAAAGAAATTATAAAGAAAATACGATTTCCCACAGGATTTGTTGCGAACATAAATGATCTCATATCAAAGAAAAGTGAATTTGGGCCAGGGATGAAAACACACAATTGGCATATATTTATTAAGGTAATTCATATTATTTTGTATTCACTATATATTTGTATACTGCATGTGGTTTTCATTGCATTCTTTTATAAAATATTGACAAGATCATTTTACAAATATTGCAGTATGTTCTACCTCTATCTCTCCCACACCACTTTGCCAACGGTGTCAAACAAGTTATATATGATCTTGGAAAATACATGAGGTGGTTGTCATCTAAAGAAATCAATAAAGAAGATATTAAATACTGGAAGAGAAAAATTCCTCTTCTTACGTGTGAAATGCAAAAGTGTCTACCTTCAACTTTTTTCAATGCACAAGAACATTACCTCATACATCAAGTTGAGGAGATTGAATTGTGTGGACCTGTACCAACTAGGTCAATGTGGATGGTTGAGAGGCACTTGAAATTTTTGAAAGGCTTGGTTTGACAGAGAGCACATCCTGAGGGTTCTATGGTGGAGGGATATATGGTATACCAGACCATGGTGTACATTAGTGAATATCTTCCTAAGTTTGCAGCAAAGATCCATGTAGATCATATTTGGGATCCCAACTCCATTAACAAATTTGAAGGGGAGTACTTGATGGGAAAAGGTAGATTGAGGAAAGTGAGAGGTAAATCTAAGATGTTATTGTAGTTAATTAATTCTTATAAATTTGGTAGAGAATGGGATGCAATAAATCTAAGATGTTTTTGATACAGCTGGTCGAGAGTGGGATGCAATACATTTGTATATTGCAAACAATCTTGATTGGATGATGGTATGGATTGAACGATGTCAACAAAATGGTTTCTCATTAACATGGGAAGGTGTTGCTTCATTGGTTAGAGAAGCTCATCGTAATGGAGATTCCAATGTTACTCCAATGGTAATTGATCTAGCACATGGTTTACGAGGTGGACAGGTACGTAGAAATTTATTAATGATCATGACTCGTATGTTTCATATCAACTCATGATGCAAATAATTTACACACTTGAAAAATTGCAGGTCAAGCACCACAAAGCTATGTACTATCATGGCCACAAATTTCGCATAAAAAAGTTGGATGACACAAAGAAAACTTGTGATTCTGGGATAAGTGCAGTTTTCGAGGTCACCAATATATCATCTAGAAATGACATACATCCTCAACAATCTCAAAATCAATACTATGGCATCTTAGATGATATAATTGAGTGCGACTTTAACTCCTTCAAAGTAGTTCTATTTGTCGTCAAATGGTACAGGCTACGACTAGATCAAAATGATCCAGATAGAACTGTTATTCAACATGATAATGGATTTACAATGATTAATACAAGGTCATTTGAGCCAATTGGAGATGAGCCCTATGTTCTTCCAAGCCAGTGTGAGCAAGTGTTTTACTCAGAGGTTCCACATAAACAGGGTTGGTCATTTGTTGTTAGACATGATCCAAGAGGAAGGCCGATAAAGTATAATGTTATGGAAGAAGAAGATACTGAAGATGATGAAGAAGCAGATGATGATGATGATGATGATGATGATGATGATGATGATGATGATGGTGATGATGATGATGATGATGATGATGATGATGTTGATGATGATGGTGATGGTGATTATGGTGATGATGATGATGGTGATGCTGTTGATGGAGATGATGATGGTGATGATGGAGATGATGGCGATGATGATGATGATGATGATGATGATGATGATGATGATGATGATGATCAATGACATAATTGAAATGGTTACATATTTATTGTGTTCAATTCTAATGATTACATATTTATGTTTTGCTTTAAATTGTAATGGTTACATATTTATTGTGTTCAATTCTAATGATTATGACATATGTGATTTATAATTACCAATTTTTTGTTTATGATGCTCAATTAATTGTTGTTGATACATGTATATTTGTGTTTGATTATCACCCTTTTTGCAAACAGGCAATTGACTACAGACATTGTCACCCCGGCCTTCTGTTGACGATCTTGCATTCCATAAATAAGGTAAATTTGTTCATGTTTACGATGTTACATATTGTTCATGTTATCTTCTAATTTATTTTTAGCATACGTATCATGTAATATTTAGCTAACTTAAGATAAATGATTAACATATGCAGTAAATTTGACCCCTTTGGCGTGGATCATGCACAGTGACATGGATCAGCAGGTATAAGTCAATAAATAGACATAATTTTCTTATATTCTTCTTGTTTATCACTGAGCACGTATGTTATAAATAGACGTATTATATAATCATATAATTTATATATAGACAAAGAAGAACCATATAGAAATATAATATATAATCACTTTCAACCTAGTACATTTTATATGTCTCATGTATAGACAAAGAAGAACCGTACGTATGGGTCACAACTTGATTATTCTATATATATTGACGTGGCAATATCTCATTTGATGGATTGCAGCACCCACCAAATAGGTACTTGTCAGATCTATCTACATCGAATGAGGAAAATGAGGGAATGCTAGATGAAAGTTCTACATGTAGTACAGCTAAAATAGGGAGATCAACTAGAGGTCAAAAGATTAGAAAAAAATTTGATAAATACATGCAATATTTCCTTGCTAATGGGGGGTCATGTTCTTATGATGATGAGACCAAAAGCGACATCAAGGTGCCCTTTCGGTATAGACACATTGAGAAACAATGGGTACCCAATGAGCTACCTCCAATTAATACTGATTTTTGTGTTAATGAGAGGATATATCGCATTGCTCCATCCTCATTACATGGTTTGGGCCTATTTTCCATGGATGGGATAAAGGTATATTACAACAGAGTTGTTGAATTGTTCAAGTATGTCGGTCCGTGTTACAATTACAATGATTGGATGCGGATTGTTCAATATAAAAAAAGTATGCGTAGGTATGCACTATCAGCTAATTATATACAAAGGAAAGAAAATGATCAAAGTAAAAGATTTGCAATGTACATTGATGGGAGACCAAAAGCAACAGGTAATATTGCGGGTTTTATAAATAGTACGTGACCTTCGTCAACTAATAAGCAACCCAATTGCATATTTGAGGCACGTGAGGGGAATCAAGTTTTTGTATGTGCAATAAAATCAATAAGTGCAGGGGAAGAACTGCTAATAGATTATCATTTAAATCGCATAGATACAAACAAAGTTACTATTATGAGGGTGGTAAGTACTATATACCATTTTATTAATAAGTTTTTTTTTGCTAAGTCTATTGCTTTTAGTTCACTAAAGTTTTTATATTTAATCTTTGTCACAGGACGATATGGATCCCGCAGATGATAGAGGCCACGAGGATGCTCCTCCCACCCGTTCTTCAGGGGTAAACCTTATTAAAATTGTACAAATTAGATAGTTGAAAAATGTTATATTATTACGTTATTTTATTTATGGTTTTGGAGTTTTTATGATATTTTTATTGATATTCCTGTCACAATTTGATGTTCAGGATAAGGGAAAAGCACCCTTGACAGTAGAGGCAATAGCTACCCCCGAGGATGATGATCTTTTTGCAGATTCGCCTAATGTTATAATCATGTTGAAGAAAAAAATGAAACAAATCAATAAAGAAATAATTAATATTTTGTATGTAACAGATCCAACTGAGGAGATGCTGATGAGGCTAACTGAATTGAAAGCGCTCGCACATCGGTATCAAGTAAGCAGTAATGAATCTTTAGTTATAACAAAATTTCAATAAAGGTTAATATTTTATACTCTTTTATGTTGTGAAATAAAATATATGTAATATGTGTTCTTGTTGCAGGATTTTATGGAATCTCTAGCACCTGGTCAAGGACAATGTGCGGATGAGGCCGGTACTAGTAGGCCTCCAGCCGCCTCAGGTAAAATAATCCTTTAGTTGACAAATTACAAGGAATTTTTTCTTTGGAACATTCAAAAATTTCTCAAATTAACTCTTACTTTTATTATTTCAAAATGTCTTTGCTAACAATGTATTGTTTAGGTCATCAATTACAGGAGACTCCTCCTAGCCAGGTTGTCCATAGAAGATTGCCGAGTGCAATGTCGGCCACAAGGGCCATGCAAACATCAACGCCTTCAAGGGCTATGGCAGCTAGTAAATCATTGTTTTACTATATTTGGTTTTGTTCTAATTATGATTTCATAATTTGTACTTTAATCTTGGGTGCATCACATAGTGGATTTTTTTTTGGAGCAGGAGATACCCCGGTGGCACCGCTTGGTACACCAGATACTGATCAATCTGCATGTATTGGTGATAATTCACCACCATTTCCTGGATCTACCCGTGTTACTAGCACGGGAGCTACGCAGACGTCATTATTGATTGACAATAATGAATCAATGCCTATAAGATGTCCTCAGACTCCAGGTACTTTAAATAATTATTTTTATATTGTAATATGCATTTACCTATTCATAACAAGTTTTGTATTGATTATCCCATGACATTTTTTGCAGGAAATGATATGTTTTATAAGAAGCTTTATGACCTCACATTGCATATATTCGGGCCCACCATACGTACAAGGTGGAACATCATAAGTGAACTAAGTTTATCCCACTATTTTTTTTTCATATCATTAATTGGTACAGTATTTTTCCTTTCATTCCGGTCTTTTCTTTTAGTGGCTATATCTAACAATTTTGTGTTTTTCCTTAAAAGGTAGAATTTGCAAGAAAAAAGTTTAAAAGATCAGCTCATCAAAGATTTACATCATGAGTTTGGTAATAATAT
Source organism: Chamaecyparis obtusa (assembly GCA_027943335.1). NCBI lineage: Eukaryota > Viridiplantae > Streptophyta > Pinopsida > Cupressales > Cupressaceae > Chamaecyparis > Chamaecyparis obtusa. The sequence goes on along the minus strand of BSBK01001760.1, from coordinate 427,859 downwards.
TTTTGATGAGAAGAAAATTTTAGAAAGAGCTTGCAAACATCTTAAGACTGTGAGGGATGCATATAGAAAGAGTCTTGTCTAGAACCCAAAGTACGAGCGTCCTCCCTTTATTTCAGTGAGAGATTGGAATGAATTTATTTTAGATGCAAAAGAGAAAGCGGATGCTCAAAAAGGAGTTTCACCAACAAATGCGAGAAGGTATGCAATAGTATTAACTACTAGTGATAAGGTGTTTGGCATGGACTTTTGAGATGATAATTAAATTTTGAATGCAATCATCATTTTTCAATATAATATCTTGGTATGATGTTTTAGACATTTTCACCATTGAATGCAATGTGTTCAGCATTTCAAAGTTTCATTTGTTATTCCATATACATGTTTTTATAACCTTTTTTTCAAACTTTTCATAGGTTGCAGGACACTTCAAAGGCAACAAAGGCCAGGCTGCAAAAGATTGGGCAACACAGACTTGGCGCTGGAGGATATTCAAAAATTAAAGCTCACATTGTAAGTAGCAGTAAATGAATTGCAGAGAAAAATTATTTATAAAATGAAAATAATTTTGTTTAATCAAAAAATGCAGGGCTCTGATTTTAATTTAGAGGCCACGGAAGAACACAAAAAAATTGCCTTCAAGGAAGGCTATCAAGCTGTGGCTGAACGCCTATGGCAAGCTTCCACTGGCCCAACCGAAGAGTCTCCTGCATCATGTGCACAGGTAAATATGCCAAAAAAATATATTATAAATTGAATACTTGAGAACAATCAATTTGATAATAATGTCTATTACATTGCAATGCAACCTCTTAATCGTGACACAGATCATACGGCACCGCATCATGAAGCCCCCGATGTGCATCATATTGTCCAAGGAGGTGCTCATTTGCTATTTAAAACTAATTATGTAATTATTAATACAATTTAACATCTTAAATTGAACTTGGTGTAACATTTTTGTGTATATTTTAGAGGATATAGAATTAGGTCATGTTGAACGAGTGCCGGAGGATGTTCAGACTGATCGCCATGTAGATCATGTGGCACATTCAAGTAAAGAAAATCTATGTTTTGTTCTTTTAAATTAATTTTTTCATTTATAGTTCTTTTACTTACATAAATACTTGTAATTCAATAATATAAAATAGTGTGAATTTAACTCATGAAGTACTTATTGCAGCAGACCCCCCTTCAGCGCAGCGGCCTCCTGTTCCTGAATAGATGAGGAGGAGACACACGTTGGGATTAGAATCAATAGAGGAGGGGAATGATGAGGACATTGATCTTCCTCTTAGAAATTATATGATTAAAAAAAATAGCAAGAAACCCAAAAAGAAATGATTGTAATTAACATTTATTGCTAATGAAAGAACATTGTCTTAATGGATGTAATTTTGTACTAGTAATGTTGATGAATGATGTCTGTTAATATGTGTTAATGAATTATTCATGAATGTTGTGTGTTAATGAATTATGTGTTAATGAATTATTTATGAATGTTGTGTGTTAATGAATTTTATGTGTTAATGAATGTTATCATGTGATTATAATGATTGAATGTTATATTTCAAAAATGGATGAATGAATGAATGAATGTTATTAAATGTTAATGGGGAATTTAGAGTGATGTTAGGGGGGGGGAGGGGCCAAATGAGCTTCCACCTTCACGTGGTTGGCCTTGTTTAGTAGAGAATATTAAACTATTCTTGAAACCAAGTGAAGCTCAAACTTTAAAGACAAGCTTAAAGTTTTTGATGCAGAGCCTTCTAATATCCCCTTAAGGAACCTTGTTCAACTCGAGGATTCAACAACGTCTTGGAATCCACTCAAGGAACTAGAGTTCAACTAGAGGATCAATAAGAAGTCCCTGACTTAAGGATATCAACCAAACACTCGTTTGCAATAGGTTCACTACCTTGATTCATTTTAGACAGCTTATCAATTCACTTTGTCCATGTTCCAATTTCCCTCTCCTTGGGAACACTCCTAATTCACCTTTCATGCAATCACCTCTTGATTTCTATCTTCAAGGATTACCTTGATCCTTCTAAGGCTTCAAAAATCCTCAAATAGCCTAACTAAGGAGTTCTAGCCCCTACCAAGCATTACCTCTATCCCAATCTTCAAAACTGGCTTTTCTAGGACTATCCAATTAGCCCTGTCCTACCAGTAAATTGCACTTTTCTCTAAAATTCTTCAAACACCATGGTGACTTCTTCACCTTTCCAAATACCCTTTATTAAGTTCTTCAAACCCTACTAATACCAATCCTTCAACTTGTGACTCTTGCACACTTCTATGACTGTCCCTATCAGCAATTAGGCCTAATTAGCCCTCCTCTTCCAAAGAAACTCCTATTTACACTTACTCTCAACCTTCCAACCTTTATACAGTCTCAAGGCATCTAATAAACATTAGAATTCCTCAATTAGTTTGACCCTCCAAGCTTTCCTAGATACTTTTTCATCAAACCCTCCCTTTAAGGGTTTCTAGCCTAGGGCTTCCTAGAAAAGACCCTAAATCAACTCACAAAACCTTTCTAATGGCTCAAACACCTTCAAAAAAACTCTCTCAATCATTTCCAACACTCATTTACTAATTCCACCCTCAACTTGTTCATATTCACCACGTGGTGCTTCCCAAATGCACCCTTCACTGCCTGTTCAACAGTCACCTACTGTTCCTTTCTCCTTTCACTGACACCTGCATCCAGATCATGATAAAAACATAATATTTATAGGCCTTAGTACCTCTCCCACAGGCGATTATTAGAACACAAACAATTACGGGTACTTTCCCCTTTTTAATCACAACAAAAGTTGACAGTTCCGATTTACATGGAGATCCAATTAGAATCAACTCTAACATACTTCACAGATTAAAAGCCTGTTGTTTAAGCTTTACACAGCTTGTTGCCTATATATTGTAATTTGTAGTATGTACTTCATTCTATATATGAATAAGCCAGCTAGTTTGTTAATTAATGGCCCAATTTCTTTGAGAATTTGCCAGCCTTTTCAGAAGTATTTTTGTTTAGGATGTCAAAGAGATATGAAGAAGAAGAAGAGAACTTATGTGAATTGAAGTGTCAAGAGGGTGGTATTTATCTTTTGACATTTGGAGGGCGTGACAAGCATGTGTAAGCTGCCTCACTTGCATTTTGAATTTTATAATTCTATCAAATTTATCTTGCTCATTTGGTTTTGCTTGTGCAAGTTTGGGCCTGGGGCAATCCAAAATATCAATGAAGCTTTGAATAAGGTATGAAAAGATACTCATAAATTCACAAGGTATGTGATATTTGTTGGGTCATTGTATTTCATTATATCAATGGTTCTAAGGATAATTTGGTAGGTCGAGGGGGACAGAGATGCAACAGCTCTTGTCATAACGAATGAGGTGATTTCCACCATTTTTACAGGTTGGGTTGGATCATGAGAATAGTTATATAATTTGATAAGTAGGAAGAGTTATATAATTTTAGACAGTCAAGATTATTGGCACACTTTCCAAAAAAGTTGATATTGGATTTTGGATATGTTATAGTTCTCCCAAAAGGGTATTTGGAATGCTAATTTTTTTGTAGGTTCATTTGGAAAAAAATTGAGTTATTTGGGTTTGAACGCTGCTGGAGGGCTACTAGGCTATTAACTAGGCCTAATTAGCAGTTTTGGTGAATTTGTGTGTTTGGAGTTGTTTGAATGATAGAATCTGATTGAAACCTATTGAATCACCTTGCTTGACACATTTAACATCAACTTTGAAGATTTGGAGTCAGGTAACGGTGTTTGTGGGTTGAAGTTCTTTGAAGCCAATTGGAATCCTTGTGGGTTATTTATGAATTTGCCTAAGTCATTGTGAATCCATCACCTTTTGCATGCCACTCTGCATCATCTAAGGTGCATGTAGTATACCCTAAGATAGATAAATGTAAACCTTCTAAGGAAATACCTAAATGATGTTGGGAACTATCTTGAATTCAATTTTGAGGAAAACAAAATTATAATTATGACAAGGTGTTTATGAATAAGACAAATTTAGACAAGAATGACAAGCATCCAAGAAAAGGTGGACATGAAAATAAGATAACTATATTTAAAGGAAGTCAAGATAATGTGCAAAGCCACAATAGGAATGTCCTCAAAAGATGTACCCTCTAATTTGGAAAATGACTCTAGAAAGTGTAATTCTTGACCCTAGGATGTGCAAGCTATGTTTTTAGATTTTTAGATTTTTTGAATCTAAGATGAGGACTATTCACTATGAAAATGACTAAGAAAGGTTATAAACTCTCAATATAAGAATGCCACTAAAATGCAAGGTATGAATTTATAATTTGCAAGGGTTTCCAATCAAAATATTCTAGATAAAGGAAAAATGATATATTTATGACCCATGCTATTTTGTTTCTCTATGTGGGACATCTTTTAGGACAAGTTTTGATGATTCATAAACACAAAAATCACACAATCACTTATGGCTGTAGGTATGACTGAAATGAAATGTTTTGTGTATATTCAGTAACTTTTTCAAGTTACAAGTTTTCACACTATCTTTCACAACAAAACACATAAACAAGTAGTCTAATATAAGGTCAAAATGGCTTCAATGAAGTATTTTACAACCATTACTTGGTAGTTAATTATCTCACATAGATGTATCAAACTACTAGAACTTAAAAGTCCTCTTGTAGGCACCTATGTTTTTCCATTTTCTAGGTAATGTTGTCGTGTTAATGTAGATATATTTCAATAACACAACACCCTAGGACACATATTGGTGCAGGGGCACTTAACAAAACAACTAAGGACAATATGGTACTAGGTGAAGACAAGAGGGAAAAGGCATCTAGTCATGCCAATTGGGATATTCTAAGGCCAATAATGGCATACTGTAATGAACAAAGTACTTTGGAAGTCAAGAATTGTAAGGGTCCTGATAAAGCCCTATGGGAAACATAATGTAAAAATGGCCTAATGAGCCATAAGGGTAGCCTAGAGAGTAGTTTTATGTTTTTTCATATTTAATAAGGTCATTGAACCAATTTCAAGTCATTATTATGGGTCTAGGTGTTAAGAAAGTCATACAAAGCAAAGTTCATAATTTGAATTTTAAATTCCAACGTTCATGATGATTTTAGAGGGAAAACCAAAACTAAACAATTGTTTGATTAATTAGTCATCTCAACCAACTTTGGTCAGTTGGACAGTTGTATAAGGGTCTATATATGATGTCATGTCGAGATGAAACATGTTAAGCATTGTATGAACGACAGAGTACAGAGATTGTATGGATAGTGACAGTTTCAATAAGATTTCTGTGTTTCTTGCATATTTTTGAAGTCTCTTTGATGCAATAACTATTCATTCATGTCGGTATGAGTCCTTTGTATAGTCTTTGATTAGTTTTAAGGTGCTTATTAATTCATTTGAAAAGATATATCTTTTGTCTCGCAGAAAGTTCTATTTGTTTACATTGATAATATGAATAAATGAAGGTTCCATTCCACTTTGTACATTTACCTGCTTCAAGGAATGGAACCTATGACTCTAACATGCCCTACTAACACCAAATAAGAAAGAATGATGCAGATCTACAGGTTGAAGAGAAAAAAATGCAAAGTTGATTAGTGTTTGGACAAGTTTGGGTACCCAAATACATGCCATGTGTAACACAGCCATACATCTGGCTGAACAAGGTATATATATTATTTGATATTCTTCAATAACATGTTGAACTTATGGTGAATCATGAATTTTATGACCTGGAAGTAAGTGGAAGTGCTAGATTGGTGATACCCTAGGGTGTAGAGGGTTTGAAGGGTGAATTTGGGGTTTTATAGCAAATGAGAACATAAGGTGAAATTGGTTGTTGATTCATCTAATTAGACATAAAATATGAGTGTCTTGTGAATTTGGTGACTTTTGGACACATATTTGGCATAGTTGCTTTGTAAACTCACATGAAATACACTCAAAAAATTGAGACAGTCATTTTAAGGGCACAGTTTCCAAAGCAATGCATATTGATTGTTAAGTATGTTTTAGATCACCAAAAAGGGTACTTGGAACAATTATTTGTTTGCAGGGTTGTTTTGAAAAGTTGTGAGAAAAATTGCAAAAATAGCTACTGGAGGGCTAATTGGGGGCTTAAGGCCTGATTGGCAGTTTCATGAAAGTTGATTACTTGGAGGCATTCAGAAGTTGAAAAGGGTTTTTAACCTATCAAATCAACCTTATTAATATATTTCCAATCAATCTTGAAGATATAGAGCGAGGGTTTGATGTTTTGTGGGTTAAGTGCTTTATAGCCTATTGGAATCCTTGTAGGTTTATTGTGCATTTAAACTAGTTTAAGTGGATCCATCACCTTTAGTTGTTTCACTCTGCATCACATATGATGGGGATTTTGGTGGCATATTTTTCCATCCACCTTTACTAAAATAAGTTAATGATTTAGAGGTGAACTATGTCAAGATCCTTCTATTATTCTATATCTTATTTTTTTATTTTTCATAGGTGACAAGAGAAACACCATAATTAACACCTAGATCACCACACTTACTACCCTAAAATGATGCAGTTACATATCTAATTCATCGTACTTAACCTCACAAATCAACGCAAGTACCTTATTGAAGTGATACACTTATTTTCTTAAAATGATGCAACTGTAATTGTAAAAAACATGTTTGTCTTTAAAAAATTATATTTAGTATTGTAAAATAATGCATTTGCAAACTAACCAACATTTCTATTTGATATATGAGAATTATCTCATCATTTGAATATGGATTGTGATTATAGGCATATATATCATTTATCGTAATTATTTTGTAGAAGTAATTAGCTATTGTTTATAGATTATTTAGGACTTCAATCTAAGATCTTTTATTTGTTGTTGAAGGCTTTTAATAACATAGTTACTGACTTCTTAATTTGTGGGCCGTTCATCATTGGTTTGGTCATATTGCAGGTGCTTGGGTAACTAGCTTGGTCTTAGGTTTGATACCATGTTTAGTTGCTACATATAGACCAGCTAAGATTTGAACGCAAAACCTTTCATTTGTTGTTGGAGTGTTATATTATTGAACTATAAAAACTAAAGAATGATATATTATTTAACATAGATCAACACCCTTGTAAATGTTCGAAAAATATTTACTTTTACATATTGATTGTTTTACTTGTATGCATATATAGATATATTTTACTTCACGTGCACATCAAAGTGTAGGTAAAATGTAGTGGTAAAAATTATATGCTCCTTCATTTTTCATGATGTTTTTGGTTCACTTTGTTTAGATACCTGCTAAATGCAATAATTAGCATAAAATGACATTTTCTTGTGTAAATTCAGCTTATATTTCAATCTATTTTTATGACTTATACCTAGAGATTCATTCCTAATCCCCAAACAAATCAGATACCATTTGGGATCAGATATGTAGATGAGAACCTGACCTAAGTAAATTTTATGGTTATAGATTCCAACCATGACATATAAAATTCAAAACTTATATTTAATAGTTAGTTGATCATTATTCTAGTCATTGCAAGTTGATCAAACACATGTTGTGGTTGATTTATAGAGAACTAATGGTAAGGAAGGCTTGCTGCTCTAATTTGGGTCTGAATAGAGGTCCTTGGACTCCTTAGGAGGATCTTCTCTTGAAAAACTATGTTCAAACTCACAGAGAGGGACAATGGAGCCTTCTTCCTCACAGAGCAGGTATGTATGTTCAAGTAGGATAACTATTTATGTTTTGCTTAAAGTTGGTATCAATTGGTTGATCATTACATAGCTAAACATTTATGTAAAGCAAGAAATACGTAGAGAAATTTCTTACACTATTAACCACTACTCTATTGGAAAATTTTGTCATTTATGGGAAACGATGTCATCTATGAAAAAAGTTGTCATCAATGGAAAAAGTTGTGATCTGTGGAAAAAATTATCATCTCTAGAAAAAGTGTCATCTGTGTGAAAAGTTGTCGTCAATGGAAAAGTTATCATCTGTGGAAAAAGTTGTCATCTATGTTTATGTTTCCCATTGAGTAGGTTTGGTGAGAAAAGTTGTTATTTGTGAAAAAAAGTTGTCATCTGTGGGAAAAGTTGTCATCTATGTTTATGTTGCCGATTGAGCAGGTCTGGTGAGATGTGGAAGGAGTTGCAGGTTACATTGGATGAATTATCTTCGCCCTGATGTCAAACATGGAAACATTTCACCAAAGGAAGAAGAGCTCATCATTGAACTTCATAAGGTGCTTGGTCATGTGCTCAACTAATCAATAGTTAGAGCAAGAAGTCACTTGTGGAAAGGCTACAAGGGAAAAGTGTGGCAGGTCTAGTACTCTATAGTACAGACTTGAGGAGACCAAACTAGTTGTTGAATCAGTGTTCTTGAACCATATTAGGACCATCCCCATCATTAAATTGAACTAATAAGTCCACTAGTGAAGAGTTTTGGTAAAGGGCTAGGATTAGGCCTATAAGAGAATTCTTGCAGAGGTTGTTTGGGATAGAAATTTGTTTGTTTCAAATAAAGTTTGGTTTTCTTCTTTGTTTCTTGATACACACATGGATCCATTGAATACAAAGGTGAAAGATCTCTATAAATACGCAGTCTTCATTAAGGTTTGGGGAGAGAATCATTTTCTTTCTAGACTTCACAAACGGATCCATTGTAAGAGGTTTGGAACTATGTACTATCAGGTAATGTCTTCCTCTATTCTTGTGGTTATTTTTTTAATTCATTTGAATATAGATAATATTGATGTAGAGTGGTTAGCAGAAGTGGTGGAAATTTCAAACTTCTTCTTCTATGACTCGGGAACCCCATTAGCCCTTCAAGCTCACCAAAGGCTACATACCCACAATTGACTCAACTATGCCTCCAAACACCTAAGATGGACCAAAACGGTGTAAAAAAGGTGGTTTCAACAAGAATCAATCATTTTTGATAGCCTTTACAACACCTATTGACCACAACCTTCAAATCTGCCTTCTAGCCCTATGAGCCCCAATTAGCCCTGCTGGACCAGTTTTCTCCCTTTTTCTCTGACTTTTTCCAAACAACTTGAGAAAAAAAATACAATTTTAGACACCCTTTTCAGGGTTATTTAACATATGTAAACTTCAATGGTGACTCCTTTAGACCAGTCTTAACTTCCTTCACAAGGTACCCTCCTAATGGCATCAAAATCAAGCAAATAACAAAGAAACTATATCATTCTCTTATCCTCATCACTCCAAACTTTCATCACAATTATAATATGGAAAAATATGACTAAATCCAAGATATTTTACACCTATTCCACAAGGAACGCCCAAAACACTCATTCAATGCCTTCAAACCCTTGTTGCATAGGGTTTCACCAAACACCTACCTCCACTAACCTTGGAGACCAAATAATGGTTCATACACCTTCTCTTTGATTCCCTAGGACATCTCAAATCATTAGATAACCTTCTTGTACAGCCCAATATGCTGCTGTCATACTATTCCCACCAATCCACTATGGGACATTTCCATTGTTTTCTCAAAACTTGCTGTCTTCGCACTAGTGCTGCATCAAAACTTGTTAGATTTATATTGTACATGTTAGTAACATGCCTCCCATGAATTTTGGGCCCCTGGATTCATGGGAGGTTCATCTATTTAAAGAAAACTTTTGTTTGTCACAGGAAAAACTCAAGAAAACAGCCTGAAATGAACCAACAGTTGTATATGCTGCTTCAAAACAAAGTGTTATTCATTCAATAATGAGTGAAATGTGTTTAAATACCTTTCTAATTCATGTATTTGACAGTCCCAAACAAAAAGAAGTTCAATACACTGAATGGAACAACACCAAAATGAAATTTTATTGCTTGCTTTCACAACAGTCCGTACAACAGGCTTTTTTTTCTCCCTGTCCCCCTCCATACAATGGATCCTTTAGACATTTAATGACCCCTATCTACTTGCCTCAACCAACTTTAGATAGTTGGGAGGTTTAATTAATCCTAAAACCTGTTAAAACTAATTTCCCTCCTAAAAGGTAATATGACCGTTTACATTCAAATTTAAATTAATAAACTTTATTTTATGCATTTAATTATGACTATTCTGACTTCCCAACTTACTCCATTGACCTACACATGGTCCAATGTATTTATTGAATGCTTCTAAACATGAAAAATACTCAAATCTAATCCTATTGGACTCTTTCACCTATTACATTGCTTTGATCACTTATTACATTATGTTGAGTCTATTACATTGTATTGGTCCTTAGACCTCTATCATGAATTTTACATAGTTTATTGAATCCAACACTGTCATAAGCCATTCTAGGCTTCAAAACTTGCCAGTCAACTTGTCTTGATACCATCTTCTCCTTCTTAGTTACTGGAGTCCTCCTTTGCTCAGATGCTCTTCTAGATGCCCCTACATCAAATATGCTTTAAAAAAGTCTTTCTTCTTGGTTGGGATGAGTCTATTATTGGCCTATCCATGGAAGCCTCATTTTTAACTTGTTCAGGGCATTTTGTCCCTGCAACATATCTAGTTTATACTTCCTGAGTCACCACTAGAGTCTTCAAATCTAGATATTTTGCACAAGGTTAGGGCACCATTGCCAGTCATTTAAAACATGGTTTTTTCTTTAACAGATGATTTTTTCTTTAACAGATGATTTTTATCATTAATATTTGTGTGCTTACAGACCCTAATGTTGTTGCTCCAAGAACCCTAAATTGGAAATTTGTAGATGGGTTTTGGTGTCAAGAAATAATACAAGATTCATGTGATAAGTAAGAGATATTTTCCATAGCAAGCCAAATTGTGATATTGCTATCAGGATTCAACTGTGTAGTTTTTTGAGTCAAACTCTGCTTGCATCCTCATTTGCAAAACCTTCACCAAGTGTTGTGCCTTATGAACCATTCATTAGAAAGCCCCTTAAGCTCGTCAATTAATAAGTAGGAGATATTTTCCACAGCAAGTCAAATTGTGATATTGCTATCAAGATTCAACTGTGTAGTTTTTCGAGTCAAACTCATTGACCCATGATTCATGAGTAGTGGTTCACACAAACCCATCTCTCATGAGAATGAATGGAACACTTATCACTCATTGGCTCTAGGTGATGCTCATAGAGGTGAAGCACTGCGACTTCCAGAGAGGTCACCCATCCCAGTACTACTCCAACTCGAGCGCACTTAACTACGGTGTTTCCTCCATGGTTAAACCCACTCTACTTGAATCCTCATAGGCACAACACTTGGTGAAGGTTTTGCAAATGAGGATGCAAGCAGAGTGGGTTTAACCATGGAGGAAACTCCGTAGTTAAGCATGCTCGAGCTGGAGTGGTACTGGGATGGATGACCTCCTGGGAAGTCCCGGTGCTTCACCTCCGTAAGCATCACCTAGAGCCAATGTGTGCTAAGTGTTCCATTCATTCTCATGAGAGACAGGTTCATGTAAACCACTACTCATGAATCACAAGTCAATGAAAAGAAGTCTAAATGCACCTTCGGTATGTAACATTTTTTTATAAAAAAAAATTTGCATTGGTCTAAATTTCGACCAACTCTAAACCAAGCCATCCACCAATGCTTGGTCTAAATTTTGACCAATGCACTAGAAAATTGACGATGGTGCCATACATTCGACCAACAGTATGGTCAAAATTTTGACCACACTGTTGGTCGAATGTATGGCACCATCATCAATTTTTTAGTGCATTGGTCAAAATTTAGACCAAGCATTGGTGGATGGCTTGGTCAAAATTTAGGCTACCTCATTTTCCTTTATTGGTCAAAATTTCGACCGTTGCAAAAAAATGACGACGATTTTTGAACCTGGACTGCAGTCAAAATTTTGACCTGTGTTTTGGTCGAAATTCAAAATATCCAAAAACGTTTCCGTGACCATTCTTATTCCTCCATTTCTGCACATTCCTCCCCATGTGCCGCCACCAGATCTCCTTACGTACACTCCCAGCCAATGTAAGAATAGAATCTATAGAAAATTGAATGTATTTTCTAAACTACTAGGCCTTTTTTGAAAAAAATTTAGTATGATTGGTGAAAAGTATAGATTTCAATGCAGTAGTACAAAAATTTCTTGAAAAAATAAGTAGGTGTATGTCTGACCACCTTAATTATAATCAAATGATAATATTTTATTATAAGATTTTATATATAAGTAGTAGACTCATTCCCAGATGTGATGCATATTTTTTAATAATTTTATTCCCAAAAAATTATTAATTATGAATTTTCTGCTACAACATTTTCAGAATTAAAAAACTCTCATGTTTGACCACCTTAACTCATTCAAAACTTTACAAAATTCAAAAAAATAAAAAATTCCTTATAGTAGGTGAAGCATAGAATGTGACGCATTTTTCAGATTTCAAAAATGTTATACCATCTAAAAGTTATAGTCATTTTTCAATCAATATATAAATCGGCACTTTAGAGGTAACTCAATTAGAAAATAAATAATAATTACTTACCGAATTCAAAATTTGACAGCAATTATATTGATAGAAAGATGATTATCTCCTTAAGATACCCTTTTTGTTTCATCAAATTCGGGTAAAAAAAAGTCGTCAACTACATGGTCGGAGTCTAGAACTCAGAGAAATAGGGGAAAAACATGTTTTTGAGACATTTCAATAGTTTACCATGTAGGTTTGGTACACAAAGCAATACCGAGCCTAATATGGTACCCGATATTTTCGGGTACCCGATATTTTCGGTTACCCGAAAATGCCGACAAAATTTTGATTTTTCACTTCTCCCTCCCCTTTCTCCCTCCCATTTCTCCATCCTTCATATGATTATATATTATATATAATATATATAATATATATTAGATATATATTAGATTATATATCAAAAACTATATATTAGATTGTATATTATATATATTAAATATTATATAATATACATTTTACAATAAATATTATTTAATATATATTAATATTAAATATTACATTATATGTCATATATTATATATTATTTTAGATGTATAATATATTAATATGTATTTTACAACTATGTACGAAAGGTTGGAAGATTGCAAAAAAATCATGGATGGCCATTGAAAGAAGCAAAGGAAATCAATCAGCCATTTAAAAAATTCATGGGTGGCCATTAAGGAAGAGAGAGAGAGTGAGAAGGTGGCAAGGGTTGAGAGAGGAAGAGAGAGAGTGAGAAGGTGAGAGAGAGAGAGAGAGAAGGGGAAGGGGAGAGAGTAGGAGAGAAAGAGAAGGAGAAGGATAACCAATTCATTACAATATTAATCAGTAAGGAGCAAGGTAAACTTAAATAATATCACAGTAGGCATTAGAAATCCAAATTCTAATTAGGAGTTTTAAGCAAAGTGAGTAAGGTACTGGATAGGGACATTACAGATCCACACATTTTTTAGTAGATACCTCCAAGAACCCACATACACGGGAGTAGGTTTGAAGTAAGACTAAGATTGTTTATTGGTTCAAAAATATTACTGTGTTGTACTTTTGATTAACATCCAATGATTGGATGTGAAATTCACAAATCTGATTATATTACCACTGGTTCTATTTCAAATTATGGAAAAAATGGATATTTGACATATGTTCATAAATTTTAGTCAACACCATTTTAAAATAACACATCAGTTTATTTTTACACATTGAGAATATCATCAATAGGAATTGAACTGAAATTGACATAGGTCATAGGAAATAAATGCCCCAGCTATTTGATGTCTTCTACATTTTGAGTTTCTTATTACAATTAGGAGAATAATATTACTCTCCAAATGGTTTTGGACAGTAACATTTGTACTTCCTCTTCACAAATATTTCTTCCCTCATCTTGCTGCCTATTGATACCAACAAAGTGAATCTAGGCATTTTTGCCATGTAATGGGAGAGAAATGGTTTCCTAATTGATATGTGTCTAAATAATACATGCAAGAACCTTTTCTTTGATATTGCTCACTAACCCTTTCTAACAGAAAATGTTTACAAAAACTGGCATGTACTTGCATGAGGACATTATATATTATAGAAATCCCGCATAGAAGCAGCTGGCAAGCCACTCAAAAAGTAGTAATTGATAGCAAGTGGGATAATGCAGATGCTTTAATAAACCACTATCTTCTTTACTCAAGCAACATCTGGTTTATCTTCTCGGCTGCGGCATGTTTGGGAACAGACAGTCTCCATTTAAACTCAAGTCTTTGGAAGTAGTTATATTTGTCAATGGAGGAGATACACCATTTGGATCTGCAATAACTTTATGCTCACTAGAATTTCCATTTCTCTTCAATTGGAAACTCTTAAAAAAATTGCATCTACCCTTTTACCAATTTGGGAAATCAATGGGTCTATTTGTGGACCTCCAAGGAGTTGGTCACCTAAATAAGAACCTTGAGATGAATCAAGAACTTCTCTACGAAATAGATCAGTACCTTGAGAAGATTTCCAATAGTCAACTGAATTAAAACCTTGGACCATAGATGGATTCCCTTTGTTGTAAAATGAGGAGTGAGATTGCCTTGCCAAAGGTGGCAATGAACTTACATTTGAGGGATAATGCTCAACATGAGTAACCTAGTTTCCCAAGTCCCATAAATGCAAGGCCATTGACAAATAGGCATTTCTAATAGAAATATTTGTGGTGCTAGAATGAAGTGCATGACCAAATTCTTTGCTTGCTAATGAACCAATTTGAGGCTTCATTTCACATTGCTCTGTGGCTAATTCCACAGCACTTGTTACTTCTCTATCTGAATTTTTTGTGTCAATGTACATGTGCATTGAAGAGCTTTTGTAACTACTTGAGCTACTAGCAAATGGTGAGTACTCATCATCACCATTTGACATAGGCTCACACGCATATCTTACTTCTTTCCTTTGTTTCTTTCCCCTTCCTAGCTCTTCCTCCTTATCTGTAACTTCTATCATGGGTCCAAGAAGCTCTTCCCACTCTTTCCCATTAATATGTAAATATTTTTTTCCGTAACAGTATTTTCTACATTTATTATGATATTGATCCGATTTGATGCACCTTCGCTATTTGATCCATACTTCCCTTTCATTTCACTTGCTTTACTGATTTTTCACGTCATAGGCCAGGATTTGACAGCGGGTATGACCTTGGTACTATCGACGTTAATGATAAATTTTACCTTTTAGCTATTATATTTTTGTCATTTTTCCTATATGATGCTTTTGTATACATATTGTGGATATTCTTTGGGAAACTTTTCATTTTTTCCTATAGGATGTCTTTGTATACAAATTTTGGAGAATCTCTATTAAAGAGTAGGTAAGGATAGCTAAGCTAAGAGCAGTGGAGAGGGAGAGGACTAA